>OX376228.1:1200000-1800000 GCA_947364205.1 Agrochola lota | reverse complement strand
TCGTCCGGTTCAGTTATTCTCGCATGCAGCGGATTCCCGTGATCTTCTGCACCAGGTCATCGGTCCTAACTGTGGGAAAAAAAATCTGTAAATATAGATTTCAAAATCATAGAAAGAAAATTGACTTCTAGTAATTGTTGTTGTCTGTCAGAGGTAGATGATTACTACAAATAAATAATTCTACTAAAATACAAATTAATCCCAACATCAATTCGCACCACATAAAGATGCGTACACGCAACCTAGTTTCCACGTATTAACGCGCCATGCGTTTGACAGCACTCTTATCGAATCACGCGCGCGTATCACATGACTCATTGCTACTTACCAACTGTTTATCTTTTCACTATGTGGACAAGCATGACTTTTGAATTCAGTTTCATATCCTATACTATTAAATGAGCATTATTGTATAGTATATATATATTTTTTTAATCACTTTCTCGAAAACGGCTCTAAGGATTTCACTGGAAGTTAAAATGAAAATGAAAGAGAAATCGATCTAGCTAAGTCTTATATCTGGGAAAATTAGTTTTCTCTATTTTCACCCGAGCAAAGCTATGTTAGAAGATGATGTCGTGGAAACTAAAAATTAACTATAAATAATATATTTGTATTATACTTTAAAAAAATCAACTAATTATTTTTTTTTTTTTTTAAACGTTGCCCCACACTAAGAAATTCTTCCTGTATCGTGGGTGCGTTTACAAACATAGAAACTCGCATACACTAACACCCAGACCCGGAACAACTACTTGCAGATCATACAAATATTTGTAACGTGCGGGGATCGAACCCGCGACACGTTGCGCAGCAGTCGATCGCTCAGCCACTGCGCCAACCGTGTCGTCACTAATTGTGCGTGTCGAATTGAAATCGAAATCAAAAATAATTTATTCAAAGTAGGCTGAGAATCAGCACTTTTCGAAAGTCGAAATACACTTAAAAAAGTCAGTAGAAAGATTAAAAGAACCCTCTTCAAAATTAAAACCATAATTATAATGCTGTATTGTGCTGTATTGCCGTATGATTAGTACTTGCTGTCTATGTTCCTCGAACTTTTCAGCGAAAGATGTGACCTGTTTTAGCTGGGAAATCGCACTAGTGTTATTTTATGTTTTGTTAATAGTAGTAATCCAGTTAATACCTCACAGTTGTGTAAGTATTAAGGAAATGTGATTCTGCTATGCCTGCGCCGCGTGCGATCTCAGAGCAATCTGTCAATAATTATGTATCATTTTCTGCTTTACAACGTAAGCGGCTAATAAACTAATGCATTTTTTGTAGTGACAGATTGTAAAGAAAAAAAAAAAAGAAGTTTATTTCATATAACCACTTTGCTTACATTGCATGTCGAGGAGTCTCCATTTAAGCATAGAAAATGCCTGTAGTTGAAGGCTTCGCTCTTCCCTTACATTATAGACGTACAAGTATAATCAGGTATACAAAATATAACAAGGAAGGAAAAAATAAAAACAAAATAACATTAAAATTACGATCAATTTATACGAGAGCGTGTGTGTGTTTGTGTGTGTGTTGGGGTGTGTTTGTGTGTGTGTATGGGGGTGTGTGCGAGTGTGTTTGTGTGTGAGTGTGTGTGTGTGTAGAAATACAAATATTTGTATCGGAATATTTCTACTTGGCCTATAAAGCCCAATACTGAGCCAAAAACTCATATTCTATGCAAATAATCCAAAACATAAAAGTAGTGCATTGGTTGTATCATTATATACAAGATTCAATAACTAAAATCATAAAAATGTTATGTGTTAGTTAAGTAGGTCAAGAGCGTGATATAAAAAAACAGAGCTTTAAGACATTCCTTTCAATAAGAATGATGATCAAGAGACCGGTACGACATTAACTGTACAATAATGTCAATTTTTATTTTATTTTTATTCGCGATAAAGAAAACTGTGTTATTTAATATTAATCCACATTACCTATAATTATAATCACGATTGCAAGTTGCAACTAAACTCTTCCTATATCACTGCCCTACAACGGTAACGGACAACGACACACGTAACGTAACGAAGGCCGTATAGAAAAGAGTTCAACGCATTCTGCATCTAACCGCTGCTGTTACTGTCGTCCTGTATGGACTAATGTGGCTATTTTAAAGGGCTTGCTAATCGAATTGTATAAGGAAAACTAACATAATATCGCTTTAGATTATAATAGTGACTCTGTTTGGGTGTGTTGCTTATCAATTGTAGGTTCGAACTGTTAAGTAACCAATGGCTATGAGTAATTTATTGGTTACTGAGTTTAAGGAAATCTGTCAACAGGATTTAACTTGCAAATTCTTTAGTCATAATGACAATGTGATAAAAAGTAAGTTAAATGTAAATTTTAATCGAAACAAATTGCACTTTGCAGATTAACAGTGAAAATTCTTTTAAATTTATACTAAATGAGCTGGTCTTAAAAGGGCAATGAGTACTTCTAATGCTAATGTCCTTACATAATGGTGTTAAAAGACGAAACTACACACGTCGTAAATACGTACATAAACTGCTAATGCGCCTTTATGTTTTCAATAAATACATACAAATAATAGACAGGTCCTTCTCTTACCCGTTCTTCGCCATAGAGATCTACGTTTTGGAATGGCCAGCTATCTTAAACTTTCTGACTAAGTGACAAGTTGGTCAGTTTGACCTTGACTATTCAAAAGTGCCTGTAAATGGTTAAATCGAAACAAATGCTTTGAGTTTGCGAGTTCTACCTAATATATTAACTTTGGTGTGATTGATGATTTCAGAAAAATTATTAAGTAAATTTTTCCTCGCATATAAGCTTATTCATTTTGACCAATATGATTTATCCTTCACCGTAATTTAGAAGAACATTGAAAACAGTTAGATTATCTAGGTGTAAAGCACAAATCATGTCATATAATCATGTTAATTGAATTCCAAAGTCATATTTTTATTCATTTTAATTAACAAGGTTAAAAACAATTACGTATATATTATTATATTAAACAAACATATTTTGTATTCTCCAATTACAGTTATACAAAATATTAAGAGCGTTTATTCTGAAAGTTGCCCGTCGCAAATAGATTTCAAATATTTCGGTGTTTTGGCAATATTATTGTATGGAAATATGAAATGTGGCTAACTAGCGAACTAGAATATTAATAATTAAGTGCAATTATAACACTGAATATGATGTTGTTACAACATCACACATGGTGTGTAAAAGGCATTTGGAAAGTTTCCAAATACTTTTTTTGCATCTAAAACTAAATATATGGTGTTACGATATATTAGCCACATTTCATATTTCCATACAGTAATATTGCCAATTTAATCAAAACAGGTAAATATTTGAGAGCTATTTGCGACGTTGCCAACTTTTAGGATAAGTGCTCTTAACAACACTTTCATGAATCCGTCTCACAGTACTTATGTGTACTTTCTATGTATATTTTTTTGAGATATGGATGATTGGACGAATTATTTTGTTGACCTGTGTCACCATTACAACAGTTACTCTAAAAAGTGGAACAAAATAATTGCATCACATTCCGTCATATGCTTATAGCAGACACTCTTATTCACACGTGAACTGTTTTTACGGTGTCACATGCAATGGTTTTATTATCATTGCGCATTGTGATGCAACGGTGACCAGCAGTGGGCGGGCTGTTGTTTATAATAAATGTATGTACTTTAGTTAGCACCTTTTTGTGGTCTCTGACCCAGTTGTGTAATGTAGGGATTGAGGGCATATCCTCCTCTTTAGGAGGGGACTATTAGCAGTTTACTGTGATAGTACACACGGCTACACATCAAGCTATACATTTCCAGTTTATGGTGATCTCTCATTGTATAGGATTTCCGTACAATGCGAGGTCACCCTATACTGGAAATGTATAGCTTGATGTGTAGCCGTCCGTACTAGGCTTAATATCTGCTGGTAGTTTCTTACGAAAAACTATAATAGCCCTCCTCCTAATTTTTATGTTGTTATGCCCGACAGGGCCCACAATGCTCCAAAACGAATGTATGTCTTTATGTACCTACCACCTAAGTTCACATTGTGGAATGCAATAAACGTATTGAGTATTGAGTATTGAGTACGAAATTATCTCAATGTCAAAACTCTTAAAATGGAGCGACAATAGGGATGATGCCAGCGTAAAAAAAAAAAAACTAATAAGTCCGTCAGTCAGATAATAAAAAAATATTAGACACGTATTTTTTGCTTTATTATATTAATAAAAAATTACTTAGATTAAACGCATTTTTCGTCGGGGAGTGGGGGTCGATACGTCACTAGTACGTATAAAATCTACATACTCGTGACGTCATGGCACATTTTACCTCAATGTATCGCCGTAATCTTTAGATTAGGTAAAAAAAGAAAAAATACGTGTCCAATATTTTTTTCTAATCTCAAAGGCGGACTAAAAATAATTTTTAGTCACCATCCCAATTGAGTGCAATTAATGAGTCTGTGCAAAATATTTTCTTGAATCGTGTTATGGACAAAAAAATGTATGTGTGCTTGGGTATTATAGAAGTGTAGCAGCTTTATCTTAAGTGAAGGCTATAAACGAGAGAGATTCGTTTATAGCCTCCTCTCTCTAATAGTGAAAGGAGAACGTTACACGAGATGACAGAGAAAACTGAAAAATCTGTCATTGTAAGAATAAATAAGCAAGTAAGTAGGTATCCGACGGGGTCGAAAGACCATTGCCTGCTCGGGTTGCGGGTTTGTCCGAAAGGGATATCGCGGCCCCGGCACACAGGCAACGAAAGGAACACGGGTGGGTTTTAGTCAGTAAAAGTCTGACACACTCTCTCGCTCTGCCCAGAGCGGGAGAAGTCATTTGATGATTTCCCATCCACAAAAAAAAAGGTAAGTAGGTATAAAGTATACCTAGGCTCACTTGTACCACAAATTACTAAATGCACTAAAAGTATTTAAAACATAATTCTGTCTCCATTATTGTCAAACGATTGAAATAAACTGATGTTCAAAATACGTTTACTGCTAAATGCATTCAGTGATTTGTGGTATAAGTGAGCCTAGATATAAAATAAAATAATTCTACCAGCCTGTTACTGTCCCACTGCAGGGCAAAGGCCTCTTCTCATACAGACAAGGCACGAGCATTGATCACCACGCTTACTCAAGACGGGTTGGCGATTTCAGACTTATATTAACTATAAGTCCAGGTTTCCTCACGATGTTTTCCTTCACCGATGTCAGTAATGTCCAAGATAAACTTAGAAAGTACATATGAATTGAAAAAGTTACATTGGTACTTGCCCGGATTTGAACCTACAACCTCGTGCATGAGTAGCGAGGCCTTAACCACTCGGTCATCACACTAGAGCCTAGGTATACTTTGTCAAAATGCAAAATATTTTGTTTCACATAAACCTACATGAGCACTTATGAAACGTCAGAAGCTAGGTGCACGGTTCCAATTGGTCATTTCCTATGGAGAAGAGCCGGCAAGAAACTCTACGGTTACTTTTTTTTTAATAATTGGCTTTTTCAATATTTTCTAATAACAGGGTTAATAGTTATGGGAGGTGTAGGTGTTGTGTAGGTCATTCAACAAGTAGGTAACCAGGTACAAAAAAATAGAAAATGGTCAACAAATCTACAGTCCACTAAGCCTACAGCGTTCTCACATTCACAAAATAGAAAAGAATCTATATAAAAAGAAAATTAATTAATAAAAAAAAACTAAATGACATGTGTGCTATTACAACAGTAACAAATCTGAATAATTATCATGCCCACAAAATCCACTAATAAAGAGTTGAAACTAAATTGTAGTTTTATAATGTCAATGTATATTGTCATATCTACCTACCAGCATATTATTATATTCTTTCAATGTCTGTTTTTTCAGTTTTTACTGTCATCTCGTGTTGATATCTGATTTCACAGCTGGAATGAATACTTAAGTCAAAAGTAAATATTACCATTATATTATTTGATTTTATTTCCTGGCAATTTCAGGGTGTAATATAGGTTCACCTCTGCCTAAGCCTTCCGGGAAAATAGGCGTGATTTTATGTTATATTTAAGTTAAAAACTAAATTTAGTTTTTTATATATAGCTTATACTCGTATGTATAGTCCATCACGGATACTAAGCTTCCATGGCCCATTTCTTTACGTAACTCCAGTGAAATCTGACGCACTTATGGTTGTCCAATTAGGGCTATTAGTTCTCATTATGGTGTACCAAGAGAATGGGTTTATGAAATGAGAAGTAATTATGTTTGTATGTGTCTCACGCCGTATCTCAGGAAATGAACAACATTCACAGATTGTTATGTAGAACTACGTATTTGCTTTTAGGAAGAACATAATTTAAATAAGGTTTGGTTACATAGAATGCACTCAAACAAGGTAGTAGAGTGTCTGAGGTAATCTAAAGAAGGCTGTGTTTTGTCGTTGTTCTAGATTCTAGAAAGTCACCTGGACTTCCTAAATTTGATCAGTATGTAGGCGAAGATAAATAGTTTGAAGTAATAATTACAAAGCAATAGTAATCTGGAATGGAACACCACAATCATTTCTGCCGCCGACAATCGCTGTGTTAATAATCATGACATACTTATGAGCCGGTAAATTAAGCATTTTAAGCTTGGTGTTGTTTGTGCTTTCGAATAGTTGACATTTCTTCAAGTGCACATAAGATTGCTTGCCATTTCTTTATTAGAATCAAAAATAAGAGCTACGCTTGAGAGATTTCCAAAATGTCAATCTGCCAAGCCTTTTCCCAATTATAATGGGATAGGTTTCCAGTCTAACCGGATACAGTAATGAATACCAGTATTTTACATGGCGTGACTGCCTATCTGACCTAAAAAACCCAGTTACTAGGTAACATGATACTCCTTGGTTAGACTTGTTGTCAGACTTTTGGGCCGGGACCAACGGCTTAACGTGCTTTCCGAGTTACGGAGGGGTCTCGTTAAGTAATGGATGGTCACCCATCGAAAAATCGACCGCGGCAAACGTAGCTTAGCCTTCAATCGACCAGTGTGGCTGTAATTATTTAGCTACGAGCCCCTCATCAAGTGTGATTGACGATTTCAGAAAAATAAATCCATATTTCCTCGTTTACCTCGCTCGCTTATCGATAATGACCAGGTTTACGAGAATACCCAACTCCCTTACCAACTTACAGCACAGGTATCGTATTTGGGCTCATTGGAGTGGTCTCAATTAATAGGTTATACTCGTAGATAGATGAACAGGGTCTGGTGATGGAGTAGGACAGAGAAATGAGGAAATGTTTGTGTGGGGGTTAATATTTTTTTATATTAATGCTTGTATTATTGTAGATGCGTGTAATGTTCTTAGGAGTGTGTACAGAGAGAATTAAAACGTTGAAGTTCTTTTCAGTATTTATGTACTCACGATACCTAACACAATGAAAGTACTTTATAAAGATCAAAAGGCGAGCGTCTGTATTGTGGGGTGCGGGACAACTGAGGTTTGCTGCGCATGTAACTCCAAACTCCAATCGAATACAGAATGTGTGCGTCTGCGTTCCTCTAGTCCTTCACCGTTTAGCCAGGAGCCCTAGGTAGCTGTTAAATTTTTACGGTGCTGAATTCATGGTTGGAGGAGCTCGTGGCTTAGTAATAACAGCCGCACGGGTCGATCCATCAGGTTAAGCTACGCTTGCCCATGTTGGTCCGTGGATGGGTGACCATCTTTACATACCGAGACTCCTCCGTGCATCGAAAAGCACTTTAAGCCGTTGTTGTCTTTCGTGGATCTTTGACACTCGTTACGGGTCGTCAGAAGCCTGAAAGTCTGACAACCAGTCTTACCAAGGGATATCGTATTACCCAGTTACTGGACTGGAGGTCAGACAGGCAGTCGTACAATGTTAAATACTGGTATTCAGCTGCATTCGTTTAGACTGGAATCCGACCCCAACATAGTTGGGAAAAGGCTAGGCAGATTAATTGGTGCTGAATTCATGGTTACAGTTTGCGCGTCGATTTATAACAGACGATAACAAATGTGTTACGGCCAATATTGTAGTCTGTTCAGAAAATTGTCTTTTGTTTGCTAAGTTTTGGAAGTAAGAATCTTATGTAATAAAATAAAAAATATCCTGACAATATTCTTATAAAGAAACTCAGACGACATTATTATACTCTATGACCAAACAAGCAGTGAAATCGAGTTACCTAAGATCAGTCTCGGAAACAAGGCATTTGCTGTTGCACGTACATAATATATTGAACATGTAAATGTGTATATTATGTACGATGGTATCACATTGATTGATCGAGCGAAAGGAATATGACCACCAGTCGAATGTCGATAAACTTGTTTAGACGCTTCCAATTTAAGCAATTGCCGTGTTGCAATAAGATTTTTGAAAATGTTAGTGTGATTTTTGAGAAACTGATTGATGCGATGTGCTTCAATATCTGTTTTGAAAGTTTTGCCTAATACTTGTAACATTTATTGGGGTTTATTCCGCACCCAGTATGTTGAAGAAACACAGCATGGGTAAATATTTTCTTTAGTATTTCAAAGGATCGTTTGGTACGTCACCAAGATAACGAGGTTGTGGCAGCCATCTACAACGCCACATGCAAACTACGCATCAAAGACCTCACGTCACACAAATCTTGCATCGCGCAAGCAGATTTATCGCGCGATCAGCATAATGTATATATGACTTTCCTACATCAATCGTTGGGCAATTGTCCGCCAGACATGACACCCATCTGGTTGGAGGATGCTCCCTTTTGTATGGAGGATGAGTGAACTTTACTCCCTGTTCCTCATGCCTCTATAAAGACTATCCTTATCCATGTAGGGATAATCATAACATGTAGTAGATTTTTTAGCTCGCACAAATATCACATGTTTAACAACTGAAACACTTTCTCACTAGATCTTAAACTACATGCCGTTCTTGAAAACACACATGAAAGAGACAAAAACAATCAAAACTCTAGTTTGTCTCACAATAAAATAAATAAAGCGACCGATAAATATACATGACCAAGCACTTACGAACTAATAAAACACAAGTATAAGTGCAAAGTGCCATAAAGCATGGTGTACACAACCATTGACCGGTGGCCGGTACTAGGTAGGTACCTTCACTTTCGTTTTACGTAAGTAAGTAAGTGAGTAACCGGCCGCATCCGCACATTGTGCTCTGAACTTGTTTTGAGATTCGGTTAGATGTTGCGAAATGGTTTTAACGATGGCTAGTTTTGATATAAATTGGCGGCGCAGCTTAGGAGCGCTATATTTCGTATACGTGGTTATTATGACTGATTGAAATAAAAAACACTTCAAGAATAAATTCGCAGCATACATGGTTTTTTGGAATTCGTTTCACCCCTATGCTCTGCTCAATATGCTAGAATTGGGTTAAATAATAGTGCGTGAAGTCATTCTTAGCCACGATCTTATCTGGAATTGAACTCACGACCTCTACCTATGTCTGCAACCGTTGATGTGTTGGTCTAGTGTCACTTTACCCACACGAAGAGGAATCACAGGCAACAGGATACCCAGGATGTCCTACAAACAACCTTCTTATTTCGTTTCGGCACGAAATACATTATTACAATGAGAATCTAAAGAATTAATCTACATGAATCAATCAATTGTTATCACGAATCATCAATCAAATATTAAAAGCCATCAATCATTGTAGAACAAAAACAAATTATTAACACTAATTATTATTCAGCAAATATTTAAATTAAATAATATAACAATGGGATAATGCGTGTCACTTTGACATAACACGCATAGGTTCAAGAGGTCAAAATGTTATCTATAATGGTGTATATTACATTAGGCATTTATTTGAGGTGATCGCCGCAGGCCATGGTCATCACTTCGGTTCAATATGCCTATAACGATTTAATAAATACCCATTAAGTAAAGTCAAAACTTCTCTATTGATATTTTTATTTTATTTATATGCTGACAAATAATCTTCTTTGTTATTAATTGCCGGCTTCATATTTTGATTTACGATTGTCATCGGGGTAACTTACTACTTACACCAAGTTGAAAGGCTACACATACGATATGAAACTATTAAAAACTCAACTGGTGGAATCTAACTTAGTAGAGAACTGCGTGTTTTAGTCTGATGAAAGATTCTCAATCTTTTTCTTCCTAAAAAGCTGAAAACATTGGTCATACAATCGGCTGTACGTCGTTAACCATACAATTATAAGGAGATCTCCAGTGTTACTACCGACACGCGACGTACTGTCGACTATACTGCTACAGTACAAAACCAACCTGACCAGCCTTTTTCCCAATTATGTTGGGGTCGGCTTCCAGTCTAACCGTATGCAGCTGAATACCAGTATTTTACATGGAGCGACTGCCTATCTGACTTAAACAACCCAGTTACAGGGTAACGCGACATCCCTTGGTAAGGGCTCTCAGACTTTCGGGCTTCTCATGACCCGTAACGACTGTCAGAGATCCAAGAATGACACCCGGGACCTACGACTTAACGTGCTTTCCGAGGCAGATGGTCACGCATAAACGGACCAACCATGGCAAGCGAATATTAAATCGACTAGTGTGACTGATATTTCTTAGCTGCAAGGCCTTCAATTCACAGTTATTTTATATCTGATACCAACCTAGCTGGCTGCTGCTGTTTAGGTTACTGTCTGAAGTCATAGTGCTGCAAAAACTGGGGTAAAATAACTGTAAAGGGACTTATAATAATATACATATGCAGTTGTTGCCAAAATAAAGCCCCATTTACACGGTTCAAGTTTCTTGCTTGTGGCGTACAATAAAATTGAAGCAACAAATGACTTGAATTGTCCAGTCGCTGTTTAGACGATGCAACTTTTATTGCTGCTTTTCTTAATTTGGCTACTGGCATGGAATGGCACCGTGTAGTTGTAAATCAGGTTTAGCATAATGAAATGAAATGAAATGAAATTGTTTTTGTTTGTTTAATCAGTCTATAATGTTCCTACTGCTGGGACACAGGCCTCTTCTCTTCGACAGGGAGTGGGCTGTAATCCACCACGCGAGCCCAATGCGGGTTGTTAGATGTCACATGTCTTCGAATTTTTGGTTCTAAGACATGCCGGCTACCTCATGATATTTTCCGACACCGTATTGAGAGCAGTGGTGATTCAATTATTTACAAAAACAAAAGCGCCTGCCTGGGTTTGAGCCCACGATTTACAACTCATAAGTCGGGGCCGTTACCACTGACCCTGCACACACTACACTGCTCTCAAATCAGGCTTAACAAAAAAAAAAATACTCAAAAAACGTATCGATTACCACAAACTTCAGCACTACAACGTTCATTCACCTTCAATATTTATTTTTTTCCTTCCACCTCAACCCCCGAGCTCGATAATCACCAAATAAAACACTCTCCATGATATCCCAGAGACAGCTCTACGTAGAGTCGTACCTACTCTAGCTAGAGTCGTGTCGATAACGTCCCCGTTCTAGGGTATAAATCTATTTGAAATACTCCGACGTAGAGCGATTGAGGTAAAATGGTTACAGTGTGTAATTTGTAGTAGGTAGAGCTATCTAAGATCATGTTGGATTATATGCTACATACGTGAAAGTTATACATGTTTTGGGAACTATTTTCGTTAGATTAATTTGACTTAAAATGTTGTTCAATAGCTAAAACTTATTCATAGTAACTCTGTCTGTCTGTCTGTCTGTTACCTTCTCACGTCTTAACGGCTGTACGGATTTAGATCAAATTTGACTCATTGATAGACTATTAAATAGAATACTCTTTACTATGTCATTACTTTTATACACATAATTAATGTATACAAAATAGTGTAAAACATTTTTAAAAGAGTTACTGTGGAGTTTCTTGCCCATTCTTTTTTTCTCCATACGAAACTACCTTTTGTAACTAGAATGAATTATATTTTTCTGTAAATGACATTAGAAACTGCTCTTGAAATAAATTATTTGACTTTGACTATGTACACCATATGAATTACAGATATAAATATAGGATTTTTATCCGGGTGGTACTTTCTCGTGGGATAAATTCCGACGTCAATGGAGCCATGGGCAAAAGCTGATGTAAAATATAAGTGTTTTTTTTTTCACGATATTGGCTATCAAGCAATCATCCCACCTGATTGATTGTACGATCATCATCAGTCTACAGCAGTCCACTGTTGGACATGGGCCTCTCCAATTGCACGGCATTCTGCTCGATTCTCGACAACTCTCATCCAGCTGCTTCCAGCCACCCTGCGAAGATCGTCGCTCCACCTAGCCGGAGGGCGTCCTGCCTAACGTTTGCTGATTCGCGGTCTCCACTCAAGAACACGGTCACACGGTTTTACGGCTAATATGACCGGCCCATTGCCACTTCAGCTTGCTTATTCTGTCGACAACTTTGGTTCTCTGCCGGATTACATCGTTGTCTATGGACATCTGCAATACCAGAAGATAGCAGTTGCAATCCCAAAGACAAAACCGAAATGTGTCATGTGCTGTAACATCAGCGGCACCCAATCAATCTGCCTAGCATTTTTCCGACTATGTTGGGATCGGCTTCTAGTCTAACCGAATGCAGATGAATACCAGTTTTGACATGGAGCGACTGCCCATGACCCACACGACGAAGACCCAGTTACTGGGTAACACGATACTCCTTGGTAAGACTGGTTTTCAGACTTTCTGACTTCTGACTACTCGTAACGAGTGTCAAAGATCTACGAATGACAGTCGGAACTAGCTGCTTAGTGTGCTTTACGAGCCACGGACGGGTCCTGGTATGATATGGATGGTCACCAATCCACGGACCGACCTCGGCAAGCGTTGCTAAACCTTGAAGATAGATCCATGCGGCTGTTATTATATAGCCACGACCCCTCAAAACTGAAATGTGTCATGCGCTTGTAAAACCACCGGCACCCGTGACCTTCAAACTAAAACATAGCAACGCTGGTTGTCACGCGGCAGGATTTCTCCGAAAAACTTTGTTTGTATTTAATTGCGAACTGAATATTTGACCTAAGTAAACATTTTTGTCCAAACAATTATCATGCCACTGTCGTTAAAAAAATCTACCTGTACTAACTCGGCCTGTGCTAATTATTTTAAACAAACACAGACATACTATATATCACCTTTTTTTTCATTTTTCATGTTAAATACAAGGTCAAAAGTCAAAGCTTTAAATAAATATTTATAAAACTAACATCTGATATACGTAACACTCAAATAAAACTCTACAAAATCTAATTTGTGATATCCTGAATTCCTGAGACAGACTCTATGTAGAGTCGGCCGATAGCGGGCCGCGCTACCCCGCATAAATCTGCCTAATCATTTGAAATACTCTACCGTAGAGCGGCGTTTAATACGCCACAGTGTAGAGTCAGACAGACATAAGACTCTATGTCTGATGAGGATTGCTCGGATTGAAGAATTGATTTGTTCTTGTAGAAATCTTACTTGGTACTTCTGGAAAAAATCTAAAGCAAAATGTTCAAAGTCAAAGTCAAATCATTTATTTCAAATAGGCCCTTGCAAGGCACTTTTGAACGTCAACAATTACAAAAAAAAAAAAAATTGATTCTAGTCGCCCCTTCCAAAAGGTAGTTTTCTATTCTAGAATCTAACCATTTGTGTATAGTTAAAAGCAAAAGAACTGTTTAGACAAAGTAATGTTAATTATAACTGAAAAAAAAAGGTGGATTGTTTGTAATTGGGCCCGATGAATGGCAACAGGCTCGCTCCTTGGAACAAGGGAAGAATACCGTTCATCTTTAACATGGTTGAACAAGAGTTTCCCCCGTGCCTCAGACAGCACATTAAACCGTTGGTCCTGCGCCTGATCTCTCTCCGGTCGTGTCGGATTGCCGTCCCATCGGACTATGAGAGTGAGGGAAGAGACAGTGCATCTGTGTCTGCACACACACTTGTGCACTATAATATCGTCCGCGCCGAAGGTTGGTCTCTGCTGGGATTGGTCACCGAGGCCGAAATTTGGTCTGGAGGACTATAGACAAAAGTTTAGTGGGCCTGTATCCAAAGGTGAGGAAAGAGCCTTTTCACAAAGTCTAGTCTAGGTTTTCCCACAAAACTAAACCTTAAGTCAGTCAGTATCGAAAGCTAACAGAGAAACTAAATCAGAAATATGACATTATTATAGTTATTCTTTCCCACTCGCTGGGAAAAAGCCTTCCTCCATTCCTTCCATCAGTCCCGGTTCTGCGCTTCTTCTTGTAAGTGAAGACATCCAAGTTATCAATCAGAAATAAAAAGTTTTTCCAATTTATAAGAGAAAAGTTCGCAAATAGATGAACGTAAACAAAAGACGTATGTAAGGATAGTATCAGGTGGCGTTCTGTAGTTACTGCCTACCCCCAATAGAAAGATGTCGTGATTTAAATGTAAGTTCACAAATATAACAGCAGTACTCAAACCTCATCATATAGAAGCTTAAGGAAATGCACAGCTAACTCTAATTAGCAATAATATTTAAAACAACGTTCCCAAACGCTAAGCGAAATTTATGCCAAGACAATATTAGAGCAGAGAAATGAGAGAAAATGCAATAACAATAAATAGCAATAAATAAAAGGATTCAGTTGTTGCTTGTATTGTATGATACTAATCCTGCGGGACGGGACGGGGTGGAGTCGATGTTGTGCTGAGATATATTTTTGGGGTAACATTTTGAGTGTTAAGGAGGAGATAAATTGATCAGATTTTTTATTTGAAGAAGATGTTTGCTGGTCTAGTAGTAGACTTGTTTATAGTGCTGGTGATGATGGTAAAAGAATGAGGTGATTAGAGTTTTCATACAGATGCTTTTGTTCAAAAGAAGCCTCTAAGCAGTTAAAAATGCAATGGAACTTTGCTTGATGGTGGTTTTAACTTTTTTATTAGTTAACTTATTTGCTGATGCCTCAAAAAACATCTGCAGTCTGTCCATTAAAAAAATATCCTAAATATTAACTTAAAATAAAATTTAGTGCAGTAATTTCTATCCAAAAGGTGATTTAATTCTAGATTTCACAAACATTTTTATATTTACATTGACATTAAAACAGAAGCTAGCTAGAAAACTCAAAAAAAAAATACCCAGACCATCTTACGCCCCAAAAAATCTTCACACGCAACAGCGACTCCACAGCTCTCATCTCCGCAGAACTAATCCAAGGCAGCGTCGACTGTTACGGCGATTACTTTAATTGGCTCAATCTCCATTCAAAACCACCTCGCGGCCTGAGGGGGGGCGGAGTGTGGGGGGCACGGGGGGGAGGGGCTAGATTTATGGCAAAAGGGTAAGGCTCATGATCCCTGTTTATGAAGGAAGATGGCGAAAAATTGTGGATGCGATAGTTTTGTGGGTTTGAATTCGGTTTGCAAGTGTTTGCTGGTGGGGTTGGGTTGGTATAAGTATTTCTGAAGTAATTTTATAGCGTATTTAGATTGGTTTAGAGTTGGAATGGTTTTGTGAACATGTTTTAAGGCATGCTTTGTGTGTAAATAGGTAAAGATGGTTCTTAATTTTCTGCTTGCTTTATTTCTTAGATGTCGAGAATTGGGTACTGACCTGTAAGAGTACCTACCTACTAATCTCACTGTAATATAGTGTTCATCAAATTTGCCTATTGGATAATGAAAAGTTGATACTAATCTGCGATCGCAATTCGTTTGCCAAACATGTAAACAAACAAGAATTTTCCACTTCAACAAACATCAACTTTATGTCAGTGTAAATAAAGTTGATTTTATACCGCCTAGTACTGTTGAAAAAGTCATAAAAAATATGAACTATGTAGCGCAAACTGAACCTTATGTGTAAACATAAGTTAATGTTTGGCAAATTAATTACGAAGGCAGATTATGTCTATTGCTTTGTGGTAAATACACATCTTATAAGAAAGAAAGAAAGAAAAGAAAGAAAGAAAAGAAAGAAAGAAAAGAAAGAAAGAAAAGAAAGAAAGAAAAGAAAGAAAGAAAAGAAAGAAAGAAAGAAAAGAAAGAAAGAAAAGAAAGAAAGAAAAGAAAGAAAGAAAAGAAAGAAAGAAAAGAAAGAAAGAAAAGAAAGAAAGAAAAGAAAGAAAGAAAAGAAAGAAAGAAAAATGCATTTATTGGCATTACAGCAGCAAAATACACCGTATAACTAAAAAAAAAACAGAAAACAATGATTATAATGCCAATAGGGCCTCAGCTCAGCATAAATGTCAGATGGCAACACAAATAATCAAAATGTCTTCACAGAGCCACATAAACAGCCAAACAAACATCTTCAATTTTCAAGATTAATAACTGTGCAGACGATTACTTAAACTATATACACATAATTTAAATAGTTAATTTATTTGTCAATATTGTTGATGAAAATGATTGTTACCTTGACGCAAACGCATGAAAAACAATAAAAAACTACCTGGGTGGTCTAGTGGTCGCAAGCGCTACCGCTGAGCATGAGGTCCTGGGTTCGATGCCCAGGTCGGGCAAAATGTTATTGACGTTTTCCCTTTAGAATTTCTCAGTGTAGCTCGGAGTTCTGATTTGTGCCCGGTTGATGGCAATAGGCTCGCCCCCTATTACATGGGACTTAACCATAACTGGCGAACACACGGGTTGTACCTACACCGTACTATTACACCTCTGCCTAACTCTTTGGAGATTACAAGTGTGATGTTACGTTTAAATAAAAATGTTTTGAACTATACCACCAGGTGTCTTCAATTTATGGCGACCATAGCCTGGGGCTGTCACGATTGCTCATAAGATGATGGATTACTTACAGCTGCTTTATAAACATAAACTATAACCAGTAGGTGCTAATTAAGTGCCATAAACCTTCGAACATTTTGTCCATGACATTTGTTATACTTTCTTTAAAAGAGGCTGGGCAGCGATGGTTTCTTATCTGCATGGCAATTGGTGGACACAATGATCAACAGAGGATGTTTTTGATACATATATAGAAGCAACAATAATAATGTACCCAGATTTATATAATTAGTATCAAACTTGGTTTAAAAGGGTGTTGTTCATTGAGTTTCTGGCCCGTTCGTCTCCATAGAGATCTGCGTTTTGGAATGGTCAACTTATCTTCAACTTTCTAACTGACCCACTTCTGACAATTCAAAAGTGCCTGAATAAATGCTTTGAGTTTGATGTACTTAGCTGTTAACGTAGATAGGTATAATTATCTTATTGAATGAAAAAAGTATTTCCCTCTTATTTTTCTACTCTTCTTCTTTTCGTGTGGTTAGTGACTACCCTGGTGTCAGAGTTTAAAAGCCCCCCTTGGGCCTCTGACTTGGCTTCGCATGCCAAGAAATATCGCTCGTGCATGCCGGTTTCCTCACGATGTTTTCCTTCATCGTTTTTGAAGCAAGTGATAATTATACAATACACACATGAATCCGAAAAGTCAGAGGTTGGCCTTGGGTTTGAACTCTAGACCTATGACTTGACACTCCGACGGTCACACCACTAGGCTATCACTGCTATCTGTTATTTTTCTATTGGTTCTGAGACTCACTTTAAAAAGTGGAAACCGCTATTTTTGCTATGTATGCCGCAATGCATTTTGATGTTTGGCTGGTTTTAGCGTACAGTTGCTTGATAAGTAAGTCCTAATAAAATAATTGTTCATCCCTCTTTACCATATTGTATTAACGTCTTGATAAAAATACCTGAAGCATGCACTAAGGTAGCCCGCGAAATTCAAATATTCTTACGTTAACCGTAACAAATATTAATTTACAGACGATCATAAATTTCTATCAACATACGACCTGACCAAAAAACCTGACCTGCAAATTAAAAACGTAAGAAAATTTGAATTTCGAAGGCTAACCTGGCACTTTCCTTATAAAATGCGCGACATATTTCATAAAAAGAAGCGGAAATAAGAAGGACTTGAAAAAACAGCACAATGTTTACATGTCCACTTTTCCTAACATCAGCTAACTAAAAAATACCGCATAAAAAGCGCAAAAAACTAGGGTAACCAGCCATAAATAAACGATGATACAGGTGGTACAGCATCCTTATTATTTAAGATGTGTGTACGCGTCTGTCCGTCGGGCCGGCGGCCGATAAATCAACATTAGTACGTCCCCCGCCTAGTCCGTGAGAGGGACATGTTGGAGCATGTTGGCCGCTGGAAGTGGCTGGTAGAAATTAAAATATTCAACTTGCTCTCAGCGACTTTCTTCTGTTTTCATCAGGTCACAGATTGAACGTGGTCTGTCATCGTACTTACAAGTAGAAACAATAACGATCGTTTTTTGGTCAATTGGTGGAGTACTATTGTAGTACCACGTTACTTTCTGCCGGCAAGGAACATTACTGCGATCAGGTTTCAATGGTATTGATGATACAGTTGAATTTATAGACCTCTGACAGCATATTTTCAACTAATCTCCAAATTGACATTGACAGCGAGTGTTTAAGCCAGTGATGGTGATCAATTTCGCCAGATCTACGGCCCACCTGAAAGTGAGGGAAAAAATGGTGTTACGCAATCCATCAACATAAAATAATGGCAATAGTTTTTTTTATTGAGATTGCTATACTCCATTTTTATACTGCAGTGAACTACATTGTCTCATCCAGTAGTTCTCACAAATCACTATCCTTGTAGTGACCCATGGGACGTCAAAAATGAAGATTTAGTCCCCCACCGCGTCATACGTTACCAACTAATGAAAACACGGCTGTGGCCTGATGAAGCTGTCACTTCACCAGCTCTGCGGCGAAGGTGGCAGGGGATAGAAGGGTAGGTAGTAATCCAAGGTGTTGAAGGACAAAGCGATGCCCCAAAAATATTAAAGCTGGGATTAATAATTGGGCAAGAAATAAATGTAGGTATGGATGTCGCCTGATGTAGGAGTCGTCTCATCTTGGATTGCACTTCAATGAGGTAAGCAGTAGTCCAAGTGAAGATAGTATTCCATGGGTTGCATGGCTAGGAGTAACCTTGACATATATTAGGTTGATATAAAGTTGTAATGCCACAAACCATAGTCAAGCATCCACAATGGAAGGAATTTGATACAGAACGGAATGGTGAATGGATGGATTTTTAATAAAGGTAATAATGACTGTCAGCCAGCACCAGGTTAAAATAAAAGAACAATATTCGAGTTGATCATAATCTTAGCCTCAAATTCCCAATGCAGTATTTGAAGTAAAGTGAACCCAACGGCCAGCAAGACGTGAGCATACGAGTAGATGGTGAAGGTTCTGGTAAACAATCAAAAAAGAAGTTAACTGACAACTCGTAAAAGACAACCGAAGGAAACGATTTCTAAACTCCACTGACACTGCGCCGTAATACATTAATTATTGCGGTATTAAAACAAACAAGTAATGTCGGTATGACAACCAGTATTGACGAACGTGTTATTGAAACTACGGATGTGATTATGAGGAAAAGGTATAGTACATCGCACATTATTGGCAACAAAACCAGTGTAAAATGACCTCTTATTCCACTAAACCTCCGTGCTATTCTAGGCCAGGTCAAGGTCAAAGTGTTACCGACGAAAACGTGCGGTCGGCTGCACATACTAACTTGCAATATAAAAAAATTGCAGGCATTGGCCTTGTATTTCCGGCAGAATTTACCAACCCCTTTCTGTGTCTATATACTAAAACCTAGCCAGATTTGGTTATTTCTTTGGCTGGCTTCTACTATTTTTTTATTTTTTATTTTATTTATTAGGGACAAAAAAACAGTTACATGTTAAGGTTCAAATTATGAGTCGTAACACAAATAGGTAAACATATAACCCACACCATTGTCCACGAGTTAATAGATGAATAACTCAGGAAATGTATATACAATAGTATCTTATTATGTTTAACTGAATTTAAAAATTATTGATAGGTTAAGATTGTGGTGAAAAAGTATTTATAGCTAGTGTTTTAAATTTTTTACTTGAAAGAGAGAAGACATCTATGTCCATGAAGTGCGTGTTATAGGTTTCAACAAGTTGACGAAGGGGCACTCGTGCCCCGGCGTTAGTCCTGCATGAATCTACGTGGAACAGCCGGGGCACGCGCGCTGCCCGTCTGATAACAGTTCTAGGCACTGTATAGCGCAACTTATTTGTGATTTCAATACAGTCAAATCTATTGTTACACAAACCATGTAGCATCATGGCCATCAAAAGTATTCGCCGAGATTCTAAACTTAAAATATTAAATTGCTGTAATAATTGTGTGTAAGGAATCCTTGAATGATAACATTTATAGTTTACAGTACGTAAAAACTTTTTCTGTACTAATTCCAATTTAATATTATATTTGAGGTAGAACGGATTCCAGATAGGAATCGCGTATTCTAATTGAGATCTTATCAACGCTTTATATAGTAGCAAAAAAGTAGAGGGTCGCACGAAGTCTTTCGAGGATCTCGTGACGAAACCATACATCCGAAAGGCTTTATTTATTATGTTCTCCATATGCAAATCGAAGTGCAAACACGAATCAAAGGTCACACCAAGGTCGCGCACGGATTCTACCACATTTAAATGATGGCCATTCAGTATATACGAACACTTATGTTTGTTTTTGTTTTTAGTAATTGATATACTATGACATTTCGGAAGGCTAAGAAAGAGTTTGTTTTCTTTGCAGAAGTTATCAAGTCTGTGCAGGTCCTCTTGGAGCAGTAGGCAGTCATCGAATTTTTGGCAGGCTTTGTAAACTTTTACATCATCCGCATACAACAAAAAGTTGGAGTGAATAAAACACCGCCTTATATCGTTTATAAATAGGATAAAAAGCAAAGGACCCAGAATAGACCCTTGAGGAACGCCAGACTCGACAGTCACAATTTCAGATTCAAACCCATTAATAACGACCTTTTGTGTCCTGTTATAAATATATGATGCAAACCATCGAAGTAAATTGCCTCGAATACCGTTGTAGGCAAGCTTTTCCAAAAGGATTGAATGATCCACCTTGTCAAAAGCCTTCCGAAAGTCAGTATACACAGCGTCTACCTGGACTCTCCTATCCATATTTTCAAAGAGAAAGTTAGTGAAAATCATTAAATTGGTAGTTGTCGATCGCCGTTTAACAAATCCATGTTGTTCGGGTATAATAAGGCTATGTAATTGAGGGTAAAGAGCACTGTGCACAAGTCTCTCAAAAAGCTTCGACAAGGTGGAAATAATTGATATGGGACGATAATTCTCCACATTCTCCTTATCTCCACTTTTATACACTGGTGTAACAAATGCTCGCTTCCACACGGTGGGAAAGACACCTTTCTGTAGACATTTGTTGAAAATTGAGTACAACGCAGCATAGATATTATCGGCTGTTTTTATAAAAAAGACCGGTGGAATACCATCGGGGCCAGCTCCCTTAGAAGGGTCCAGTGATTTGACTGCTCGGTGTATTTCCTCTTTTGCGAGGTAAATATCGGGTATGCAGACAGAGCTATCCTGGTATTTGTTCGATGGTTCCCAAGTGTCAGGATCAAATGTAGATGGTTCATAGACAGATGCAAAAAAAGTAGAAAATAAATTGCATTGTAGGGCCATCAGACAAGGTATTTTTCAGATGCATACTGGCTGGGTAGTTATTCTTACCCTTTCTGCTGCCTAAATATGTCCAAAAATACTTAACGCTTTTAGGTATACTATCTTCGACTGAATTAATATAGTTTCTAAAACAAATACCAGATTCTACTACTACTATACCATGGTCAATGATTTATCCACACCCTTATTCATTTGACGGAGAAAGTACGTCTCTCTCGTTAACTTCAGCCATATTAACTACTGTTGGCGTACCATGGGTAGTGTTGCATAACCAGCCTATAATTTTCCCACTACTGGGACACAGGCCTCCTCTGTGTGAGAGGGAGTGGGCCGTAATCCACCACGCGGGCCCAGTGCGGGTTGGTAGATGTCACATGTCTTCAAATTTTTGGTTCTAAGACATGCCGGTTTCGTTACGATGTTTTCTTTAACCGTTGTGAGAACGGTGGTGATGAAATAATTTACACAAAGTAAAGCACCTATTGGGGTTCGAACTTACGACTTCAACTCGTAAGTCGCGGCCAATACCACTGGGCTACCATTGCTCGGGGGTAGTATTGGTTTGTGCAATAGAAAAACCGTTTGCAGTTCAGGTCAAATTAATCACTCTAAACGTGTTCACTGCTTGAGCACCACTGACCACCTTCACTTAACGAACGTTATGCTGTAGACTCTGTCAAGCGCCGCTGGACAGAGATGGCGCCCCGATTAGTCAAATCAGTGACGTATTTCCGACACATATAATTATGATATGTTACTATAACAACGTGTCTCTGTGGGTTTGCACTTACTAACCTTCCTAAATATCCATTATTTTACCAACGTTTTCTTACCTCAGCAAGATATTTTCCTATATGTTCAAGTCTCAAACTCCTGACCGCGTTAGGCAAAGATTATTTCCCATAAATCTGGCCATCATAGCATGGTGAATGATAAATATCGCTCTCCGATGTAGTGATCGCTCCGATATTTCAGTCTGCTGTAAGATTCCTGCCCCTTGAAAATTATCGAGAGCTTAACTCTTGGAAGATGCTAGGGGTAAGATGCTCTACTTTAAGTTTCTTAAGGAATGGCTAAACAATGCTGCATTTTAGTAATCCTATTTTTCTTTTTACCGTTACACAGAAAAAATTATTAAAAAACATGTTTTCTATAAAACCAATAAGTAAAATAATACTCTATTAATAATGATTTACAATTATTTTATCAGAAACATCATCATCATCAGCTTATAGAAGCCCACTGTTGGACATAGGCTTCTCCAATTACACGCCATTCAGCTCGATTCTCGGCAACTCTCATCCAGCCGCAACCAGCCACCCTGCGAAGATCGTCGCTCCACCTAGCCTTAGGGCGTCTTACCTTACGTTCGATAAGCGGGTCACAAACATGTTGGGTCATAACCACAAGATAAATAATTAATAAATGTTTCAATAATATAATTTTAATAGGTAAAGTATGTATAATGTACATAACTGTTTGAACTCACAAAATTTGGTAGGTTCGTGTATTAATTGTAATTATTACTGTGTAGGTCTCAAATCAAAAGTATATGTCTGACAGTAGGTGTTTAAACATAGAGAAAATATTAATCTCGGCATCACGATATCAAAATTGCTTTAAGCAATTTTAGATACCTAGAGACCTAGAGCAAACTAACAATGTTTTAAAATAATGTTACTCAGAACCTACATTTTTCAGTCTAAACCAACGTTACAATAATCTAAAAAATAGCACCCACCTTATAAAATATTACGAAACAGAGCACTCTCCAGTTCGTCTCAGTAGCAACTAGCCAATCTCGTTCATAGATAATTTATTTGTGCGCATCACGAGAGGTTTCGCTCCTATGTAGGTTACACACCACTTCATATTTCCTTCTGACGTCGATATATATATAGATATTATTGATGGTGTATCAGTATGGTTAGGTAATAGGAAATTAGGGGTACAAGAACTGGAAGCTGCCTATGACTAAAGGCTTAAATTTCCAGTTTGTGAAAGACTATTTATGTCAGAACTCATCATTTTCTTCTTCTTTTTCTCAGCGTGTCGATGGAAAACTAAATTGAGTCGGTCCAGAATTTCGCTACGAGATGGGCACCTTCAGCAGCGTTTATCAGTTCTTGTAACGTGCAGAAAACAGGACACGCAGGACACGATATTAAGTGTCCCATCGTTTGTGGAACAGTAACACATAATATACGAGTCCAGGGCGGAGTCATCTGTGAATCTCCACATGACCAGGTTTTCCTTTCTTCGGCCAACCTGTGTCTCATTTAATCTTATAATATGAATGGTTGTTGCTGAGGTCAGCTAATTAGACAATGTTGTAGTAGTAGATAATGTTGATGATGCTGAAAAAGAAATAAATATAGCAGGGTATAGCGAGAAAAGATATGGGTTTTTTCATTAAGACTATACGGTTTATCGTCTACTTATACATTATAATCAAATTATGAAGGCAACCATATTTATAATTTTCATCCCACAAGGTGTACCTGTTGAAGGCCGCAAGAATTTGCTTGGATGCAAGAAGCACTGAACCGGTCGAAGTGGCGGTGCTTGGGGAAGGCCTATGTCCAGCAGAGAACGTCTTTCGGCTGAAATGATGATGTTTATATTCTAGTATTAAATATTTATATTTCTGGAATATACCTACGTTCTTTCTAACTGTTTTCTCGTCAGGTCAAAAATCATAAAAAAAAACTGTATTTCAAATAACTTACCCACTCGTATGTGCACCTGTCCTTACATTTGCCTTACGTTGTATTTTAATTTGTAGTAACCCAAGGGAATCCAAGTTTAGAACAGGGATGGATGTCCAAGCCCATCCATCAAATGTGACCCCCCCCTCATTATCCACTTCTAATACCCACGGGTAAAGACGACCAACTTCACCTCACTTTGACAACTAACAAAACATAAATTAATTAAATTATTAATTAAATGACAAGACCTAATAAATCCAAAAACTTTGCAGTCATAAATAAAAGTTGGACAACACGTCCGGGAATCGAATCAGGGCCTGTCCGTTCGCCTCTCACCTCGGAGGGAGAGTGAGTGATTAGGGAAGGCCCGCGGGGGCCTTTCGTCAGGGCTCCCAGGGATGCAGCTCTCAGGTCGGGGTTTATTACCTTTTAAAAGGCTAAAATTTATTTTAGAAAGATTTTGCGTAGATGGTTGAATATGAAGTAAGGTTCAGAGTTTCAATGAAAATGGACTGTCACGTTTAGCCTGCGCTTATACCCTTATAAAAGTTATGGTATCTTATTTTCAGTCAAGTCTTGTAAAACACTTGTCAAAAAAATACCATACATGTATTGGCATTGTTTCAGATATGTTTTGTTAACTATTTTTGTTCACCTTTTTGACAAACCTTTACGTTTTCTACAAGTTACACCAAGTTACCCACCCCGCATTTACACCAAGTTGTTGCTGTGTCTACAGTTTTCGACCACCGAAAAGATATCGAAATACCGTCATACATAATCTACTTATAAGGAAAAACGATGACTTTGAATTACCTAGTCTGAAATTCCAGTTATGTCACTCACTCTACATAGTAAATATGAAAATAATTACTTTTTTCATGGGAAAAGTTCGTCTGGTGGTTAAATTCGGGTTTTACTAATAAACTTTCTTGTCCACTGAACCTGGATACCGACTTAAAAATCATCACTATCTAAATGAAAAGTTTACTAAGTGCTTGATCCCTGCCTCCTTATGACTACTTCTGCAAACACTCCTGAATTTCAGCGTATCAGCCTTAGCATACTTCAAAACCCCCATAAAATAAATAATAAAGCCACCATAACCTTAAAAGTGTCTGGCGAGCGACGATAAATCGCTGGCATGATGCCGTTAATTATAAAAGTAAGACAAGGCTGGGTGGGTCAAAAAACTAATGGCGGCTATCCGTCACTAGGTGTCGCTAATGTCGCCCTTATTGAAATTATGTGCTGTAGTTTGTGACGTTAAAAGAAAATGTAACTACAGGTTGACGAAGGTTTTTATTTATTTTTTGTAAATTTAATTTTATTCTATTTATTTATTTAGACAGCTTAAATTTATCTTTACATGTAGCCTTAATGCGATAGTTAAGTTCACATTATAAATTTTAATTAAATTAAACATATACCTATTATAAATTAAAGTTGCTTTTCGTGTCTGTCCGTGTGACCGTGTTGTTCTTCTAAACTACGAAACAGATTTTGTTGCTGTTTTTACCAACATTTAGAGAATTTATTCTGGAACGGTACCAATGTGACTTTTTCAATTCATATGTTCTTTCTGAGTTTATCTTGGACATTACTGACATCGATAAAGGAAAAACATTGTGAGGAAACCTGGACGTTATAGTTAATATAAGTCTGAAATCACCAAACCGTCTTGAGCAAGCGTAGTGATCAATGCTCGTGCCTTCTCTGTATGAGAAGAGGCCTTTGCCCTGAAGTGGGACAGTAACACCAGCCTGTTACTGTCCCACTGCAGGGCAAAGGCCTCTTCTCTTATTATTATTAAATTCCGGAAGGTTTATGTTTTTTAAGAAATACAATAAACTTAAATATGTATACTTAAGGAATCTCGATGTTTTGTCAAGTGTTAAAAACCGTGCGAAGCAGGAGCGGGTAGCTAGTTTAATATAAAATATACATTAATAGTTACTTATAAAATTGTGAATTGAAATTAGTAAAAAAAACGTGATTGTACTTTTCGTGTTAATTTATTTCTCTAATTAATATAGTAATGGAGGTTGAGATTCGTACTTACTAATGTCTGTTGAAAAAGTATCTGATGAAAGTGTAAACAAACCCTGTTCAAGTTAAATTCCTACGCAATCACTAACTAAAGGGATTCAGTAACACATTAATCTGTATTTAGAAGGTTTCTACTTTTATAACTTACCACTTTTTCCAACTATTAATTTAGACATTGTTGAATAACACAAAAAAAAGGTAGAAAATTGTGTGATTTAAATTAATCTAATTCGTTAAATGGAAAACATCTTTCTGGACTCTTAAAATTAAAAACTTCGGGTTCAATTTGTAAGTGGCACTTAAAACTGGCAACCACTTAATTATGTTTTCTGATCCATTTGTTCACATTTTCATCACGTACGTTCGTTTCATTGTTCACTTTTGGAGCAGACCATAGTTCTCCTTTGGTAGGCCTACCCCATGTGTTCCATTTTAGATCAGGACTAAATGAGATGTCCTCTTTTCGCACATGTTTCAAACTTGGTGTGGTGCCATATCTAGCATATGCCACAAGCCACTACAACGAGAACATAGGTACCTATTTAATCGAATGGTAAGAAATAAATTATTTTACCACATTTTTTAATTACTAGCATGAACATTAGCTACTGCATAAAACAGTCACTCCACAAAACAACCACTGAAAATTCCCAGTATAGCCGAACGACCTTTCCATTAAAAACATCCAGGTATACAATAAACAATCTAAATCAAATCAGAAACACTTTTACCGTGCGCTTGCGCACTAACACGGCAGCGCCATCTATCAATCACCGCGGAACATTACACGTTTACTCGTTGCGCACACTCTTTGATAGATGGCAGCACTTGTTGATAGATTTATCGAACTGTTGACGGTTTTATACTGCGTTTGATGCCTTGTAATAACATTATACGGAGTTTTTTCCCGTGGGCCGTGACTCATGGGGTGTTTTCTTTTTAATTTATAATGTATCGATGTATTTGTGCAGGTGAGATGGATGGGCTTTCGGAATGCTCTAGATTTGAGTTTATCGTCTGATGAGATTTAGGAAGATTTATTGAGAGAATAAATAAGATTCGTTTTCTAGGTGTTCTGTTATGAGAATTTTCTAGATTCCCGGAATTCAGAGACTACACGTACAGTTCGGGGTTACACGATTTTTGAATTGCGATTTCAACTTTCTCATGGAACCATGTAGTATTTTTAGGAAAACTGATACATAATTGAAATAGAAAAAAATATTTATCGAAGTACCTAAATATATTTTACTTTGACTTTAAAAATGTTACCCAAGGTTTCAAATTCTGCAGAAACAATAAAATCCAAGTTTTAATGTGTAACCTTCGCTTTGAGAAAATGTTGCACTTTTATTAATAAGTTCGTAAAGTGTTGTTTGTAACGTCGCTACTTTTCATACAGCTCGCCGCCTATTTGTCGAGTCGTTAATATTACAATTAAACATAGAGCTATGAAAAAGTGTGTGGAGGAGGTAGGTCCTACCCTTAAACAAACTACGCTCATAGTTTCGATCGAGTACATAAAGGAAAACTAATAACATTCGATTAGAAACGATCTGAGCTATTTTGAAAATATTACCCATGGTCATCTTCAAGCTATTTTTTTCCCTACAACAGAATTACTTTGTTAACAATCGTTAATCTATTTACCAAGAGTACAGTAAACCGGCCACAAACACAAACCAACATCTTAACCCTTACCAACCGAGGTCACATTACCCGCATAAAACTCGCGACCATCCGCGACCATCACGCCGTCTCGCGACCACGACCAAATTGTTCTCGCATTAGATTTATCGTCCGCCAACGAAACAGCAACAAAGGCACTCTCTCATCTCACGACAGCTTTATGATCCTAACAGTTTTTGCTAACAGCTACCTACGACGCCCAGCGATATTTATAGCTTAAGTTTTATTAATTAGCCATTTGTGAGACGTTGAAGCATGGTAAGGATTTTGGGTATTGATTTGTGGTCGCAAGTCACGGTATTACTTTAATTTTGAGTTTTGGCATGGTCAGAAAAGAAACGAGGAGCTCGTGTGTGAATCAAGGTCAGTTTGGTCGTAAATTGTATTTTTTTTTTTTGTGTTGGAGTTATTGTGATTGTGATTACCTGATGGTCTTGTGTCGGCAATCTGTAGGTGAGTAGCAGGTATGAACTAATAAGTTTTCATCAGGTACAAGTGCTATTTCGAATTAACTTAATGTTATCCCACGACACCTACTTATTGAAAAACCTGCTAATTAGGAGAGGGCGGGGTCTCAATATTGTTCATGAAACCTAATAGTAATAAGTAACCATTCTATATCTAGATAGCAAATACTTGGTAAATTTATTACCACCAATGCACTGAAGTATGAATGCAAAGCACACGAACCCTCTGACAAGCAGCATACTTTTTAACAAGCAAACAACCCATCACACACCAAACAAACGAAAACTTGGATATCAAAACAAACGCCGAAAACATCCGAGTTCACCCGAAAAACGCCGAGCGTCGATCTAACCGTCCCGCTGCTGCCAAAGATTTGACGTCAATGGTAGCGAATCGTAAATTACCATTATCTACAGACGCACCGTGCTAGTATTTATTATTTATGGGTCGGTTTGACTCGCCTGCGGCCCGATCGGGGGCGTTTTTCCCCATAGCGAGCGCAGGGTTGAGTTTAGGAGGTGTGTGTAATGTTCCGTAGTTAAAATGCTGTCATTACCGCACTTTTTGTTTTGTTAAGGATTTGGTTAAGATGTATTTATAACGATTATAATAAAATATGATACCTGTAAGTAAATGTGCTTTATGGACACTTTTTGCCATGTTATACGGAATGGGTCAAGTTGGTCAAAAATTTCAGAGATAAATATTTTTCCATATTTCAAAAAATCCAGTTGAAATCAGCAATCAAACATGGTAATCGTAGCTTCTATAGGTTTATGCAGGCAAAAAATTGTCAAAATTAACTTTTCGTAAGCTCCTTCAGAATTCCAAGCACTAAATAAAAAAGAAAAACATAATCTCAGATTATATTTCACAGAAAAATGATACCGCGAGTCTCCGAACAAACGGCGCTTGCGTCGCGAATCAAATAAATTACAAAGATATATTATTATTAAAATTTGGGCACCAACTTCGTCGCATTAACTTCGGGTAGTATCGGGACTGGGGCACACTGGGCGCGGAAAAGCTCGCGGGTCGAGAAAATCGACAGTCTATTAATTTCAGGACATTCATAACATTTACCTATGTAGGTTGAACATATTGTGAGACAATTTTTTCTGTAGAGCTTGTCATATTTAATCATCAAATCTTATTTATAATAAATATTCATTAGACTCGCCCCCTATTACATGGGACTTAAACTTAACTGGTAAAATGTGGGTGTACTATAGGTACACCTCTGCCTAACCCTTCGGGGACTACAGGGGTGATGTTATGTTATGTTATTACTTAACATTGTAGTTCAAAAACATTTTCTAGATCAGGTTTTTCAAACTGTAAATTTAAGTTGGTCGATCATTACTTGTAAACCTGTAAAGCCTACTTAGCTGTGATAGTGTTCCTTTTAACTTCGTTATTTATGCTACTGCTGTTATTTGTTTCACAACTCCAAGTATAACCAGTTACCTGGCAAGGGGGGGATGACACTTGACTCTAACAAAAATTTGCACTTTAACAAATATTTCGCAAACGGATCCCTGAATTGAAAAATAAATTATTGTCACACTCCCTCAATATTTTTGAACGACCTTTCCATAGACACCCCACACCATAAGATAGACGAGAAAAAAAAAGGATGTTCCTCACTTTACGTGTAGGGGAGGTACCCTACTTTTTATTATTTTTCTTGATTTTATTTTACCACTTTGTCGGCGTGATTAATATGTATACCTGTGCCAAATTACAGCTTTCTAGTACCGTCTCTGAGCTAAGCCGCGGACAGACAGACAGACAAACGGACATGGCGAAACTATAAGGGTTCCTTGTTTACTACGGAACCCTATTTCCAGAAAAAAGAGTGTCAACTTTGTGAACAATACTCTCATTGTGCCACTATACTCATCCTATAGGCCACGGCTTGTGACATCTACAGAAATTAACGAGTTACCGTTTGAGACGTGCGATGTGAGGACCTGATAAGGACCCTTCCGTGGTTCCGGCATGGCGCCGATACGGCTCCGACACGGCAACGACCCGATACCGGCACGGAAGCCGGTAAATCTTGCCGATCGGCTATTTAGGCATTAAGATCATCAGTTATGGAAGATCGTTCAAGGAAATTGTTGTGTCAAGGTGTTTTTGATAATGGGGTGAATCGGTAAACGGTGGTTCGATTTTGAAATTATTAATTCGAAGTGACCTATATCTGAACAAACACTTACGTATCTGCTGTAAAAATGTTGCTGCTGTTGTAATGGGGCTCCCAATGACTTTTATAATAATTAGCTTGCGTGGGTGCCCTACCTACGAACTAAACAGAATGGTCAAGAGGAAAGATGGACCCTCTTACCCACTCACAAGACATAATAATCAGCCAACATAACATTGTTAAAGTTACTGAGCCAAAGTTGTATATCTATTCAACAAAAAAAAATACTACAGGTAACATAAAATATTAAATAAATGCTTTATTATCAACAGCGTTTTTTGCGGTGACTGATTTATCATCATTGATTTTGTTACTAAACAATACAAACAGCGCCATCTTGCACTCACGTGGTGGAACTTAATCTTAAGGCAGGTAGGTGAGTTGTGGTCATTGACCATATCAGTAGCGCTCTCTATGTTTGTATTCATGAAGCTTTTGGGTAGATCGATACCTAAACGTAGCGATGTTCTGAAGTCCTTTTACATTTTTTTTTGTTTCAACTTTCATATTTCTTTTTTTGAAGAGTTTTGTGCATTTTAAAGTCTAACAACGGTTGCTATATAAGTAATTTTATCAGTTTTACCTAATTTATTGTAAGACAAATGGTCAATGACCATAAAAGCTAGCGCCCTCTATCCCAACTTTATGGCATAAAAAGACTTGAACGATTCTTTAATAAGTGGGCACTGTGGTCAAGCAGCTATGTTAATTCATTCCTAAGTAAGTACCTATTTATTTCCTTTGGATAACTTAAAATAACTTAGTTTAAAATTTTATACTTCCCATGGTAATCGATAGATTTGTTTTTAGAATTACTTTTGTAGATTTTTCTTTGATCTCAAAGATTTTACACACTATTGAACCAGTGTACCTACTAAAATAAATATCTAAGGACTCAAAACATGAGAACTACGCTTTATAGAATTGACAGTAAAAACTATCAATGTTATTAAAACATAACAAAAAACATTCAAAATTCGAACACGAAATTACACAGACTAATCAACAACAACAGAGGTTGATTTATACGTTTTATTTGCTGGCCGCTAGATGGCGGTAGCTAAGTGGATCCATTTTCGCGTACTTTAAGTACTGGGGTAGCTGTGACCGCATTATTTATCGCACCATTACCGCATGGACCCTTAAATCATCACATGACGTGGACCGTGTACGTGAGTCTTAATGAATGGCGCGAGAGTTGCCCAAAGTTTTTTTATTCTTTATGAAATTCTAAGAGCACTTAGTGGGGAATCTATTAGAGCGAATGTGCGTTTTGGGAGACTCGTTGTGGTGTTTTTAATCTCTTTTTTTGTGTTTTATCTGGCTGTTATTTGTGGTTTTTGAATGTGGAAGTTTGTCGTTTAACTTCAACATGCGACGCAAATCAAAACCATGCAACAACATGCAAGTAACCCGGTCGTCCTTCAATGTCTACATTTCGATCTAAATCTAGAAATTTTAACCTTACAATATTCCACTAATAGAATTGAACAAATTCTTGACTTAAAGTTTGATAAAACTAACTTATCACCGGTAGTAACCGCAAAAGAGTTTGTATCTAATCAAACTTACCGTTTGGTAACAATTTGATTCCTTGTTAAAGCTCACAAGCGCTTTTTAAGTCCACAATAACATAGTCTACAGATACAAATGCCCTTTAACTCGCCTCATATTTTCCATTTGATCTACAATTTTAACACTGAACTTGACCTGTCCTAAGCCTGAAAACCATCTGGATATCCAAGATACTAGGTACCTAATATCTAACTATGTCTCTCTGTCTATCTGTTACTTACTTTCTCATGTCTTAGGGGCTGCACGGGTTTCGATGAAATTTGGCACACAGGCATGGCTGGGTTGATAGTGCATAGAATACTTTTTACCCCTGTCGTACGTTCTAGCGAGATATTTTTCAACCTTCAAGGGTGAAACCACAGGAAAAGGCTTGTTTAAAATCAAAGATAAACAACCCAGCATGTACCTAATGACCTAGCCACCTTCAATTAAACTAAATAAACTCCTCATATATAGGTAAGTTAGGCAACAATCACCTGGATCCATACTGCCATAGTGTTCCATAGGCCGCGATTGTCATCAAATTATAAGTTCAGAACAATACCTATCTGCCAACTGTATTGAAACTAGTGATTGTGCGCGTATCTGCTTGCCGATCTAGGAGATCTGTAGTGAATGGAATTTCATTAATTAGATTGAGAGGTAACTAGGAGTGTATGGGTAACAGTTTTGAGGTGGACGTGAAATTACAGTGAAAGCTCACCGAAGTAGCAAGTGAACATTGAAAGTAAGAAATAGTCGTAGATACCTAAGTTAGACACACACACAGTGCTTTCTTGGTAGGGAACTAATGATGATAATAATTATGTTACTTAGCTGCACCTACCTCAAGAATTTAAGGACATCTCATACAGCAGGGGTTCGTTAACGGAGCTTTTTATTTTATAATATTATAGTAACATCGACCATACGGTCCGTAATGAGAAAGGCCGAGGAACACATAACTAAACAAGTCTTCTACATAAATTCAGGTCCAAAGAAGCCAGGTAGACCCCTTCTCACTTGGATGTCTGTAGTCAAGAACGACCTGAAGCAAGCCCAAGTGAATTTCTCGACGACCCAGAACCGAAAAATCTGGCGAAGAATGACAAGGAGAGCCGACAGAGGGCAGACAGCAAAGAGAGAGTAACGTCGTTCAAGTTATCTTGTATGAATTTTCCAATGATTGAACGCTGCTTTGACAAAGTCTATTCAGCAGTACCTACCTAAAAATAGGTAAAAGACAAATAAAACAGTTTATTTACCTACAAAGTGACGAAAGTTTCCTGAAAAACGAAGTCATTCAATTGATAGGTGACAGAATCATTCGATCACAGTTCGGTGTCATACAATGAATGAATGAGTGAATGAATTAAATAAACGCACCGATCCTAGCGTGGTTTAACCAGACTCGATAAATTGAATAAACCCCAAGATTTGTACTAGCCCCTGGAGCCTCATGCTTCATGTATCTATCACATAAGTAATTAATTTATCTGTTGTTGCTCTCTTTAGAAAAATCTTTTTACTTATATTGTGGTATAGTAATCTATTTTTTAATTTTTAGATGCATCGTTTTCACATATAATTATATAACTAATGTACATATACAAATATTGTAAAACATTTTAAAAGAGTAACGGTGGAGTTTCTTGCCCATTCTTCTCCATACGAAAACTACCTTTTGGAAGGGGCGACTAGAATCAATTTATTTTTTTGTAATTGTTGACGTTTAAAAGTGCCTTGCAAGGGCCTATTTGAAATAAATGATTTGACTTTGACTTTGACATGGAACAATGAAATTATTTACAGCATTTACCTATCTCACAATATAAAACTGCTTAGTTGACATTATGAACAAAATTCAATACAAATCAACCACGACATGTATGCTCCCTTTCTCCCTAAGTTAGTTATGAGAGGTCTAAGAGTGTATGAGGTGCACCGATGCTCCTAATAAGCGTTGACAGGTGGTCTCGCTAACTACATTATGTAACCCTTTGCAGTTCACTTTGAGTTACCTTCACTAGAAACTCACCTTCGGGTGATTACTTCAATCTATCCCGCGAAATTCAGTTTTCTTTACGTATTTACAAACTGCAGCGCTGTTTTACGTTGTATGTTTGACCAAAATTAATTTTGCTGCACTTTTGATTAATAAATTATAATAATTTGAATGATATTTCAAATGATTATAATTTCTCTTATAAAATTATAGGTCCCGAAATTACATTTGTTGCAAATCGTCATATTTTCACGAAATAGTTTTATTTGCAGTGAATTTAAACAACATACAATTTAAAAACAGCGCTGCAATTTACATAAAACGTAAAAAATATTGAATTTCGCGGGTTACATTGACGGATCCCGCTTAAAGAGTAACCATGGAGTAAGCTATCTGACCGACTCCTTGACGAGTTAAAAGTAACTTACCTGTAAACTGACTAATTGAAATTTAAAAAATGCTCTATATTTGTTTTTGAAGAATAGGTACAGTCAGCCACAAAAGTTGATTAAGACTTCCATTTTTTAAAAATCTTTATAGTTGAGTAAAATATTTAGATAAGTCAAAGTGACATTGTTAATGATTTTTTTTTACTGACCGTACCTATCTAATAACGTTTTTTGCTGTGTCTTGCTCCAATATTTCACGAAACTCTTAAAAAGAACGAGGAATCAATTTTCCAAAACCTACATTTGTATCTATACTTTGAACACTCAAAAAATCACAATTCCGTTGTCTTACTTACGTTGTTAGAAAGGAGAATCGATTCTCATTTTTCAATGTACAAATTACGTTATTTTGGATGTGTGTTTAGCTGTATACATATTAAATTAAAAGCAACCCCTTCTCTTCGAGTATCTTCAGTTATCTTCCTTTTACTTAACTCACGATAAGTTTTCAACATCATTAAAACCTCGGACAGAAAAACAACAGACTTCAAGCTTGAATATCTTCAAAGCCATAACTTCAAAGAAAGATAAAATATAAACCCAGGGACACAATGCTGGTACAAGTATCAGTAGCGTGACAAACTCAAAAATATCACAACATAGCGCATACATTAGAAACATTATCGCGTCTGTGGCCCACAAAAGGTTGAAAAGTCGCATTTCGCACGTATCGCTGTTATCGTCGGTCTGTTCAAACCCTTACGTTTGGAGGGAGAATTATACTTCTGTTTACGTTAAAAGCGATAGCGATTTAAGAACTGTAGAATGATGATTATCCCGTATTTAAGCTTATTACATCACTACACTGGCTTATCACTCCCCCCTCTGGCTCGCCTCTCACGGGCTTGTCACTGGCAGGCTCATCATTAAATATAACTGGCGAAATGTGGGTGAACATAGGTACACCTCTGCCTAACCCTTTGGGGATTGCAGGCGTGATGTTATGTTACTGGCTCATCACCACACCAAAGCCTTTCGTATAGGTACCGCTTCACTTTCAATCCATTCCCGCCATTCGTGGTCAACTGACAGTTGACATTAGTGACAGCGAACTCACTGCCTGACGTGCATGAGATAGTGTTTACATCTATTAAATTGATACACTACAATAACTAAACGTGACAAAGGCCTGCAGTCTTCTCATAAGGAAAACTAAAACGTAGGCTTCAATTTCTTATAACTTTTATAACGAAGGTAATATTAAAATTACTTACGGGTACAAAAACGTGAAAAGCAACGTATATTATAGATAATTCGGTTCTTCTATTCTGAAGGGAACACTCCGATTGTGATTGCATATCACAAATTATTATTTAGCCTAATGGAAAGCGACACGCTAGCTTACGACTGCAATACTAACACCATAAAAGTTTTATTGTTGACCTACAATTTTAATTTCTTGATATGAAATGAAATTATTTGGTAATTCTGTTAATAGGATATAAAATTCACTTACATGTCATGTTTTACGTAAATAAAATAAGTTAGTGAGAGTCGACATTTCCTATCTAACTACCCTTTAGAAGTAATGGCGAAACAAAATCAGGGTCACAGTCTATTTTAAATGAACACAAAAAGCTAAGCTTTTCTAACTATGAATTTACCTTGAATTTCCATTTTTTTTTTTTGTAGCAAAAGGGGCTGAAAGGTGGAGTGGCGACCGTGTACCAGAAGACGAAGCGTTGGAAGACCTCCCACAAGGTGGACCAATAACCTGGTAAAGGCTGCAAGAATCCGCCGGATACGAGAAGCACAGAACCGGTTGAAGTGCGGTGCTTGGGGGATGCCCAAGCCCAGCTGTGGACGTCTTTCGGCTGAAATTATGATGATGAACAGATAGCATAATTATTCATAGATATTAATTACGAGTCATACCACTCACCTTCACACGCCCTCATCACCACACTCGCCACTCTCTCATAACTTGCGACCCATCCTTAGTTCGGAGGGCGAATTATCAGGAGTCGTTCAAATGATTTATGTACACAATTATTGGGTTATTCAGGTACGATGTTTTGTGCGATTCGATCCCGTACCGATAGAAGTTTTGAGACAATAAGAGTTAATTTAATGCCTTTCTGAGAGCTGTGTGTTTCGTAGTTTGGATGTGTGGATTAAATATGGCGGGTTGGGTTGGTATTGAATTGTTTCTCGCTTTACCCCCGAAAATTATATGAGTAGGAGGTGTAATAAAGCTGTCAATAAATGGGAGGTCGCCAAATTAAACATACTATCATTATAACTAAGATTACCTCCTTGTCTTTGTTTTAAATCATTGAAGTTTTTTTTTTTTAACACTTTTTCTAGCAAAATGTTTGTCTAAACCTTTTATCAAGTTACCAGAAGTGAATTACATATTTAAGACAATTACGTTTCACGTAATACGAGACAAGAATTTCACTTAAAGATTAGTTACCGAAAAGAAGATTCTTGCTAATGGAGACATATTCATCTATTTGCCACTCTAGATTATGTACATTATAATTCAAACATTTTAATCGCTAATGAGAGTTTAAGCAAGTTACCGCATGTCAATCTTATCAAAATTCTGTTCGCCAAGTTATACACCTATCTAAACCATTTCACACACTCCTCCATCTTTCACCATTTTTTCCGAAAGTTTATTTTTTCAGTAGGTGTACACAACGCCGTTACTAAGCATGGTGTACACAACACGTGTCGCCGTGATACGTGACAGGTTGCAAGCCCATTCACCATGAATTATATAGCAACTCATCTCCATCAGACTTCGCCTTGCACGGAAAATGTTGTGGAACTTTTTTCGCTTGTAAATTAGAAATAGATGCATAAAAGTTACAGATGTTTTTTGTCCTGGCATTTTTTGAGTTGAAACAAGGTTTCCATTGGATTAAGTTAGGTATAACTATAATAATTATAATAGAAAAAATCAAGATATACACAGTGCGAATAGTGTCCAATTTATTAAAAAAACCTTGAAGGAACTGCTAACTTTGGGTAGTTTTTGTATAGGTGATTCTGATGACACACTGAATTCAAAATGTCCAATTAAACATTCCTTACATAGCTGAAAATGAACAGCGTTTTTGCGTTGTTTAATGGACGCTTCAAAATTATTTTCGTTAAACTATCTACATCATTTTGGAAGCGTTTACAAATTGTCAAAATCATCTGACCATTCCCTATCAATGTCAGTCGAGTAACTCCCTTTACACGAGCAAAACTCAAATAAAACGCAGAAGAACCACAAAATATCTATCCGCAAACCGTTCTCAAAACGTATGCACTAACGAGATATCAAAACCGAATCGAATGCAATAACCACCAGGGAAATGTTCCCGACGTAACACCTCGGTACGAATCTATCACTGTCCTGATTGCTTACCGAAACTAGTCTGCATAAATCCCACAAGTATAACACGATTTTGACATATCATTGATCTATCCAGCCCAGGATCACCTCAACACCTAGCTGCCGTCTCCCCTGAGACGTCAAACCAAAACTGTATTACAACAACACCGTTTTGGAAACTAACATCCCAACAAATACAATATGCATTGCTGATTGTGATTCTAAGCTTTTTGAAAGCAAGTATGAAAAAACGCACAATGGATGGTGTAGAATGCGAAGGTATTGCTAATCGGAAATTTCGGAATATGGTTGCGCCAATACACGCTGTTCCATGTACAAAAGTCAATGTTTCTTGCCGTTTAAAATTGAGCTTTTCCTCTTCTAATTTAGAGTGCGTTTCTGGTTGTGTGATTTAGGTTCTTGGAATGTTTTGAGCTGGTTAGTAAACTAGATAGTTTGAAAGACAGGTCCTATCAACCGGTGACAACTACATATTGTTTAGACGCGTGTTTTATTCGGTTGTATAGTGATCTCTGTTCAGTTTGGTGCTCCCTGAAAATTGTCTTAACAATATGGAATACATTATTCACGACACTTGAATGGCGTTTGTCGATTGTTTCGGCTTTTATAAATTTTACTTTCAGACCTGCTTTCTTGAAACGTATGAAGACTGTAGTATTTGATTCTGTTTGGTACAGGCACTACAGCTTTACATTCTGAATTGGTTTCTGCTTGCAATATAATTATACACGGTTAATTTTAGCTCGTTCTGGAACGAAAAGCCATAAACTCAATCATCGAACTCGAAACGATTGGGACTATTATTTACAATAAATTAAAATTTAAAAAAAACACGAAAAATCAAATTTATTGTTTTTTTTGTGAAATAATGAGAACTCGAAGTAACTGCGATCAATGCATATGTGTGTAAAACGTATCGACGAACGGCAACACTTGCGAACGGTACCCATTGAAAAATCCATTCATCGGTCAGACAGCATAAAAACACATACGCAATAGATAAATAGGTACACAAATAAAAATACGAAAAGCGAATTCAGACTTTATTTCTAAATCGTAAACGGTAACAAATACAAAGTTCACCAAACTAGGTACAAGGTAAGTAGGTACGCAGTTTACTAAAATTATTCTGAGAAGTGTCCGACCGGACTTCACAAGGATGCACAACCGAATTCCGCGGTTAAGTGTATTAAAATAAGGTCTTAATTCGGTCCAATATTTTCATAGAAAAGGGCACCACCATCTTATAATGAACTCTATTGGACAGATAAAACGATTCATTTTTTCTGTTTACATTGCCTGCCTTTGTAGAAGCCGCCGCGCCGCGGCCGCAAGCAAGCATTGTCGCATAAAAATTGGTGTAGGCAGTATTATTTTTATTTATCATAAATATGGTAGGTAGTGCTTATTAAGTACCTATTAGCTCGATTGGTGGACACTCGATTCAAGGCCTTAAATACAACTCCCAAGCGTACTCGTCGTGTCTAGTTGAAAAGGTACGAGTACTAGTGATTTCGTGATGCGAGAGTGGTGAATGAAATTTCAATTAGTTTCTCTCGTTTACGAGGAGATGTGATAGTGGTAAACACCGTGCCGTGCTTCCGATACAAACGAGAGATAATGAGGTGAATGAACTTACACCAACGTATCGTACCAGAAATGAATTACCTACTTGCAGGTACTTACCTGCGGCCGGACTCGCACACGCACAGCTGTGCCGCACTACGTCATCACCGAGCGGATCGCGTACGATCTTGCGTTTATGAATGAAATAGTGGAAGCGCTACTAAGATTTAACTCGAATGACAGAATAAAAGTGATAAATTTCTAACTTCTATATTAGATGTCTTAAAAAAACAATAACAATGCTAATAGTACCTATTAATCGTCTGGAGTCACTGTGTTTCGGCTCCAGAACGATTTAAAATTAATCGTGTATATGTATAAATAAATAATTTTATTTATTTTCTCTAACAATTGTTTTGTAGCTCTTAACAGTTTTAAACTATATGAATTCACATTGTGAGATCAGGTTCTGATGTAGGTTTAGAAAAAACCAGGTCACCAGGACCCTCTTAGTGTCTTCATACAAATGAAAAAAAAAAATATATAAATAAAAGTAAATAATACAAAATATCCTCTTGCTATATTAATTCCTTTTTGTTTTAAAACGCTTTTATAGGTTTAAGTATTAAGAAACAACTGCTGTCTAACCACTGTTGACTTAATATATACGTATTGTTTCATCAGTTTACTCTAGTAAAATCAGATATTTTTCCCTTGTTTTGAGCTTGTTGCAGTATACTCACTTACAACATTGTATCAGTAGCCAAAATGGCAATTACTTTGAAATAAAAAAAATGAACTCTTTTAATGTATCACAAGCAGGTGATACGCTTATTTCTAATTAGCATAAAAACCTAATTCCGGTTGAATCACAATAAATTATGAGCAACAATCTGTTAGGTTCTTACATATTCCCCTTATTTAACATCTATCATGTTTCTTTTTATTCCAAAATCAGCATTAAATTAACTAACAGAGTATCCTCAAACAACCTTGAGAGTAACAAAAAACGAAATTGAAACAAAAATATGAGCTATAAATATAAAATACTTATCAGATTGGGCGTGTAAGTTTAACGTTTTAATAAATAACAAGCGGCCGCCATGTTGGATTTTTATATTTATTTGTAAAAATTAATAATAATACTGAATAAATCAATAAAAGAATGGAAACATTTCAGGACTGGCTCCGGTTGAATGATTTGTAGTAATACGAGTGTAGTGCCGTCTGCGCGGTATAGGAGCGACGGGAGGTTTTGATATTTTAAGATGATTTTTTTGATTTTTGTATGGTCAGTGTGTGGTATACTTGGCTGAGTCTAAAAGTTCAGCATTGCATTTAGATCTACAACAATAAGTGTCTCTAAAAAGTACAATCAAAAATAGAAGTAGAAAAAGTATAGTATGGCTATTAGAATAACTAGCCAAGTTAATGTAGAATCAGGTAACTGATGACCGCATTTCAAATTAACGTTAATAAGGTGTTAAATAAATATGGAAAATAAATAACATAAATAATTCTTGATATTGGCAACGTTTAAAATAATATATGTATTGTACTATTACTAGTTACTCAAATAAAACCAAAATCAGATTCATATAAAAGTAAAAATTAAACAACAATATCTTTTAATATTTGGTTTGTTAATATTGTTCGATCAATTAAATACTCTTCTCCATAAGAAACGACCAATTCTAACCGTGCACCTAGCTTTTGACGTTTCATAAATGCCCATATAGGTTTAAGTGTTTTTTTTTTTTTATATTGTTATTTAATCGTTTAGTTTATCATGGCCAACAAAATTCTGGCAGCACATTTTCATCTCTGAGGTTAGCAGTAACAATTATAATTAGTTTAACAGTAAGAAGTTCAAGTATCAAAACCCCCCCGCACCTCTGGTATCACAAGCTAGCCTTATATCAGTTGATATCAAGTCGAGTCGGCTGTACATCTCAGTCCCACCTCCAATAACGTGCAGCCATCAATTCAGACGGTCGCAAAAACGTTGCCTTACCTCGGGCGAGGTATGACGGATGGATGGGTGGCCGCTGCTGCACTTTGTTGTGCTCTGTGGGTACCTGGGTTTGTTGTGGTCAGTTATTTGGATATTAGAAGGATGATATTGAAGTTATTCTTATTCGAATGGCATGATTATTATGAGAATATAGATCATTTTGTGGTAAAAACATAGATCAGTCTGACGCAAAAACGTTGCCTTACCTCGGGCGAGGTATGACGGATGGTGGAATTTCATTGAGGTCTGAGTTTAGTGGGATTGTGGTGGTGGTATTTGGAGGATTAGATTGCAATTCAATAAAAATAAAATAAAATACATTTATTTCAATTTCATTGAGGTCTGAGTTTAGTGGGATTGTGGTGGTGGTATTTGGAGGATTAGATTGCAATTCAATAAAAATAAAATAAAATACATTTATTTCGAGCAACCTTAACTTATATGTGGAATACACACAAATACAGAAAACAATACAAAAAAGGATAATAAAACAAACCAAAATACTTAATATCTACCCGGCCCTGCTGACGGCAACATGCATATCACAGCAGTGCCGTATGTATGAGTAGTCCATCCGGTCCGAGATCATCGCCAGGACGGCATTGGTGCTGCCCCACACCCTACGCACCATGTACTGGGAATTAAATAAAGGAAAGCCACGGAAACCGCGAGTATGCAAAGTTTCTCAGATTATAAAACGTTTTAGTAAAAAAAAAAAAACTAAGGTAAATATAGGTGTGCAATTGTGAAATATTATAATTTTACCTTAACAGACCGTTTTGAGAAGTGTGACAGGAAAGTCCTCACGTTAGGTGCTCAATAAAACACTGTGATGACGTAAGCCGTTGGAAAAACGGTATCCGCAACCACGGGTAAGAACCGGCCTCAGAAATGTATCATGTCAAATATAGTTTCTGAGGAAAATAGGAAGACGGTGAGTCTAAGTGGAGACTTCTGGTCCGATATCGATTAATAAAAATCACTAATGACAAAAAAAATACAATTTGAACGGATGACTCATAATTCTCGTGAAGAATGTCAAGTTTTCCTTCAACTCTAAAATTACCTAAAAAATACCGGTTTTTCTAAGAACACCAACAAATTCTATAACAATAAATCAATCCGGACAGAATATAGATAAAATAAATCATTCAGAAACCGTCATAGCAATGTGTCTCATCAAAATTCAAATGGATATGGACCGGCCCGTCAGTGCAAGCTGACGGCTGGTATAGGAAAACTCCAAGATGTACCTACCTATGATTTATTTGAGTACTGGCGGTGCCTGGTGTCTCGCCTGGCTGTAGAGGACTTTAATTTTCCGGGAGAAAAAGTTCCTTCTATGAGTATTTCTATGTAGTAAGTTACGTCCATAACCAGGTGACTTGGCCCAAAAAAAATTGCTAGCAGATATAGATGCAAGAATGACAAATTGAGTAAAGTAAAGTAATAAAAATCGATTAGTTATAGGAAAACAAAAGAGGAGGTGAAAACTTTTATCAATATGAGTCAACAAACACAAAAGCTGTGAAAATTAAAGACTGAAGTTTTCACAACAGTGCAGCAAGCACATTGTAGTCTCTACAGTTTACCTGCATATAAATAAAACATGAAAATTTATATCGATGTTTAAAAAAAATCGTTGATTTCAATCGACAGCAGAAGTTATAATGTTATTACATCTGGGGGCGTTTAGTGTCCCGCAAAGTGTTACACAAACATTTTATTAATCAAAACAGCCCATTCTTGAGTACCATATCAAAATGTTCCTTCCTTTACTGATCAGGTTAAACTATCTTCTCAAGGTATTCGATCTATCCGTTATCTAGCTCATGGCAGAAAACCATAAAAGGATCGCAGCTGTTACTAAGAGACCATACATCTTCAACCATATTCCCATCTCAGAAATTAAACTACAGTCAATACCTGATTAAACTGCCCATCGAACGTATCGAATGTATACCGATCCCAACCACAATCATACGACTGACCATCTTAAATTTATAATCGGCAGATATTATCTGGTTGCGCAGGCGCAGCACGATGCTACGAACTAATGATAATGTGCACAGCCAACAATTAACTTCTATACCGACTGGGCAGGCCCGTGTCAATGTTGATTTGTGATTGATATTATGTGCTTCATGTATAGGTTACTTTGTACATTCAAAACCATACCTTAGCTCTTCAAAAATTGAGTTGAATGCAGCTTGCGATTAGAAAGGTATCGGTCTTGGAAAGTGATGCAAGCGATTTTCAATTGTTAACTTTCGAAAATAGAGTTCGATTTTCGTTGAGGAATTTCTAACCTGCAAGGTACGTTTCAACTATTGCATAGGTGAATGATTTTGATCTTTATACGGAAGGAATTAAAGTACGGTTTTGATGTTATTAGAATTATTGTAGGATTAATCGGTGCGTTTGCGCCTGAAGCTTTTTTCTGAATAGTTTAGTAATGATTTATTTTAAACTTTAAGCTCTTTGCAATAGGGGCTGGGTATTGTTTTAATTAATTGTAAGTTTTTGATGTATACTGGTGATTAGAGATGGATATATTATTTGGGAGGCGTGATGTTAATATATGAGATCAATATATTTATTTCAAAGTATAAATCATCGAGTCAATTATCAAAATAGTTATCGGTTGACGAGATCTTATTGGGAACCAAGTCGTTCAGAGCAATAACATTTTTTTTTAAACTCTATTTCAGCTAGTTTTGAATTTATCCCGTACCTACTTTTATACTACTTTTCTATAGTTACTATTTAACTGACTTTTAACATTTTACTGACTAGATTAGTTGAATGAATGAGTGAATGGAATGCACCGATACCAGAGTGGTTTAAACAGACTCGATAAATCGAATGAACCCCAAGATTTGCACTAGCCCCTGGAGCCTCATGTTTCATGGGGCTACAGAAACCATTGCATGTCAAGGGGTAGACCGGGGGGCGCGGTAATGGTAAGGAAGACGTGCCCTTAGGATATGGAAGGATTTGCGAGCCATACCGGATATGCATCCTTGAGTAGGCAGTGGACTAGTGGAGAGACGGGTCATATCCATTAATGTATGAGAGACCATAGTAATAATAATAATACCAGCCTGTCACTGTCCCACTGCAGGGCAAAGGCCTCTTCTCATACAGAGAAGGCACGAGCATTGATCACCACGCTTGCGCAAGACGGGTTAGTGATTTCAGAATTATATTAACTATAAAGTCCAGGTTTCCTCACGATGTTTTCCTTCACCGATGTCAGTAATGTCCAAGACAAACTCAGAAAGTACATATGAATTGAAAAAGTCACATTGGTACTTGCCCGGATTTGAACCCACAACCTCGTGCATGAGAGGCGAGGCCTTAACCACTGGGCCATCACGGCAATAACCATAAGTAAATTTAAAAAACTTCTGAAGTACCTACGTACCAACTTGATATTATAAAGCTTGCGATCACAAAAGCATCAAGCTTTATTGCATTCTTAGTTTTCATTGCTTTAGGAAAGTCTTATGAGACTTCATCATCTGCCTAGCCTTTTCCCAACTATGTTGGGGTCAGCTTCTAGCCTTACCGGATGCAGCTGAATACCCGTATTTTACATGACACGACTGCCTATCTGACTTCCACAACCTAGTAACTGGGTAATACGATACCCCTTGGTAAGACTAGTTCTCAAACGACGATGGTAACGACTGTCAAAGATCCACGACTGACAGCCGGGACCAACTTAACGTGCTCTCCGAGGGACGGAGGGGTATTGGTATGTAAAGATGGTCACCCATCCACGGACCAACCGCGGCAAGCATAGCTTAATCTGATCGATCGACCTATCAGACCGATCTTGGTTTCGGTTTTATGAGACCTATGTTCCATCAATCCATCATTCCTCCTAAATTACGTAACGCACACTTCTACGTTTCCCATATCATATGCAGCATGAAATACGTAACCACATACAAGTTTATCTTACGGCATACGAAAGTAATAACTTATGAAACAATAGGCCTCAGACGCAATATCAACGCCTCTTCATAAAATATGGTAGAAAGTGACTGTTCGGTCATTGTTAGTTATGTGATGTAATATTAGGAGATTTGGTGGTTAGTTTTGACTGAATTGTGTCTGGAAATGGACTGCCGTACTGCAACAGCCTATGTTGGATGACTCGTGATATAATGTTAGTAACAATTTTTTTTTCACGCTGTATTGTGCCACTGCTAGGTAACATGACGACACGGTTGGCGCAGTGGCCGAGCGATCGACTGCTGCGCAACATGTCGCGGGTTCGATCCCCGCACGGAACAAATATTTGTGTGATCTGCAAGTAGTTGTTCCGGGTCTGGGTGTTAGTGTATGTGAGTTTATATGTTTGTAAACGCAACCACGATACAAGAAGAAATTCTTAGTGCGGGGCAACGTTTAAAAAAAAAAAACTAACTAAAAAAAAAACTGCTAGGTAAAGGTCTACTCCATAGCTTTCCATTGTTCATGTATACAGAATGCATCGGGACAGGTGGGCCAGATTCGTCCCGCAGTGGGTTTCAGAAGAGCGGCGTCGCTGCGGAGGGCTAGGGGAAACGCGGGCGTGACGACCTATATTCATATACGGAAGATTGGTCGGAGAAGGCAACGCAATAAAGACGAATAAAAAGTTAGTACACATCACCCTATACATCAATCAGCCCGTCGATGAGCTTGTAAATTATTGCAACGTTTGGCAGACGAGTATGCTTTGAAAATATAATCTGTGTTTGCCTTTTCTCTCAAAAATAGGTCACCTTGTTCTGCGACACATATTTTGGTTTAAGGACAAAAAGTGGCCTGTTCTTCGCTAGAACATGGGATTCCTAGCGAAGTACCATATCCAATTCAAAATTCGAAATTCAAAAGTCATTTATTTAAACTAAGCGAGAATCAGCACCTTTCGAACAAAATTACATAACTTAGTCCCCCAAAACGCCCACCCTTCAACACTTCCTAGTGCTTTAGCTGAGAAGAAGAAGTGGCGCAACAAACTCCCCAATGTTAGGTCCATACCGAACATTCGATGGACTTCATTAGGTTTCTTTCTTCTTTTTTCGTGACAAACTCTTGATTTCTCTAGCTACAGCGTGATGTTATGTAAGTAACTTACATAACATCAAGTCACGCCTGTTTTCTCCCGACGGGTTAGGCAGAGCAGGCAGGCTCTAGTTAGTTGTCTGAATATGCAGTCATTCTGAATTAAACCAATATAACTTGGATTCTAATCATAGAAAAGCTCTAGTTTCAACAAGACGCAAATATTTGTTTTGGAACATCTCAACATGAACAAAACTTATCATTTCCTAAGAAAATAAATTGGAAACTTTTGGTACCAAAACTTTAAGACTTAAGATCTAAATCGACAGTATTTTAGATTCAAATTGAGAAGATTCTAGGTCAATAGACTTCCTGAAAGTTCTCGATCTGGGATATTTGTGTAAGATGTTGATTTTTGTGTACTCTATTGACTCAGGTTGAATAGCAGGATGAAAAAAGTTGATTCTTCTTATATGTTGTTGGGATAAAACATTATTTTATAATGCACTATTAACACTGTAATTTGAAAACGTAAAAGCAATTTATTTTTAAAAGAATAACCGTGGAGATTCTTACCGGCTCTTCTCCATCGGAAAATACCAATTGGAACCGGCTTCTGACGTTTCATAAGTGCCCATGTATGTGAAAAAAAGAAAAAAAGATTTAGATTTTTGACTAAAAACTGACTGAATGAGGAGTAACCCTTCTCCAGATTCCAGGCTACCTAACTGTCTGTCATAAAAATCGGTTCAACTGTTTAGGCGTGACAGGTAACAGACAGACAGACGGAGTTACTTTAATATTCGAGTGGATAAATATGGACTGAGCGTTTTATACATGTTTCTCTAGCACAGCAGATTAGTCTCTAGCATGTCATTACAGTAAATACTACTTTAAAAGTAGAAACATAGGTACCTCGAACTTAAAGTGTACTTGATCTGGGAGGAGCAAGAGACACATAAATCAAAGGCGACCTGCTCCCTTACGTCAGACGGCGTCTGTTACAATCGAGGGTATACTGGCTATCGGGCGAATATTAGTTAGAATTAGTTGTTATGTTTAGTTGAACCGATCCCCATACAAACCGTTATTGGTAATAATCAATGCTTGGACGTCGCCGCGTCGTGAGTAGGCATTGTTTGTATAGCTTAGCAAAATATCCTTTCGTCGATTTTAAAACAGCCTCCAGAATCTTTGAAAGGACCAGGTAGAAACAAAATGCGATCGCCGATTCGTCGTGCCTTAACATCACGCCTTGTTTCCCGAAGGTTTAGCAGATCAGAGTAGTGCCTGTAGAGCATCCACATCTTTCCAGTATGTTTAACTAAGTCCAAAACTCGACCGCATCAATGTCAATGGAAAAAGTGCCCAAAAGTCTGGCGGCATTGCCACGTTAGCTAAAAATAGGCCAGCCCTCTGGTCACGTTAAGAGTCGACCAACCGCTTAGCAATGTCCCGAAAAACTCGATGAGTACTCAAACCCCAAGGCCCTGGTGTTTCAACCCCAAACGGTGTAAACATATAGCTCCAAATAAGGTTGTTATATGTGCGCAGTTTGAAGTTGCACACAGGCTCTCTCAATACCCACTAAACTGAAGAAAAAGTCATGTACATATTTTAAAAACCCAGCTAGTTGATCTGCCAGGGTTAGAAGTTACTTGATAATTTCCCATCCTCAAAAAAAAAAAATGCTAGTATGATAAAGCCATGAATCACGACTCGGTTGAGCAAGTGACAGGACGCCCTCTACCCGTAATTGTTGTAAACAGAAAACTTTTCGGCAACACCATCATTGTGTTGATTTGTAACCGTTTGTTACAATCAAACCAACAATGGAAGAGAGCGGTGATTAACGAGACCATTGTTTTTGGTGATTTATGTCATTTATACGTAATAGTTACCTAATATAAAGTAACGTGATCCATAAGTTAATAAAATGTTGATCTGATAGCAATTTTATGATCTCCTTTCATGAACTGACTGAAAACCATCATTTGAATATTGCAAAATATTATTTCAGCTGAACTGATATCATTGATATCCTTCATTGAAAGTTGAGCACTTGCATTTGTGAATATCGACAAAATCAAATAACGTTCCACCAGCAGATTGAAAAGTGACCGAAAAACAACATTACCAAATAAATTGTTTTCTCACCAACTCAAAGTTGGCCAAATATTTTTACGATGCGAATACCGTATCACCTTGGGGCTTATTAATTTTAATTTTAAACTGATACTAACCTACATAAGTAACATTACTGCTGATTATCAACGAGAGATTTGGCGACTATTCGATGATTTTCATACAAAATATAATGTTTCAGTAGTTATTTACACAATAAAAACATTTTACGGCTTTTATATTGACGTTGAGAGGTAAAACAGCGATCCTTTCGACTTTTGACACGCTCGGATCTGACCTGATTTTTGCACGTTTCCATTTGTTTGCGGGAATTTGTAAAAAGTGATTGTATTGCGTCAGGTATTGTGGCATTCTCTTTTTGTTACCTTAACTAGTGTTATTGATTTGTTTTTAATAATAGCATTCTCGCCAAACACCATACCAGCAACAATTTTTTAGCCGTCTTTACTCTTTGTCTTCTGAAATTATAAATTTACTCAGATTCACGGAAGCCGAAAATCTGAGAAATCATATCTGTGATGCTAAGTTACAACGAAATAATTAATATGGTATTTTGATGAACCCATTATAGCTGGGAGCTCAGAAGAGTCACACCATCTGCAGTTTTACGTAACAGAAACTTCAGTTAACGTTAACAATATTTTGAATTTGAACCGCGAACAACCTCCTTCTCCTTCCCGTGAACAAACCAATTTAAAAAAAACAACAAGTTTCGCAGTAAAATGAAAACTCGCACAAATTCAGCTAACAGTCGCATGCGCATCAAATATCGATACAATTGCGCCACGTCGCGTTTACGATAATCGTCGGTGCGCGTGAAAGGAGAGCTGCGCACGCGCATTATTTTTATAATGGCGCCCGCTAAGTGAGGGGACATCGTTCTACGAATTTAATTATTTAACTTATTGATATTGGTTACGATAAGTGTTTCTTGAAGGTTTGTTAACTTAGTTTATTTTAATGGTGTTAGTTTATGCTTGGTTAATAATAGAGTAAATAACAGCTGATATCGATGCTTAGAGGGCGTTTGCTACTAGGGTTTATAATATTATTGAAGGCATTAAAGTCTGCTCAATGTTACGTCCACATAAAATGTTCTAAAGGAGACACACTTGTTTTGATATACTTAGTCGTTTATGAGCTGTTTTACGATAATACATTTTTGTCACCACTTCCTTGGTTATAGATTATAGATGTCAATTGTCAAGTAAAGGTTATTTGCAAGAAATACAGAATGCAACAAGCTTCTCCAATTTTGAGAATACTGATCTACTTATGTACCACTTTGTATTTTTGTACACAAAATATCAAATCACAAAAACTTCTCATTACAAAAAACCGTATCCAGCAATATATCGCTACTGATCACGTTTTTATTAATCGTAAATTCAGCAAGATATATTCGCGACTCATCCGTGAGGGTACTAACTTTATTCCTAAATTGCAATTTATCGCATCGTAAAACTCTGTCACTTTCGGGAAAATAATCAAAAAACTATAAAAAGTTGTCGAAGTGAAATTATTCGTAACTGTTTCGCAACAGAGAGGTAATTAGTTTAAAACTGTATTTAAATATAAACGATAATAAGTAGTTAGTTGTGTTATATATTGTATTTACGATATTAAGTATTTACTTAATTGTATCGGACTTAATTATCAGCTCAAAGACAACCTGCATGGGAAATTAATATCACGTGCATCTACGTTTTTACTACTTAAAATATCATTACAATATACATTATCACCATCATGCTAAGTAAATATAAGGCTAATACTATTGGTTATCCCTATTTCTTTGAAAGAAAGAATCACGATGAGAATGGATAGAACTAACGCCATGTCTTACCTCGAAATATTCATTGCTGGCTGAAACTTTCCAAAGCCGTAAATATTTCTTGGATATCTTAGATTTAAGAGAAAAAATTGTATCCTTATCATTTAGTCAAGATCACTGGTCGTCTTTTAGTTTGACAGTGAACACTCAATCTAGTTTTCGCCACTACCACGGCGTTATTGGCGGTTACTCTGACTGCATTACAAAATCATAAAAAGTTGCCCCATAAAACAAACCATTTCTAAATGAAACCAGAACCACACAAAGTAGATCTTGTGTAAAGCCAAAGCATCGTTGTCACAATTTTCTCCAAAAACTTTTTATACTTCAACAAATCAACACCCTAATAATAAATCTATCCTCTTCCCTAATATTTACAACATGTAATCATAAGTCACTGATAACACTGATCATCCCGTTCAAACAGGCACCTGTCATGGCCGCCTGTCAAATGGGACTTATCTCTTATCAACTGCAGCATTTCTTTACGGATCAGTGTGACATGTTTAACTTTGTTGAGATGAGATGATGTTTATGGTGAGGTAGGTAGGCTATGGGCAATATATGTGCAAGATGTTGTTGTGATGCTAGCACAATCTGAATGATATTGAAGTTAATTCCTAACCCATTGCTTCATATGTTTGAAAAAGCGGCTGCTCGACAACGTAAATAACGCAATGAATATTTTTGGAGTGTCAAAATAAATTGGCATTGTAAGTTACGCAATTCGCTGTGTCTAAAATGTTGAGGAAGGAAATCCTACGGATTGTTATCCTATGGAACTGTAGTGATGGCAGCTAGATAGTCAAATTTTGGATTGCTTACAATACAATTTTAATTAGTTCTATCTTAAGAGCGTTTATTCTGAAAGTAGGTAACGTCGCAAATAGATGTCAAATATTTCGCTGCTTTGATTAATTTGGCAATATTACTGTAGGTATGGAAATAAGAAATGTGGCTAACAAGCGAACTTGAATATTGATTATGAAATGCAATAGTTTATATCGTAACACTGAATATTTAGTTTTAGATGTAAAAAAAGTATTTGAAAACTTTCCAAATGCCTTTTTTACACCTAAACTGGGTACAACATCAAATTCAATGTTATAATTGCAATTCATTATTAATAAAGAACACAAAACCACTATTGAATTATTCTGAAGATATATTTATTCTTGTTTCTTTATACCATGAATTCCACTTAATAGAACTGTTTTGCATTAAAACAAAACAGATATTATGTTATGAAAAACATAACATTTGATTTGAAGAAAGCTGTCTTAAATTTTACCGATGATAAGAATAAACATACTTACGCTTCCTATTTGGTCTCTGGTTACCTTTCACTCTAGCAAGGCTCGCGGAATATCTCTGGCTGCGAGCTGGATCTGTCACTCATGTCATGTGTCAATCATAGAAGTCCTCAAAATTCAACAGCAAGCACATTGCTCAAATGTTATGTTTTTCATAACATAATATCTGTTTTGTTTTAATGCAAAACAGTTCTACTATGTTTCCTTCAAAACATAACATTTGATTTGAAGACCTGTTTGATATCTGCTGGTGAAAAGCTTGAAGGATGTAGACGCTATGTGAATTATAAATTATATGGTATGAACGGATATTTCGGTCCGTATTTATTAACTGTTCCAATAAAACAATTAAGAGTTTTCAATCTATTTACCCTAGTAAATGCAAGAATGAACACATATTCCTTAAGATGTTATAGATTAATGGCAAATTTATTTGCCTTATGAACATGAATTATAGAGTTACACTATAATAATATTAGAAAATCAATGGGACTAAATTGAATAATAATCTCATCAATATAGGGTAATTGGATCACTCGTATCCTTAATTAATACAAGTTAGGTTACTTACTTGGAAGTTATGAGATCAATCAACTGTACAGACATTTTCGAATCTCATAGATAAGTAATTTTATAAAGATGTGGAAACTCAAACTTAATGTCATACATACATGACAAAGTTAAAATTTCATTGAAACTGAAATTTAATTAGGACCTTTTACTAAATATTCAATGTATTTAGTCAAGTAGTGACTAAATTTACTTCATGTAAATGAGGTCTCATCATTTGTTAATTAAATTAACTTGAAATGTGAATCATGTACACAAACATAATTTAAATATTTTCTTAGAGAATTAAATATTATTCTATAATAAATCCTCTTTCTCTCTCACAGAGAGGAGACCCTTTGTCCACTCAGTGGAAACATTATAGCCTGAGCATTAAAAATTCTCTTGAGAGGTAGCCCTTTCTTTTGCTACCATACAAAAGTAATTTTTCTGTAAACCTGGCGGCTCTTCCTGTTTCATTTCATCTGATGATCTATTTTCCAGTCAGCCTCCCGAAGGCTACCACAGACCTTATACTTCCTGGAGGCTCCTGTATCTTAGTCTGTATAAAAATGAATTTGGTCCATTCTGAGGAGAGACAGCATTGTCTTTCAAGGCTAGGCAAGCCACACCTGTTGTTGTAAACCAAAATCAATAAGGATTATGATAGATTTTAAGTAAGCATTTTGATTGTCAGTGTCTTTGAACCATACTTTGGCCGCACTGTTATTCAAAATCTAAAAGTTGTGAGATATCTTATAATATTAGGATATGCATGTAAATCCATCCATCAATAATCATGCCAATCAAGGTGCAATTTTTTATCCCATATGAGTGACTGGGTAATGGTTTTGAAACTTGCAAATAGACAAAATCTGTTTAGATGCGATCAGGTAAAATTTGAGGGACAGTAAACGCCCATAGGCGTCATAACAATAAAACTTCTATTGTGTCTCGTTCAGTGTCCCTCAATGCGTTAAGGACTAATGCCATACAATCTACACTATGACATTCACCTCTGAATAGGAGCCTTATAAGTTATTAGAATGGATTATCTCAAAATACATTTTAGCAAGTATCTTGTTCCTCTTTTGACCACTGCCCCTTGCAGCCTGACTGCCTCCCCCCCCCCCCCCCCCAACTTGCCAAGTTAGGAGTTGCAGTTTATCAGGTCTAAGAGGTTCTTACATGGATCCTGTATTGGTACTGGGTCTCTCATCTCCAATTACGAGAGCCGGGCTAACTCGGTCTATTGGGCGAAGAGAAAACACCCATGCTAGTCTCTGCTGTCACCTCTGGCTAAAAGCATCATAGAAGCATCGCAGAAGCTTGCCAAGCCATCATTTGAGTCCCATGTGACGTACTGTCGCACAACGGCCGACTTATCTGAAAAGGTCGTAAACGTCGGGGACGCCCCACCTTGAAGCATGGCCTCCGAGGCCTGGGGCCTGGAGCAGCAGGAGCCAATCAGGCTGGTCTGTTCTTAAAAGCGGTCGGCGAAGCTGTTATAACACTGTTAACCTCCCCGGGAGGTAAACCGCTGACAGAGTGATGTTCAGCTAATGTGCTGTCTTCGTCGTTTTGCAAGATAGGTTCAAGAGCGCTAGGGAAACGTATCCCTCGCTCATCCTTGAATGTGCGACAAATGGTCTTGTGTCGGAATGAACTAGATTACTAGAATATTTGCACTCTGAAGACTGGCTTTTTTGGCTGCTTATTACTGCGTCTATGGCAAACAGTGCCATTTTAATTTTTGGTTTGGTCAAGTTCCTGACAAGAGTAGAATAGAATACTCTATTTACACCAAACAAATTACAGATATAAATGAAGAAATTTGTAAATACAGTGACACAATGGGCGGTATTATCACTAAAAGCAATCTTTTAAAGACATCTTTTTGATGTATAGAGTTGCCCGTTCATGTGGGCTTACCTTTCCTCCACGGCATATGTGGACAGGAAGTGAGTTACCTTACTATGTGTAGAGGAACTGAGCTGTGTGTGTCTATCAATAGCCTCTGGCCACCACATTAACTCTTGGCAAACCAGTGGAGCATCCTTTTTTAATTTCTTTGGTCTGCCCCTTTTCAACTATTTTTGCCTTCTAACTGGTAGCAGTTCACAAAAAGGCCTACATATTCTGAATCCTGATTGAGATTTAGAATTTACTTAGGAAATTAACTTGTCACCCAAACTTTGTTCAGGACTTCCACAGTCTTCAAGACATAGAAATAAAAAATTAACAGGCTCGCAAATTCTCTACCACTCAGTTGGCTGCCACTGCAAATGTCCAGGGAACTGAACAAATGCCAAAAAAGGGCATGCTTCTACTACCAACCTTGTTTTTCAACTTTTTTTTTTTTTAACAAAAGTCTCAGGATTGAGCTAATACATGAACAGCTACCCTTCATTCGTTAATAAAACATTGCTTCCATCTTACTTTTCAATTGTCATCATCTTACTTGAGTGCAAACAATAGGCTATTTGATTATAATATCATAATCTTAGAAATCCGCATCGATTAATATTATGCGTTTAATAGCAATTTGCAGAATTTGCTCTAACTAGAATTATTGTTCTAAATATTAATTATTTTCATTATTTGTCTTCCTGATATGATCTTATCATTCCCAAGATTTTACATGGTTCTTTAGGCAGCCTGAATCTTGTCAACAACATGAATTCATCTAAGAAAAAGGCTTTGAAGCAATTCTTATCTAACCGAGTTGTAACAGCATGGAATTGGCTCCTGGAGAGTGTTGTGACGGCTCCTTCACTGAACTGCTTCAAGAATCGACTGGGTAGATTAAATATCTCGAAGCTATTTGATACACACGCATCAGCTAATTCGTTGCTAGTGTGTCTAACCAAATAATAATAATAATTAATCTTGGCCTAGTTATTCTTGATATGATCCTCATTTACCATGTATTTTTTTTTTTTATATAAGAACTATTTAAACCAGCTTTAACTAAATATATTGTGAGTTTTAAATTGTTTAGTGGCTGTATTTGTTCCATTTCTAATTTTGATAGAGCAAGCTAGGTCCTTGTCCGGATCATAACTATAAGATTTTCTTAATTAATACAAAATACAGCAAAGAATAATACAGTATTAACATTATAAATTATAATGTTGTTTATTAAATATTTAGCATTTCGTAATAGTTATATATATAGTAAGACTTAATGTCATGTTTAATTAGTAATTTTAATGTTTTCAAAGCAGATTAGAGTTCACAAGACGTGCTGAATCTCTTCAACTGCATACCACATGAGAGTATTGCACTCTATTTTAATTTAAATACACTTCTGGATGGGAGTGTGGGAGTGTTCGGACTACTTCCAAAAGCGAAAGTAGGATACAATCCTAGTGGGTGGGTGCTGCCCAATTAACAAGTCCCTGTGGACCATACTTTAGCAGCTAGCTCCATCTGCGCTAGACCTATATTAGAGATCCCATCCAAAACCCCCTCCGCAGAGGCTAATAAGTTTTTAGTTTTGTTTAGTGGCATAAGTATTAATTTACTTCTAATTCAGTGTGTCAAACACATGGGCTGGGTGAGCATACAGGTCTTCTTATAATGAATTGCTTTTTATGATGGAACGTCAAAGTAAAAATAATACTGCTAGAATAGTTTTACGTCCTCAAGACATTCTGTATTTGCTTAAGGAATTACCTTGTCATCATATTTTACACTGAAATCTTTAAGTTGTAATATTTCTGTCTCTTTAGACATGACCGGATTGTTTAGAAAACAACTATGCGCTTCTGAAGTAGATACTAGTACAAGAAGCAGTTTAGAAGTTCGTTGATAGTCTTCTGAGGAAGGTTAATGATATAATGTAGAAATTGTGTCATTTTTAACAGATATTTTTGCCGTTCTTCGGCGGTGGGAATAGGTGCCTTCCTCCGAGGATGAAGAGCGTTCTTCACCATTATCGCACTTATGAGAATTGCTGCTCTCGTCCGCTAAAAACGCGGACGGTTGCTTGCCGCAGAAACCGGCGACAATTTAGATTTAATGTGATCTTTCGATCTCCATTTCGGCATCTCGCTGGCTCAACTATCAGCGTAACACTATATATCACTTACCACAAGCACTATTATTCAACTTTCTATAAAGTTTTAAATGAAACTTTACTATTTTTAAAGAAAATTAACGAAAGAATTTTTTTTCCGTACGTTGGCGGCAAAATTTTTAGACGCTATGATTGACACATGACATGAGTGACAGATCCAGCTCGCAGCCAGAGATATTCCGCGAGCCTTGCTAGAGTGAAAGGTAACCAGAGACCAAATAAGAAGCGTAAGTACGTTTATTCTTATTATCGGTAAAATTTAAGACAGCTTTCTTCAAATCAAATGTTATGTTTTGAAGGAAACATAATAATCATATTAAGATGGTATGCAGAAATGTTTATCGAAACCCATTTATTTGAATCCTACTTCGATTCAATTTGAAGAACTTACTGCTCTTGAATTACGTCACGACCATGTTTGATCTACCAGTACCTACTGACCGATCATCGATGACGGGAAATCACGATATGAAGGACAACTGATACAGATCTGTAACACAATGGATTAACCCACGATAGCAGTTTACTTTTAAATCCTGTTAGTTACTAATAACCAATAAATATAAAGGACACTGTAAACCAGGATCTTACTGATGTTGCAGTCACGGATCTGAAAACCCAGTTATTTAAAACTGCATACAAATAATAGCTATTTCGGTCATTAACTTCGTTGTATTAAACTTATAGGTATTGCGGTTCAAGTAATTATTGATATTAACATTACTGAGATGGAAAGGAAGGTTATATTAATATTTGACCATTTTTGTAGATCAATTTTTACCTGGAAATATTTGGTCAAATGAATCTTCTGCTTAATATTTGGCCTAATTCGTTTTTTATAATCTTCTCTCTGTTCGTCAGTCGAACATAACCGATTCAGACGTAGGCTTATCCAGTATATATTATTTTTATCATAAACTTATTCAAAAACAGTTACTTTCATCAAAATCAGCATCACAATCTTTATCTTGATCCAAATCAGCTCATACCATAAGAATATCTCCACTGCCACTCTAACTTAAATTGGAGACACTTCACCCCATCAGAGAAGACATCTAAAAACAAAAAGGAATCATATCTACATTGTTATCAAACTTTACTGTTGGTTCTACCATAAAAATATAACGAACAAGCTTTGATGCGCGGCGATTCTGAATAATGTCCATCATTTATTTTTTTGGTTAAAGGCATCGCTGAAACGTCCGATGGACACTGTTTTCCATTTATTGCTTGGTTACATGGATGTATGAATGGATTTTATTTATAGTTTTTGATGAAAGTTAACATGAAAATTCTCCCTTTCTTCTTAAGTCCTCCTTGTGCTAATAAAAAAATTCAGCGCTATTTACATTTACATATAGACAAAGGATAATGCATTCAGGGTTTCAAAAACTCCCTGGACTAGAATTTAAAAACATACCAATTTATCTGTAAAATCGGTATATATCCATCCATGGTCCACATAATTTAGAGGACGGTCACGGTGTGAAAGCCACCATTTCTATTTGATTTCCGCTGCGTTGATGCTGCAGTCACTCCATCAAAATATAAAAATGCCTCCTCCAAAATCACCGCTCTTCATTCCGATCGTATCAGAACTTTCTTCGGCCACCCTTCACGCGCTGATGACCACTTTGGACACAATAAAAGCATATATTATTATAATAAAAACATGTATTACAATAAAAACAGCGATGGACATTCGGCAGTACGACGTACAATTCACAAAACTTGTAAAAGTTTACTACCTCGTCACTTAATCGTATTCTGAAACCTTTGGAGGTCAATCTTTGAATCTTTGGTTGAGGAAGTGGAGTCGTAAAGATGGAATTATATTATTTTTAAATGTTCTTCGAAACATCGTGATTCGGTAGTTTGAAGTTACGGAATTCGGAGATGGATTCGTGGAAATTCGGACGTTCTAAATTAACTGTGTTTGGATTATATTCAGATTTTGGAGAAGTTTTGGGTGTTACGAAATATTATTCAATGTGTTGTATATGTTGGACCTGAATGCCTACATAATATTCGTCGATCTTGCGATTTTCAAGGTGGCCCCGTTTTCTACCGTGACTTTACGTAAAAATACAGTTCCTTAACTGTTATTAGAGTGCTTCAGATGGTCAGTTAAAATAGGTACGTTGGAAGTCATAATTTTATAAACAAAACATGATTTCAGTTAAAATTATGAAGATGAAATAAGATTCATACACTGACGAGCAATATAAAAAAGCCACTAACTTATCATGAAATATTTCCGAAACCACGCAAGATAGCTTATTGAAGTAAAAAGCAACATTCAAGTGTATGGTGTTTTCAAGATTAATTTTACTTCATGTAGCTAACTTGTACGGTTTAGGAGATATTTCGATTTTTTGGCACTTTGCAAGTGGCTTTTTATATTGCTCGTCATTTATTAGCTTCTGAACCTATTTTGTGATCAATACAGCGGCTTATATCAATTCCTAAGAAAATATTTAAGTATGTCATTTAACTTTTAGCCCGATAGATCGTAATACAATTTAAAAAGCTTTGTATTTATTTGATTTCAAGATAGCAACTGTAAATTCATAAAGTTCTATTTCTGACATCGTAGCAAGTTTCTTCAGGTCACCAAAATCTAAGATCTGTAAATAAGGCCATTAAACACAAGAATAGCTCAAGAAAAAAGGGTCAGCACAGGCATCGGTGGACACAACAAATCATAAGGAGTAGCTCTCAAACAAATGTGTGAAATATGAACAGAGACTCCTTTATCACGGCCACCCAAAACATACATGTTGTGGGCCAAGTGAAAATGTTAGTTATTAGAAGTTAGGAGTTCTTGGGAGCTTTGGGCAACTGAAAAAAGGAAACTTGTAGTTCATTTATTCTTTGTGTTATTTTGGCAAAATTTCCTGATGGGTTACGTACGTTTTTTTTACCTAGTGCAATCCTTCTTTTGAATTTCACAAATTTATTACTCGTAGCTCAAATACTATTAAGTAAAGTAAGTCTGAACTACATAATTAAGGTGGAAATTATCTTCAAGGTATAGAGCGATGACGCTGTCAATTTACTCGATAATTACGTATATACTTGAATAAATCAATCAGCTTAGCAGGGCTTGTCTTTTGATGCTTTTGTAACTGTAAGAGTAATCTGAAATTATTTTATGTAGGTATGTGTTTTAACTCATTTTCGGTATCTGAACTGATTTTCAACCGAAACCTTTCCAGATTCTTTGCACCTAACAGGAGGTCTTTTAGCCTCCACATATCCAAAAAAAAAACTCCTAATCGCCGCCCACTCGTATTTCACGCCATATTCTCAAGTTCACGTAAGAGGTTATTTATAGGCGGAGGCGGCCGTGTCCAAAAAGCTTAGTTGTGTCAAAAGTTGAGCGTTAAATCATTGGCCACTATCTGGACACTGCAGGCCGGACTGTGGCCACTAGTGTTCGGTGTCTGTCCATTGTGGCACGGCGTGCAGTTTGACGTGACGGATAGATAGGACTAAGCAAGGGTGCAACGTTGGATTTTTCATCCCAGTTAAACCTATATTTGTATAATTTTTGGCAAGAGTGAGGATCGCTACAGAACAAGCATGGTATTATATGACAATTAAAAAACAAAAACTTCTTTGGGTTAGCCTCCTTACCTAATAATTATGAAAACCTGCGAGGTTTCCGTTTTATGAATATCTGCAAAATAATGTACTTAGGAGATGTTGCAATATACCACCTGAGTTTATTTGTGTAATAAAAATAAATTCCTTTTAATATCAGTGACCGAAGGTTAAAAATAACGGCATTTGAATAGTTGCCTCAAAAAAATATCTTTCGACTTCCTTAAAAAAAACTCAAAGAACACACATCAAAAGAAACTAAAATGTATGAGACACTTACACTACATGTTGCAAGTAGAAAAATGTTAACATTACTATATATCATAATCGTGCCGTGTGCCAATGGAAACAGTGCCAAGCTAAGTGATCCGACACAAAATGAAATATGATGACACTTCCACACATTACAATACGAATTTTTCGTGTAAATGAAAAAAAATAAGAGTGTTTTTTTGGCCAGTAGTGCAGATAGAGTGTATGGTGTTCCGTCTTAGATTCGTCTGTTTATGCCCGGTTCCTCTATTTAACGTATCGTTTCTGGACATCAGTAACCAATCGTTTTTGAGTCATGAGTAACGAGCCGCTAAAGACGTTCCTAAAAGTTTTTTCGTCCTCTACCTGCGACAAACACATGTTGGTTACCCGCTGACCGAAGCACTCCGATGACATCTGTCATCAGTGTTCATGCGTTTCGTTGTATCAGACAACCTTTTCTGAATTCAAATTAAAATAAATGAAAGTTGTGCTTATTTTAAGTATTCACAATAATTTGATTTGTAAAATAAAGATATTTTTTAATAATTTGATCTGATTTTGCTAAAGAAGTAATTTGGTATCATTAAAAAAATGATGTTAGCCATTACTGCCGAAGTGAACAAAGCGCAACTGTGGCGATGAAAGTGAATGACAACACAACACTGTGCCTGATAATGAGGATCTGTACTGCCACTTTATCACGATAGGTGGCGCATCGTCGACATGGCCATTGAAAGCTGTCAATTCCATACATTTTGTAACCTATCATTCAGTAAATTGAATTTTTCTCGTAATATGCTTAAGTATGCCGTACCAGGATGTACTAAACTACTAACCCCGCTGTTCATTTATCTCCTAAAGATACTACGCTAAAAAAAGTGGGAAACTAAAAGAGTACAACTAAAAGTAACTTTCAATATGTTGATTGGTAAACTTCGGCAATATGGTGGAGTTCTGGTGGAGCTATTAACGTTTTGGTAAAGTTCTACAGCAGGAACGTCAAGTGCTTGTCTTTCAGAAGCTTGAGAGGTTTATTGCCGAATTAAAATTTCGATCATAGATAATCTAAAAACTAAAGAATACCATTTATAATTAAAGTAACGTTCTAGCAATTTTCGTAAATTTACCTACCATGAGTCAAATGAGGATTAACACGTTCCAACTAAAAAATGATTCAAATCTAGAGCCTAGCTAACTGATAAAAAATAAACCTAACCTAAAAATTAAAGAATACCATCTATGATTAATGTAGTGTTCTCTTAATTTTCGTAAATTTTCCTACCATGACTCAAGTAAGAATTAACACGTTACAACAAAAAAAATATCCAAATGTAGAGCCTAGCACTGATGAAAAAAAAAAATTTTATAGAAGTCTTCTTCTCAATAAGATCTGCTTTCTTTCCAGTAATCCTTGCTTCTCGTTAGTTTAGTTCGTATTTCAATTCTTTATGCTTCCAGGAACAATACTTGTTAGCAATAACGATGGTGAATCGGTTTCAACACAAAAAATAACAAAAAACACTGATGTAAACAAAGCGAAAATGATTTGACAACGGCCATCCCGCCGCTGGCGACATCTGCGTTGAGCTTTGCGCGTGGATACCCATTGTAACCAATCTTTCCCAAAGAATAAATACTATCCTAAGTATTTTCAATTATTCCTTATCTAGTAAATAAATTGAAAACACTAAAACGAAAAAACATTTAAAAAAAAACAAGTACGTACGTTTGGTACCTTCGATTAATACCACGTTTTACATCGAAATCTGAGCTATTCCAGTCGGATATCATTTCTACATCACTCAATTCACTATCTGAATGACACGTTTTAATTTATTTTAACAATATTATCGAAAACACGTAAAACTTTAGTACTCAACCGACCAATTTCGGGCGGTAAAGAAATCACATACGCCTAGTAACTATGACAGCTGGTTAATGTTTCAATAATTTTATAGAAACACTACAAGCTGTCATCTCCATACATTTACCTTACTATCCGCTATTCGTAACCCTCCCATCCGTAGGTAACCCAACGGTAACTTCCGTTACGAAACGTTTTTTTAAAGGAACACTTTTCAGCTACGTCTCGTAGATAATTCTACCATCCGTGAAACAAACGAATCGTTTCGCGAGTATAGGAACCGGGCGTTAGTGATTAGGTCTTTAGACTAGGTCAAACGTTAGACCTGAGATGGACAAAAGCATTTCTTTGCAAATAAAAGGTGGTAAGGAAACATTAAGTTAAATCGTCACCCGCTGTGGTTATCACCGAGCAATTCAGAAATGATAATTTTCACCGTAAGTCTGCCATTCAACCAGCAAATATAAAAACCAGATACTAAATTGCAGTGTAGAGTACTTATTATACTCAACATTATTGGTTGATTTTGAAGTGACTTAAGTTTAACTGGGAAAGTTACGGCAGGGTTTTTAACAATAATAGGATGGAAGATACAAACTCTAGCATGTCTTTAGGCGGTACAAAGTTTCAGATTAAATTAAAGTAAATGTTTATTTCTGTAAGTAGATCTTGTAAGACACTTTTACACGTCAATTTTTCGGTGAATATTTTAAAACTAGATGGCGCCAGCATTCAACAAACTCAGAGGTGGTCTCATTTAAACTCCACTTATACTAAAGTAAACTTATTTGGCAACAACTGAGTCTTCTTGAAATTTAACCGCCGCTGTTCCGCGCCTTAGTACGTGCAGCGAGACGGGGAGCAGTGCAGGCCGCTCATTCGTCAACGCTCAGGGCGCGTCGTGTCCCACCCGCCGCTCATTCATCAACGTTGCCCCCGCCTTACCGCGTATTCCTAAGGCACACAAAAGTGGTCTCGGTCAAACTATAATAAGATCATCATTAATTTGACATTTCACAATTTAGCATAATCTACGACACAAAAACCTCAGCCATGTAACATCAGTATTTCAATTAAACATCGCCGATAACCGGCACACAGGTTAATGAGATTACGCCATTATTATTTATTGTTAATTGTTATTATAAAGTGCTGCCTAGCAATTTACTAGGCGCAGATTTCGATCGATTTGTATTAGTGTAGTTATTTGACGGTGTGTTGTATGGAATTAGTTGCAGCCTTCTTGTGATGGGTAATCGGAATTGTGGGGTTAAGATTACGATCTTAAGGCATGATATTACAAGTGTTCAGTTAAAGTTTTAATTGATTACTGTTTGGGAGCAATTTGTGTGATGGCAAAGTCTTTGCCAAATAACATGATCTTGCATTACGAAATGATTGACAGTCTGTACTATCTGTCCGGATCTCTGACTTTTGTTACTTTTCTATCTTGATCGAAAAAAAAAACTAATTTGTTCTAGAATCTTCTACCTAGCCTTTTCCCAACTATGTTGGGGTCGGCTGCCAGTTTTACCAGGTGTAGCTAAATACCAGTATTTTACAAAGCTCGACTGCCTATCTGACTTATTTATTCTAGACTGTTTATTAATTATTCTGGAATGTCATTGAAAGTACATATTTTTGATAGATAGTAAAATGCTGTTTATCACTTTTTTAAGGAAGTACTCATATTTTATGAACGACTTAAGTTATTATCGTATAAAAGTAAAACCAAATGATGCGATAGTCGAATTGTCTATAGTTATTATTAGTGGCATGTCATCTGTAAATCATGTTCGTTTACATCCGTCTGTTACACTTCAAAGACTTTCATCCCTGTGATTCTGTCTCGTTTCGTGTAAATAATTGGGTAAATATATCATTGTTATAGAATTATTCAAGATGAGACAACAGTATCCCCTTATTAGCGTAGGAACATTTGAAAATGTAGTGATTTTGGAATTCTTTGAATTACGTCCTTGGAGCAGTATTTACCGATTGATCGTGAGTTATTAGGTGCTAGTTTTAGTAGTCAAATCCAAGTGCTAAGCTTGAAAATTCTCTGTTGCATGAATAATTCATTGCAAGTTTTTAAATACTTCTTTCTTTCATGTAACATACTTTGGTAAGGCGTTGGAGATTTTGAGATACAATTCCAGACTCCGGGGTGCTACTTACTGAGAATGTCCTAATGGAAAATCCACTCACATTTTGCCAGAACAGGAGATCGAACCCAGGACCTCGCGCTCAATCATCGCGCTTAGAATCACTACACCAACGAGGCTAGTTCCTTGCTACAGGCTCAGAAACCAGATCTAAGAATTATAAGAGCCAAAATTCCTCAGTTACTAAATACATATTGTACAGCAGCATACACACGTCTGTCTAATTTTATCATCACTGGATAGATGACATCCATACATCAACAGACGGACGGACTCACCCATCAATGTGACGTGTGCGTTTGTCTCTGTCTGCGCTTCTACGGAACTAATTCTAATAGCCGTGTTTGTTACCGAAATAGTTTGAGAGGTATGAATGTAATCATTAAAGTAGTGCAGTTCCAGAGAAGACGAGAAAGATATGTTACAGGCGGTTGCGAAATTATCTTATAGATAAGCAGGATGTAAGTAGGTTTTTTTAGGGTTCCGTACCTCAAAAGAAAAAAACGGAGACAGACGCACACGTCTGGCCGTCTGCCTGTCAGTCTGTCAAGACCTATTTTCCATTATCAAGTTGAAATTAATATCAAATATGTAGATCTATAGTCCCTTGGAGCTCTAAAAAAAATCAAGTTTATAAGCTAACGCAATAAAAAAATACGGTCATTTATGTGACATATTTTGATACTCGCAAATAATCAAAACCTACAGGGTACTTTCCGTTGACCTAGAATCACGAAATTTGGCAGGAAGCAAGGTTTCACAGCACAAGTAAAGGAAAACGTCCAAGAATCGTACATTTATAGTTTTATCCAAAAAAATAAAACGCGAAAAAAAAATGCGAGTACAAACGTTCAGTTGGAGAATTGACCGTGACGTTTATCGATGTATGGGAGAATATGTATTTTAACTACAATGTTAAGTTTGTTTTTGGGATAAATTCATCCCAAATATGGAACTTTTCTTTGTACTTTGTTCACGACTTTCAAGAATTTCTTCATTTTTCAATACCCAGCCAGAATTGAATTACGTAATATTAATAATATTTGTCATAATATTTGGCGTAATAGCGAATATGGGAGCCTATGCTCCCAGGGTAACTATCTGGCAAATATTTGATTGGTTGAGTCGTTTAGGCGTGTCAAAAAGTTAACAGACAGACAGACAAACATACTTTCACATTTATAATAGATAGATATAGATAAATATTAGAATGTTTTTTTTTTTTTCATTTTGTTAAGGTAATTAAATTAATAGAATAGTTTATAAATTCATATTTTAGTACAGATTGTTGACCAAATTATGAAGTTATCTAATATGTAAATATAATTATTATTATTAGTATGGATTATCAACAATAAGCATTGCGCCTTGCACATGACTGGTATACCTGTTTACAACTGCAACTAAGCTCAATATGCTTGTTCAATTATTACGGCGTCTGGGATTCTAACATAAAACTTACATAGCGTGCTAGTTAAAATTAATTAGGCTATCTTTCCATTGTGCTAATGGATCACAATGCCAAATAGTTTCAGACCAGAAAGCTACTATTTTGATACTTAATTAATTTCTATTAAATTTATCTAATAGACTGCGACGCTCAATCTTTCCTCGTACACACTTTGTCCAATACCTCGCTAGAGCCGTGACTCATGGCAGACATCATGGCCCTGTCATCTTCATGCCAGGGCCGTCTTTAACCTATTGGAGAACCTGGGAAATTCAGGATAATGGTGGTCCAATGGAGTATGCAGGATGCCAGAGCGAACGAAGTGAGCTCAAAATCTATAGCACCCCGCCCGGGTTAAGAAGCTACAACGCTGGCCGGAACTACGGGAGCCCATGGATTGCGGGACCCTGGGCACTTGCCTAGAGTGACCAATGGAAGAGACGGCCCATGACGGCCAAATTCAATTAGCAGGATCTCGCCATATTAAATTAAGGACCATAATGAAAATGTACATCACATTTCTCTCTCACACATTTCGATCCATTCTACAAATAAAACACCTCAACCAGCAGATCAGCAACTAAATAAAAACAGTAAAGTTATGTGACACCTTACTGGTAACTCGCCTACGATCCGTCGCTTGTCGAGCGACCAACGTGTGGGTTTCTTTAATTTATTAACGTGTGTTTACGTTACTCGTAAAGTGAACTGGTTACATATAGGAATTCTGGTTTTATTGTCGGTGTATGGGGTCAGACTTGTCTGTCTTTGCTTGACCGCTGCCTGTGAGAACTGAAATATGTTCTTTCCTTGGGAATCATAAGGCTGATATAATGTTCTTATTTTGTAAAGAATATTGTCATGGGTGTGAAGTCGTCTGAAAGCCTCCTGATAACTATTCTATGTGGGATAAGATATCTATCTACTAGGTTACCTAAGTCTAGCTAGAGCCGTGATTACAACAGTGTATCCTCGACGTGTGGATAGGGTCACAGAGTTGTGATTTCGTGAAATCGGGAATGACCCTAAATCAATTTTGAGATTTAATTTTGGCATGTTGAAAACTGAATTATAAATCAGTCAGAACATAATAGTATGTTTCTTTCAAATATTTTTTAGAAATCCTTTGTTTTCAGACTTTACAGCTGCAGCAATAAATACTTATTGATAAGAACCAATTTTTTTTTTTTTTTCCTTGGTGGGAAATCATCAAATGACTTCTCCCGCTCTGGGCAGAGCGAGAGGGTGTGTCAGACTTTTACTGACTAAAACCCACCCGTGTTCCTTCCGTTGCCTGTGTGCCGGGGCCGCGATATCCCTTTCGGACAAACCCGCAACCCCAGCAGGATTGATAAGAACCCTAAGTTAACGACTTGGTTGTTGTTTTGTAATTTTCTATCATCATTCATTCGACAATTTCTGTTATAATAAAGATAAAGTTCACTTACTAATATTAATTAAATAAAAATATAAATTCGCGATAACTTTCAAAGTTATTACTAAACACTTACTGTGGTAAAATAAAACGTATAAAAACTTCTATTGCGTGTAAATTTAAAATGAAAAATATGTGATAGGCTGCTGTGAGTGAGCCGAGAGTCGGAGACGAAGGACCTTGCTAACATAGTGTGGAGGAGGAGCTTCTGTTTTGTAAACTTTGTGTGGCGAAATTCTGAGGGAGAAATTGGTAGATTCTAACCCATCATGCCAACTCGAGATACATAATAATGATGAATTTTGTGTTTTTTTTTCGATGGGACATCTCGACAAAATTTATAATTATGGTATGTAAATCTCGAACAACCTCATGGCTTTAGATGGCTTGCCTTTGGAGTTAACCAAAATAGTTTTTTTTTTACTTTGACATGAAAAAACTGTATTTGAAAAAAAAAAACCTGCTAGAATTTATTCTGAATTAAAAAATATGTACATAAATAACAACTAAAAACTAAATTAATAAAAATAAAAAAAATATATAAAATCTAACACTATAAATAATAATAGATAGTAACAGCACAAACTTAAAAAGGTTAACACACTCAGATATTAACTGAAAAAATTATAATTACCACCTGAATCATTCATATTTAATTAAAGGAAGCGTTATAAATAAGAATAATGTGTCTCACTGTTTATATTTCATTGCTATTAGAGAGAGTTAATTGAATGTCAGTCATCGTCGCAAATACTTTGGCACACGACGTGCATGTTGCAGGCATTTGATGACATTAGTGATAGTTTAAATAACTACCAATTAATGTCAAAATTAATAACGATTCAGTACCCCAATTACGTAACACGCTTTCTTTGAAAATCCGAAGGACTTTGAAGGGAATTCCTAATCCATTGCTTCATATGTTTGAAAAGATCGTTTGTTCAACAACGTAAATAACAAATGTTGAGAAGCAGTTTCTCTGGGAGAGATGATTCTTTGGTCCGAAAAACAGATAAAATTGCAAGAGCATTTAAAAAATTAGAAAGTATTAGGTACCAAGTATTAGGTACCAAGTATTAGGTCCTATTCACCTACAATAATGTTCATGTAGTGTTAGATAATAAGTACTTACATAATCTATAGTCAATAATATAACGTGTACGTCATTACACGACCAATATAACACTTCCCTGCTGCATAATATAATGCACTGGAAATAATAAATCAAAGAAATTGTTAGAAAAGCACTCGTAGCATAGGTGGCGCTATCAGTCACTGGAGATATAAATTACTTGCATGACGTCAACGCATCTAGTACCAAATATTATTACTATCAATCCTAAGTCCTAAGCTTTTGTTTTTATGCATTTAATAGAGAATATTTTATTTATATAATTATATACAGGCTGGTAGGGAAATCGACGCGAAAACTGTTACCATGTATTCAGTATGATTCTTAACTCCCAGCGAAGAAATTTTTCATCGGTAATATTTTCTGTAATCTGTTGTTCCATACATTTTGACCGCGTAGGTTTCCACTTTCCTATGAAACAGCTGATATTTTTTTTAATAACCGACGGTAAATTTCTACGCAGGGGTTCAGAATCATGTACTGAATCCATGGTAACAGTTTTCGCGTCGATGTCCCTGCCGCTCTGTATAAAGACACAACAAAACGATAAGACAACACGATTACAAATCAGTTCCGAACAGGCACTAAATACCTAGGCCAGATAATTTATATAATTATACAAGGCTTGTATTAAATTATTTGCTAGATAATGTTACTTTGTTGCTATTCCAAAGATGGTGACTAAAAACCTAGTATAGCGGGTGGCGGTCGCCACATAACGGCCGCAGTGTCTGGCTGTCAAGAAAATGATGACAGCGAGGTATGACTTTACGGTGTCAAAAAATGCTCTCCAGGAAAACACACCAACTTACTATCATAAATAACGTTTCAGTGAGTGCGCCGGTAAATTGCAGACGCTATGTGGCGGCCACCGCTCTTCTAAGAATTAGTTGGCATAAAAACAAACTCTTTTTCCATACTAACCAAGCGTTACATAAAATCTTATAAACACCACTAAATAGTCATCTTTATACGACAATAAAAGTCGGCCATCTTGAAATATATTTATCAGTAAATATATCAAAAGTATGTATACTCATTCTGACCGTATTGATCTCGTCGTGTGGATCACTTTGTATCCTTAGTAGGATATTGTATTGTATTGGGTTATTTTATTTAACAAAATAATGGAGCCGTACTTTTTTTTATTTCTTGGGACTTTTAAATATAGGAGTGTTGTGTGAAGGCAAGAACTTAGATCAAAATGATTTTCTTCAGTATAAATGTATTTCACCTTTTCTCTGTCCAACTGACTAATCAATCATTTGTCTTAATATTGTCAATCAGTAAAGTCAATCAGGGGGCCTACCACCACCTCTAAAGCTGTATTATTTTAGTGTGGGAAAGAGATGAAGCTCTACAGGACGTATAGTTCCATCTCTTTCCCCCACTGAAGTAAGATTAAAATAAAACTGCTTTAGAGGTGGTGGTAGGCCCCCAGTATGAACTTGCTAGAGATCCATTTATGACCGATGCATCTATATATACTTGAATTATCGGGCGGGATTATATTGTAATGATCATACGCACTTTCCCCGTATTCTTTTTCTTTAATCCTGATACTGAACGTGACGTTCTGTAAATCCTGAAAAATATTTTATTTATATTATAATGATAACTAAATAAATGTTATTTTGCTGGCATGGAACATGCCACTGTCACACAAAAGACAAGTCCAATAAAAATATTGGAGCATAACAAATACAAACGAATCACCGCGCCGAATAAAATTAATTAAAACCAGTTCCTATACTAACCCCTAACACATAGTTAAAACAGGACGAAACAACAATATCATCTACCATCCATAACATGCAATACTACCAAAACCCAGAAATTTTTAGTCCACAATAGAAATTATCAATCACGAAAATTTACGGCGCGGAACCGAAGCTTGCTTTTTCCACTATAAACCGTATAAATTTGGATGAAAGCTAAATATTTAACTGACTTGTATACGACGAGCTCCTCCTAAATGTGTCGCATAAATTCGGTCAAGTAAAAAGTCGTCAACTCTTGGGGTTATGTTAACGTGGATGTGACGACAGCCGCGTGAAATTGTTGGAAGTAAGATTTCTATAGAGAATGTCTTTGACATTTTATAGTAAGACAACTACATCGTCATTGCCACGTCAGAAATTAAATGATTCTTACATCAAATTGTCTCGAGTAAATTAAGTGACTAAATAGTATATAACAAACTTTAGTGGAATGCAGATAGTATGTCTGTTTTACCGAACAAAATATTAGAAAAAATTGAGCTGAAAGACTTCGTCAAAAGTAAGTTCAAATACCTATTTTGAAAAAATGAAAACATTTGTTGGTAATTACGTTATTTTTTTTTAACTTTATACACCATCGACAAAGCATCGAGGCAACCTTACCCACCAAAACAATAAAGCACAATACGCCACATCCACACAACTCTATCCCCTCCGTCGCCATTAAACGCAATAGTTACGGTTACATAATTTATTGTTTTTCATCTTTGAAATCTTAGCGGAGTCAAGTTGTATAAATCATGCGTTAATGCCAGAGTATTATACAAATTCAAATTTATAACATGATAAAATTGCCGAACGGGCTCCCCCCGTCCCCCTTCCACTGGGGGACGTAAACTACGCTGCCCTTAATTCATTAGAGATCGGGTTCGGTTTTTGAATTTTTGACTTTCGAGATTAAATATCAAAATATGTACTGACAGTTTTTAGTATGTGTTTCTTTCCATAGTATGGTCTGTTTTGTATGAGGGCTGTTGTAAGTTTGATAGTTATGTTGTTCAAGGCGGTGTGCTGGTGACTTTGCTTTCTATGACTAGTTTGCAAAGAGGGATTAGACAAAAATAAATTGTCCGTCAGGTAGATTATTAAAAAATATTGGACACGTGTTTTTTTTTCCTTTTTTACCTAATCAAAATATTACGGCAATACATTGAGTTAAAATGTGGCATGACGTCACTCCCCGGTAGATTTTTATTGACTTGTGACGTAGCGAGCCCCCACTCCCCAACTTTAATGCGTTTTATCTAAACCATTTTTTATTAATATGATAAAGCAAAAATATGTGTCAATTTTTTTGTATTATTTGTCTGACGGACAATTTTTTTTTTCCCCATTCAACATTTTTCATTTAAAAAAAGTTAAAGTCTAGTGTTTTATTTTATTGTAATTATATTCTAGTAAACACATAAACATATACCTATGTTCACGCTTTTTCCCATGATGGTAGGTAGATACTACAGAACGCTATCTGCTACGATCTTTACATACTCGTTTCCTTTTCTCCTTATTTTTCCATTAAAGTATACTTTGGACAAGATATTGCTAAATAGAAAACTCAACTGAACCAAACGTTGGCACTGCCCCACGAGTCCTATCATCTATGTCTCACGCTTTACATTTAAATATAGAAGAACGGTTAAAAGATTAGAGCCATATGTGTCTAAATCCACTTTGATGAAGATAACAATCTCTTACTACGACATTATCTACGAAGCCATAAATACCAAAGTGTAAATCAAAAACACAAGGTGTCGACAAAAAAAATATGTTACATATACTGTCGGAACCCTTTTGTGAAAGATGATATACACCTTTCTTCCTCACAAATCTTTCTTTCATTCTCACCCATTCAAATCCGCTCAAAAGCATTTTTTAACACAATCGAATAACTCAATTCAGAAATAGAAAATTAATTATCGTCTAAAACCGATCGCAAGCGAAAAAGGCCCGATTATCATCGGAGCAATTATTATCAGTGAGCATGATTTATATGGATTTTGGACTGTAAACCTCTTTCTTTCCTATTCAGGTTTAATTGAATGATCAAATCGGATGGCATTAGCGAATCTCCTTTGTCTCTCATTTGTTTAAACAATGGGAATCAATCGGTGATCGGTTTGCGGCATTTTTTGTAGTTCGATCTTTTGGGGTTTTCAAGCGATTTTCTTTAACGGTTTTCTTTTCTAAAAGCCTAAACTACTTCGTTTTACAATACAGAGTTATTGTAAAACGAAGAAGTTAAGGCTTTTAGAACAATTTTGATTCAAAGTGCGTCTATTTTTTCATTGTTTTTTTTTAATGAAATAAAACACATGTACCTAGACATTTTCTATGGGCAGCAAGGTTCGTGAAGAGAATAATGACTACGTATATAATGGCATGTTGGACTCATTCCAATACGCACACGTAGGTACTTACGTCATGTAATTAAAAGCGAAAAGGTAGATAACACTGACCACCACCCTCTCGCATCACGTTGAATAAAAAAATCCTTTATTAATTAACAACCGAAAATCATCGTCCATACATACACCCCTAAAAACATACACATCAAATTCTACAAATATTTAGCAAAATCAGCACCAAAGGTTATTAATACGGGAGCCGGACCGTCCATAACTAATAATTATATTTTGTCGTCCATCCGTAACAAATATGTCCCAATACGGTGATATCGGTATGGTGTTTACCCCCTTTACCCCACCTTTTACCCCTCCACTACCCCCATATTTAATGCGGGTACCCGATATTCAACTCTGCTGTATTGGTGTACCTTAATAAATTTAACATTAAAATCACGGTAAAAGGTTATTAGTATTTTGTTTTGATAATTTGGAAATATCGTTTTTGTAACAGTTATTTTTAAAGTTACCCTTATTTGAAGGACATTTTTGGGTTAATTCTTTTTTTAATTTGGATTACATAGTTGACTGTTATTTACATTATTATGATTTTGATTGTGGCCTCTACAGTAGATTTTGGAAATTGAAAAACGTTTTTTTTCACACTTAAATGCTGAGTAAATCCACTCAATAACTGCAAAACAATTATTAATATACTCGTATTTATCAGTTATATCATCATAAAGAAATTAACATAATCATTAATGAAATTAATTTATTCTGTCATTGGAACCTTAACCTTGAATAGACATCGATGATTCTTCATAGTTTTAGCATTTTATTTTTCTTTACATGTATTGTGTTGCTTTTATACCAAAAATTAAGAGCGTTTATCCTAAAAGTTGGCAACGGCGCAAATAGTTGTCAAATATTTACAAATGTCAAATGTTTTGATTAATTTGGCAATATTACTATATGGAAATATGAAATGTGGCTAACTAGTGAACTAAAATATTGATTATGAAATGAAATAATTCATATCGTAATACCGAATATTTCGTTTTAGATGTAAAAAAAGTATTTGGAAACTTTCCAAATGTCTTTTTTCACCTAAAATAGTTACAACATCATATTCAGTGTTATAATTGCAATTCATTATTAATATTCTAGTTCGCTAGTTAGCCATATTTCATATTTCCTTACAGTAATATTACCAAATTAATCAAAACAGTGAAATATTTGTCATCTATTTGCGACGTTGCCCACTTTCAGAATAAACGCTCTTTAGCATGTTTTAATTTTATGGTAACGTTGACTTTGGCCATACACGTGCCTGATATTTAATTCATTATAGTCTCATAAAAATCGTATTTATAGACTAATTAATACTGTTTTAATAAATTAATTGACATTTGTAAAAACTACTTTATTCAATTAAGTTATAAAATGTCTATGAGGTTGCACATCAAAACCTACTCATAATGTGCGTCCGGCGCAATCTAGACTGTCAACCTTGAAAGAAAGAAAGAAAGAAAAAAGTAACTCGTGAGACTCGCACAGGAAATCACAAATTGAACTAAAATCACACTAAACACAAATAAAAAAAGAAAAAAACAAAGTAAAATTAAAATTTAAAGAAGGAAGTCCTGTACGAGACCAAAATGCTAATCTCAGATTGACACTGCGACATCTAAAAAAAAAAAATGTTTAGCACCCTGCTTCGGCTACTATCCACCTTACTGTCTAGCTAAGCTTTTTACCACTTCATCATTTAACTGCATAGTTACATAGCTCGTGCCGATACAAGAGCAGTATAACAATTCAAATTCGTACAGACGGAACATTCTGAGTGACTTATTAACCCAAAAATAACCCACCATTTCTTCCTACGTCATCAAATATCAAAACTACCAACTTCCCTAAATACCGATGTCTACAGCCTGACGGGAAACAGAAGCATGCTATCAGGCAGCACCGTTTCAACATCGGCAGAACGGCAGATAAACACCGAACACCACTTTTGCACCGCCAGAGATAAGTATAAGCACTTAGCACACAAACTATGCATAAGCACAGCTTTTTGATAACTCGCCGACGGTACTGGGGTAGGGAAAAGTGTTTGTGGGTTATCAGGCGATTTTTTTTTATTCTAAAATTATTCTCTGTTTTTCTTAGGTAGGTACCATTGCAACTAATATGACAGAATGTTGTTATTTTCTTCAGTCAATAGTAATAGCCACAAGATTTAGCACCGTGGTTGTGGATGATTGATGACATTAGGTAAGAGAAGGCTTACCTACCTGTAAGTACTTAATTTTACAGGTCCTGAAACTATTTTATACCACGGCTATGTAGAAGTTATATTACATTTCAATTAAAGTTCCAGTAACCAGCAACCGTTTTTACGTAAAGGCTTTTGTGCAGACCAGCGCGACTTGTCGCGCGACGCGACTCAAACAATGCAATTTCTAAGAAAACTGTACGGTATAACAATAACCGGCGTCGCGCGACAAGTCGCGCTGGTCTGCACAAGCCTTCAGGCTCATGCCACTGCAAAAGCCGTTACTTAGGTACTTCAATTTTCGTTACACCGTATAGGTACTTATTAACAGTTTCCACAGTAGTGGGACCCCTGACATAAACACCGAAAGTCAAACCTTTTTAGTTGTTTTGCAATCGTTTTTCTGTTCATTTTTTATTTTCCCAAACACTTCTCCACGTGCCAGTACGCGTGTACAGAACACCTCTCACGTCTGGCGATCACGCGCACATTTAGCGGTCTTTGATTAAGTCAATAGGTGGCGCTCGCGTCGCTGCTCACACATACATTATTTACACTGACGCTAGGAGTCTGTGGGTTATGTAAGATGCTGATTATTGGTGCCGAAACGTGGGCGGATTTGAAAGAAGTGTTTGAGAATATCGACTTAAAAACGAAGTATGTGATGGCCGAATAGTTCGCCGTTGTCTCTGGGATAAAGCAGGATACTATGCAATCCTGAAAACTGCAGGAATGGAAGTCATGTATATCGAGTTTGACAGCACTTTCTGATAAAGTTGAAACGTATTCTAATTCCCTAGTAGGTGTCATACTTCGTTGATGTTATTTTGTTTTGCAAATAAATGACAATCACGTTTTTGATAGGCCTAGTGGTTAAGGACTCACTTCTCATGCATATGGTTGTGGGTTCAAATTCTTTGACATTACTGACATAAAGAAACGTTGAAGGAAAACACCGAGAGGAAACCTGGACTTATAGTTAATATAAGTCTGAAATGGCCAACCCGTCTTGAGCAAGCGTGGTGATCAATGCTCGTGCCTTCTCTGTATGAGAAGAGGCCTTTGCCTTGCAGTGGGATAGTGAAAGGCTGGTACCTACCTATTATTATTATTTTCATTTTTATTAACTTTTTACAATAATTAAATGTATATTGGTAATGGATAATGTTCTAATGTAAATAACAACTTATAACTAATTAATTAATAAAAATAGCAAAATTACTAACTTAACTAAAACTATTCAAAAACTAAAATATAGCAGCATTTTTACAGTAGTAAGAAGTCAGCAACTAGGTAACCAGAACGACTGTCGTGATACCATGTCTTCTGGCATAATTATATTAAATTAACTATTACAGACATAGCTTAACTGCGGTCTGTACTACTTGTTAATTAGTCGAGTCATCTTTCATCATCATCATTTCAGCCGAAAGACGTCCACTGCTGGACATAGGCCTCCCCCAAGCACCGCCATGTCGACCGATTCTGTGCCTCCCGCATCCAGCGGATTCCTGCAGCCTTTACATCTTCCATCTTCGATCCATCGCCTTCCATCTTTTGGGAAGCCTTCCAATGTGCCCTGCTCATTGCCACTTAAGTTTGGAAATTCTTCGGGCTATAACTGTTGCCGTGGTTCTCCAGCGGATCTCTTCATTTCTGATTCGATCACGTAGGGAAACTCCAAGCATAGCCCTCTCCATTGCCCTTTGGGTGACTTTTGGCTTTCTAATAAGGCCCATTGTGAGCGACCACGTTTCTGTGCCATAAGTCATCACTGGCAATACTGGTCAAAGACTTCCGTCTTGAAACATTGCGGTATGTGTCACGAGAAGATATTGCGTAGCTGCCCAAACGCTGCCCAGCCGAGATTCGACGATTGACCTCTTTTTCGAAGTTGGACCTACCTAGCTGGACAGTTTGTCCTAGGTAAACATACTCGTCCACTCAGTCAGTCAGTCTTAGTGGCGTCAGCTAAGAGTAAAACAATATTACTTACAAGAACAAAAACCTACTAATTAGGTTATTACTAAACCTAACTAATGATCAAACCAATTCATTCGACGGCCAATTTACATCTGTCAAATTAGCCTAACAATTTTTTGTCCAACAATTTCACACTCCAATTATAAGAGTCGTCTGATCGCAAAACATTTGGCGTTTCAACACACGGCGATAATCCTGCATGAAGGAAGCTATACATCACGGGAAAAAACGTCGGCGGCGCGGCGACGCTCGTGTGTCCCTCGCTTTAGAGTTATGAATAAATTATTTGATTATAATGATTTATGTGACTGTGGTATTAGTATGTTTGAGGGATGTTTGAAGCTTAGTTTGTGGCTGATAGTTATCATTATGTATGAGATGGGAAAGCTGATAGATGTGCAAGTTTAGTGTTATCAGCTGTACCTGAGAAATCATAGAAAACGTCCCTCCCCGTCATAGAAAGTTGGGTGGAGCCTCTAATCTACGAGAGCCTAAAAAGTTTGAAGTATTCTATAGGATAGAATTGCACGCCTTCCGAATTCAAATTCAAAATATTCGATTTCACATAAACTAGCATGGGCTCTTATGCAACGCCCCGACGGGTTAGCCAAAGGTGTAAGTAAAAACACCCAGAGATACTTTGAAAACTCATGAAAAAGTATTATTGTTAAAGTTATATCACCACAGAATTATCAAACAATCAAAAGGACCCATAATTAATTCAATGCAAATGATTGACTGATCATATTCCCTAATTTAATATTTACCAAAAAACCTTTTTATAAATATTTATCTATCTGTATAAAAATCAATTGCCGTGCGTTAGTCTCGGAAAAAATCGAAAATGGCTCGACCGATTGTGATGAAACTTCGGTAAGTTGTTGTGTGGTCGCCGGTGAACGTTTCTAACAAAAAAATAAACTTTATTAAACAGAACCAGGTTCCTAATAATTAATTACAATCTAGCCTACATGACTAATAAGCAATTTTAATCTAACTTAATTTTTTACGTGATAATTATTTTAAGACTTAGAATAGTGCTGATTGTACTTTACACAAGTCCGTTCCACTTTCTTAGAGTCTGATGTAATTTTATAAATTTTGTTCGTTTTAGTCTTCGCACTATATTTTATATAAAAAAATGAAAAAGGTTTTTATTTTTCAGTTTTTAGTTTTGGTACAGCTATCCCACACAAATTCGAATACCATTACCTGCTATGTAAATAACAGTGACAGGAACTTATCATATCATCCACATATGTAGACTAAGTAGGAAAAATACGTATTATTGAAGCTAACTCAAAAAATATCCAAGCAAAATTAATTAAAAATATATGGAGCCACCTTGAGAGTATACCCTTTCAAACAAAACAAGAATAAATAAAATAAAATAAACATACATACGCTTCGAACATATAACCTCCTCCTTTTTGGAAGTCGGTTAAAAAGGCATTACAACGCGGCTAGATTGATGATTGAAAAATACTTGACACCAAAACAAATACTTAATAGATCAAGCAGACTGTAGCTATTCTAATAGGAAAAAAACGTAAAAATAGCCAGTCCCCAACACCCATTGTTTTGGTCGCCATAATTTTGAGAGAACCTTTTATTCCCCTTCTTTAACTACATTAGCGTGTGTATGTAGTGTTGTTAATAAATCGGACGGCGCCATTAGTCCCGGGTTCGAGTCCCGGCGGAAAGCATGCGTCTTGTTGATTTGTGATGAACGTTGATGGATGGGGTGTGTGTAGTGTTACAGTTTTTTGGATGATGCTGTTTCTTGGTTCAGTTTTGTGGATGAGTTTATTTGAATATAGTTAGGTGTTTCGTTTACTTTGGTCAATAAATTATTTCAATTATAACTTTAATTTGTGATTTCAGGAAAAGTGTGTGAAATACGGTTGAAGATTGAAAAAGTTAAGCAGCTGTAGGGTAAATTTTACTTGTAATGTGCAAGAGACTAATTTATTTTCGGACTATATTCGCAAATTACAGCGTGTATTTCATTGATGTATTTTTGATAGTTTTTTTTTTGTTTTTATTATGTATTAAGTTTATTCAAGAAAATACTGCTTCGGTGTTTATACGGAACTCTATGTAAGCGCTTTTGCTCGATTTTTCCTACACCAACATATAATTAACACCCATAATTGCTAAACCACATGCCATAAACACATGCAAATGATATGAGCGACATATCACTCTATATGACGTGTGATGTACGTACACTTGTCACATATATCCGTCATTATACTGATTTATGCGTCTTAGAACATCTGCTCGCCATATTAGAAACTGCAGTGTGTGAGCTTATCTTATAGTGTTCATAAATTAATCTTTAAGTATGTTTGTGTGATGAGAAATAGACCGTAGTAGAGTCTTGCTGTATGAGGCTAAAGGCCTGTTTTTAAGAGCCCGGATTTTATATCCAAATGCTTGAGGAACTTCTCCGGAGGTGGTAACACAAGTCATAACATCGGCGTAATTTTACTATTTAGCCTCTTCTCTGGAGAATTGGGCTAAGTCCACCACGCGGGCCCAATTTGGGGTGTTGGACAACACCCATGTCTTTGAATTTTATGTTCTAGTACATGCTAGATTCCCCACCATGTTTCACTTTACCTTTTTTTTGGAACAGTGGCACAATGATTAGTGGAGGGATTTAGTATTTTCTGCATTAGACATTGTCTCGCAGTCTTTCCATCTTCTTTTCTTTTCGTGTGGTTAGTGACTAACCTGGTGTCAGAGTTTTATAGCCGCCCATGGACCTCTGACTTGGCTTCACATGCCGTCGAGAAATACCTATCAGGCATGCCGGTTTCCCCCGTAGGTCACACCAGTGGTGTGACCTTCGGATTGCAAAGTCATAGGTCTCGAGTTCGAACCCAAGGCACGCACCTCTGAATTTTCGGATTCATGTGCGAATTGTACAATTATCACTTGCTTCAAAAACTGTGAAGAAAAACCGACATCGTGAGAGATATTTATCGACGGCATGTGAAGCCAAGTCAGAGGCCCATGGGCGGCTTTAAAACTTCGACACCAGGTCAGTCACTGAACACACGAAAAGAAGAAGTCTTTCCGTGTAAAGTACAGACATACGTATAATATTTCCTGCATTTTCTACGCAATGGTAGATAAGATTGGAATGCCATCCCAAGATAGTTGAATAAAAAGTAAGCAGATAAACGATGCAACTGCCTAAGTTATTTATCATCATCGTCACTTTCGACATGCCCAGAAACAGACATAGCGACCCATTAAAGAAGAACTCACGCCAGAACTCGTAAGCGGCACGTACAAAGACACACTAGCTAATAACTGACATACATTTCATTAGTAAAACACACAAAAATCATAACAAAAGACACCGAACTTCAAGTTATCTGCCGACGCAAACATTTCAGGGGCCACTTGAAAGTAAAACTCTTTTTAACTTATACCGCTGTCACTAAGCAGGAGAGTTCAGAATGTCCAAGCTCATAATGATATGACATTAGAGATTTTAGCTTTGTAAAAGACATTTCAGGAATGCGTGCTAACAGCTCTGAAAAGTTTCAAATCAACGTTTATTCCGACCGATCCGGATCGTATTTTGTTTTTCGTTTATTTTATGTTTTTTTATTGCCAATTTAATTTATCCTGGAAGTGTAGTGTAGTAGTGATACAAGTTTGGAATTTATCATTTGGTATCGATAAAAGTTTGAAGATTTAGAAAAGTTAATTTTTTCGTTTTCGATATAAGTTGTTAATAACAATTTTTATAATAGTAATTAATAACTTCTATGATGAGGGAACTTCACTACCAATTACTACGAATCACAATCGTTTCTTCTGACCATCGGAGCCTCGTCCATAGGTGTCAGGAATGAATAAAGAAATTAGGTACCTACTAGCTTACAAAAAAGTTGGAACTTTATTACTGTTTCTGCCTTCCCAAATGGAACTTCTGACCTTATATTTCTACCTACTGACAAAGCTCTTTCCAACTCACCGCGGCGCCTGCGCATTCTGTGTCAACATGCGCACGCATCTCGAACAGCTATTCGTTTAGCAATTTTATTCTTTTATGTTTTGATTATGTAGAAATGCTCTGATAAGTTTGTTGGAAAATAGATCTGCGGCATGGCTTTTGAGTGGTTTAATGTAATGTCAATAGTTTGCACTAAGATGAGATTTTTCTCTTCCAACGTTTACGTAGAGCAAATATTTGGTAGTAGTAAGTGTAAGGTAAGTATCAAGAAAACCATCAATTGATATTAATTGATGGTGTTCTTGATATTGCTTCATAATTTTTTGATGATGACATGAATAGCCACTTTTCAAACATTCGGTTTCAAAGATCCATTTAAAAGGTACCAAAGTTCTTTTTTTTGTTTTGTGTTCTTTCTTTGCATCATGTTTACCGCAAATAAACGTATTTTCTTTCTTTCTTTTCTTTCTAAAATCAAGTAATAAAAAAAACCCTACACTACAACTAGCAAACCGACAAAAATACTTCCGGCAAACTATTGGCACCCAAATGGGCCCAATCCAACTCCCGACAGAAGCCTCGAAAAAATCCAATACAAGATTCAAGAATTAAACAGTTCTCAAACTTACAGAACAGAGAGCCAAATAAATTTATTTTACTTCCCTTCCGCGTCGGAAAAGTATTTGATTCACTTCGCCCCGCTATTACAATGATCCTGTGTTTTTTTTTCTTTGTTCATTGGTTTTTTCCAAGTCGGTTAAGCAAGGGGCAATAAATTGTACAAGTACACTTCAAGGAGGTATATGTTCGGAGTTATTTACTGATTTCAGGGGTCGCGTGATGATATTTTTTTAAAAGTAAATGGAGATTTTTTGGGTTGTCGGCAGTTTGGTCGTTGATTTAGTAAAATGAAGGTAGTTCTGAACTATTTGAAGGATATTGGCTTAACAGATAGGTACGTGGTTATGAGGTCAAGTTCAAGTACCTACTTACTCAGTTTTCAGACTTCGTTGTTTGGTTGTGAAACAATATTTGTTCCTCACACTGAAATTAAGTGAGTTCCATGAATACAAAAAAAAATACAAATATACCCTATTGTGATACTATACACTGCATCTGGTCACCGGGGTCCGATCCGTTAAGGCGAAGCAATATGATCAATGTTGTCGACAAATCCACCGTAATAAGGCATTTTAAATTCAAATTTATTTGAAATTAAACGCCAATTGTTATTTATTTGTTATTTGTCTTCTACTTGTAAGTGAATGGTCATATGAAATAGTCGCAACTCTTTGACTTAGAACTTAGGTCATGACATCAGTTTTTAGATATTATCTTAGTGCATCTAAAAAGTTCTCTATCTAGATTTTTTTTAACATTTAAAAAGTAAAAAAATACAACCGTGACAGTATTTTTTTATGGTTTTCGATAAACCTTTTACTGTCCTTAACATTATTGACTATTTTTGTAGCTGTCGAACGAAACCACTTTTATGCCTGTAGGACCTCTAAATCGGTACTGCTGGGGAGTTTGTTGCGCCACTTCTTCTTCCCAGCTATTGCACTAGGAAGTGGTGAAGGGTGGGCGTTTTGGAGGACTGTCTTATGTAATTGACGTTCGAAAAGTGCTGATTCTCAGCCTAGTTTGAATAAATGACTTTTGAATTTGAATTTTGGTAGAGAAAAAAAACAAAGGACGCCATTTCAAAACAGTATGGACAAAATGACTGTTAATGGTGGATTTGTCGATAAAATTAATCATACTGCTTCGCCTTAACGGATGGAAAACCACACTGGTAAACAGACACACTAACAGAAAAACTCTGAAATAGTCTTGTTAAAGCCATCAACTTTAAACACAGCGAAAGCCATCCATGTTTTTTTCACGTTAGATCGCGGGTCGCGGTGGGGTTGAAATTATTACAAATAACTTTAACCCTGCCACCGCGAAGGAGTCCCTAACCTGTTGTTGAGTAAAACTCTTTTAGCCCTAACACTCTCATATTCGTCAAATGGTGCTTTTCATAAATATGCAACACCGCATCACGGTTGTACGTGGTGTTGCCAGAGTGAAATAGTTTTCTTGGTAAACCTACTAGAACTTAGACAAAAATAAGTGAATACAACGCAGTAAGAATAATTAGTTTTTTGGATTAGAATCAATAAAAAAAAAAAAATGGTACTAACATTTACGAGGTACAAAATCATTGCTCTCATAAAAATGTAATCAAATCAAATCAAATCACTTTTATTTGTTAACACAGGTAAAGAAATACAGATCTTGAGTTTGGTGAACAGAGCGCTATGTTATGCCAGGAGGCGTACAAATATGGTGTGCATCTAGCTCAAATATTACGAATTTAAATTAAAAAATTATGTTTGAAAGTCACGCATAATTAAAATTTCAAAATAAATTAAGTATAACAATTACATAATATTATTTAAAAAATTAAATCTAAGTCAGAATATTTGAAAATGGCAAAAAAAAAAGTGTAGAAAAATTTAACATGTTTATAACAGCTGTGTGAACCTGTGTGAAGAGAGAAGAACAAAGATTATTTTTATATTATTTGTCAAGCATTTAAAAGTAGTCCATTCTTGCTGTTTGACCATTATTTATTTCTTCATTTATATCTGTAATTCGCATGGTGTAGATAATAAGGAATATTCTATTCTATTCTATTCGTTTCAACTAGATAAATCAATACCTTAATCCTACAGGCAGTGTACAGTATCATCGACCAAATCATCCCATCAAGTGTAATAGTGGTCAACTACAACCTATCCAATAAAAGAGCCACTGGGCTATTCAAAATTCGAACTCAAAAAACAATAGCTTTTATCAAACCTGGCAACCCAGCCAGGTCCGCCCTCCTGATTGTACCTAAATAATACATTCAATTTGCAAGGTCTGCCCATCAAATACTTTGCTCGTGATAACCTCGTGTTTGGACGCGATCTTAGGAATAATGGCGTTATTTAGAGAGTTGCAATATGCTAAGATGGTAGGCTGTGGCATTAACAAGTCAGGAGATGGTTGTGTTTTGAGGGAGTAGGGGAGCAGTGGAGCGGTAGGTGAAGGCTTTTTTTCAAGGAAAAAGCGGAAGTGTTATGATGCCATTGGCAAAAGAATTCGCTGACAATAATTATTTGCAGTAAGTACTTAGGTAAGTGAGGATTTAAATTTTTCACTAGATAAAAGAAGTGTAGGTATCTACGGATGTAGATCAATAAATAAACAAGTGCTTGAAATTATAACTGTAGGTACCTCTACATAATTATTTATGCATGAGGATCTTGATTGAAGAACTCATACAATTTTTTTCATATTGTATCCCTAAAATTAAATAACATAACAAGTTTCTAACAAAATTGACCATAGCATACTCCTATCCAAGTCTTTAGCATGAACACTTTATCGATCGTTTCTAGGATAATAAACAAAAATTCACCGATCATAATAACCTAACTCTATTCTAAATCACATAAACAGAAAGTAAACATAAAATCTCAAGAAACTCAACCCAGAAGAAAACTCAACATTTCGCCACTCCACAGTTTTCCTAGAGCAATTTTTACGACAACAGCGCGGCTCTCTCCGCCGTTCTACTGACCTCTCTCAATTCCGCACCGCCTGGGTCGGCTGTTAAAAACGCAATGAATAATTATTTCAGGGCCCTACCCGCACCTTTTTGGCACGACTTAAACTTTCATTGTTCCAATTTGAAGACTCAGATCATTTTGATTGACAAGCTTTTTTAGAAAAGAAAATATAAAGAGATATTTTTTGTTTTAAGGCTTGTGCAGACCAGCGCGACTTGTCGCGCGACGCGACGCCGGTTATTGTTATACCGCACAGTTTTCTTGGAAATCGCATTGTTTGAGTCGCGTCGCGCGACAAGTCGCGCTGGTCTGCACAAGCCTTTATGTAAGTACAGTAAAATATTATAGTACCTTTCATCCTATCTGACCGTGATTATGATTGTGACCTTCCAAATAAATTCGAGCCTGTTAGTAGGTATTATTATAGTCGACCTCGTATTTGCAATATCATTTTTGTCAACAATAAGACCTTGTTTTTTTTTTATGTGCAAGTGTCATTCAACTACCTACTAATCCATACTAATATACTAATACTATACCTACTAATATACTAATACAGAGTGGCAGGGATATCGACGCGAAAACTGTTACCATGGATTTAGTACATGATTCTGAAAACGGTCGGTTATAAAAAAAAAAATCTGCTGTTCCATACATATTGACCGCGTAGGTTTTTTATGACACAGCAAAAAAATTCAATGCACGGACGCCGCCCGATAAGGACCAGGCCCGTGTCGACGGCGCGTTGTGTTCCACACGCGCCTCAAAGAGATTTCAGCACCAACTGACGGGGTCGAAAGACCAATGCCTGCTGGGGTTGCGGGTTTGTCCGAAAGGGATATCGCGGCCCCGGCACACAGGCAACGGAAGGAACACGGGTGGGTTTTAGTCAGTAAAAGTCTGACACACCCTCTCGCTCTGCCCAGAGCGGGAGAAGTCATTTGATGATTTCCCATCCTCAACAAAAAAAAAAAGGGGTTCTGAATCATATACTGAATCCATGGTATCAGTTTTCGCGTCGATGTAATATAGTATTAGTATTAGTCTAATAATATCAGTAATTAGTATACGGGGTGGCATCCCTACCACCCCGTATACTAATATACTAATATCCTAACTAATATAGCGGGCTCGTATGTATGTATTATAAATGCGAAAGTGAGTTTGTTAATTTGTTACGCTTTCATGCAAAAACGGTTGCACGGATCTGGATGAAATTTGGCATACAGGTAAATTGTGACCTAGAAAATTATGTAGGCTACTTTTCATCCTGGATAGCAGACGAAGTTGCGGGCAACTGTTAGTAATATTATAAATGTGAAAGTTTGGATATTTGCGACTCAATCACGCAAAAACGACGGAACAGTTGCAGGCAACAGCTAGTAGGGTGATAATGCAATTACGAGGTCGACTATACCTTATTTGAATTTTACGTTCCAGGTTGATTTTTGAGAGGACGAGTGGACGAGATTGACATTTGTAGGTAGCTTAAAAACAGGTCCTAAAATTTTGGCTGCAATGAAATTAGAATTTTGTCATATTTTAATTTGAGTTTGTGGTTCTAAAACTTCATATTATCTCAGAAAATGATTTCAAATACTAACAATATATTAATATTTAATAAACTACTGTACACCGTATTAAGTTTGTCCAGTAGCTTTCAAAACTGTCAGTTAACTCTCAATGTATTTTGTCTGATAATTCTCCATCACCAATACCTACTATTGCTATCCACTTACCCAGACTCGTATCTAATCAAAAGCTGTAAATCGCGATCAACATTTATATTTTTAATTCTGCAACACTAATACATCAGGGTGATTTATGTCGCGAACTGGCAAAAGTTGTAGATTTATGGCGCCTCAGCTGAGGAGCCATCTTTCGCGGGACGCTGCAGCTTTTGGAATAGAAGTTATCCATATATTACAAAATAATGCGAAAGTAATTCTGTCTGTTTGTCTGTTACCTTTTAACACCTTAATGGCTGAACGGATTTCGATGGGAACATAGTTAGACCATACCAGGACATAGCATACTTTTTATCCCAGTAGTACGTACCTACCCATGGGATAATATCTGACCGTTAAGGCGGGCGATGCCGGGAGCAAAGTCAAAGTCAAAGTCAAATCATTTATTTCAAATAGGCCCTTGCAAGGCACTTTTGAACGTCAACAATTACAAAAAAAAAAAATTGATTCTAATCTCCCCTTCCAAAAGGTAGTTTTCGTATGGAGAAGAATGGGCAAGAAACTCCACCGTTACTCTTTTAAAATGTTTTGTATATGCAGGTACATTAGTTATATAATTATATGTGAAGACGATGCATCTAAAAATAAAAAAATTAATTACTATACCACAATATAGGTAAAAAGAATTTTTTAAAGAGAGCAACGACAGATAAATTAATTACTTATGTGATAGATACATGGTTCTCACATATTTACAAAAAAAAAAAAAAAAAAAAAAAAAATAATAATTTACAAACATTGTAAAAGTAGACGATTTTCCAAAAAGGCAAAAGCTAGTGTTATATATTCGTATGTATAGCTTTGATATTGACAGCTGTGCACATATACACATACTAAAACATACTAAACGTACGCGTATTAGCCATACTAAAACGAGACCACCAGATGCATCCCCGCAGAAGCTTGTTTGCCTCCACGCCTATCAAACTTGGCAGTCGTACAATAAACCACACGAAAACACAGCAACAATACAAAATAAATTATCACTATATATCACTCAAAATCAACACGGTTTTTTAAATCTCGCGTTACAGTCAAACCCTCTAAAACGGGCATAAAAGGAAACGGCCAATAAATCAGCAACACGTCGCGCTAGACAAATAAAACATGTATGAAACAAAAAAAGTTGTATATATGTGTACAAAATTCGCAAAAAGAATTACAAGCAATAACATGCAGTAGTGTTAATATTGGATGCGTAAGAAAGCGTGCGTTATGGGAAATTGCGTCTTATGTTGTTGTAGTAAGGTTGACGTTGATGGCAGGAGACAGCGTGGTAGTGATTTAGTCCCTATCGGCCGTCAACCTGATTAATGTCGCTAGTAAATCAGCGGATTACGACAATGCGAGAAATGACGAGTCGCGGCCGGATCGCAAGCGATACTGGTGTGTGGTGCAAGCAATTGCCGCAAAATGAAGATTTTTCGCCAAGTGTTAACTACATTTTGCAAGCCAAACCAGAGTGATTCAGTTTAATTTTAAATCACATCAAATCAAATAATTTATTTGCTTGAATATGAATACATGAGATGATACTTACAACAAAAGTTCTTTAACCCATATCCTACCTTAACCGATCTCTATTATAATAAAAATATTTCTTACATACACACAAAAGTTTTTATCATCCTCAATCGCTATTCCTAGTGCTTGATTCATTTCCATTCAGGTCGTTGCCATATATCATTTAATTAGTTATAATAAATAATGATATGTTAATTTCAGGATAACCGTGTCAAACGTTTGGTTTAGATAATGGGTTGCGCAAATAATTCATGTACCGTACCACAGTACTAGTACCTATATTTTTTGTCTGTTTTAATCATTATCTTTATTTTATTTTTTCTGTTGGGTATCTATTTCTAAAAAAATCTATAAACCATCTAATGTTTTTGTATAAACTCGCTTCCGTCTTTCCCTTGCACTAACAAGTCACTCGCATCGAATTATTGAGTAAACACGTACGTAATCGCGCGATCGTTTCATTTAGAACGAATGCAAGGGCATCGGGAGAAATATCGCTCCGTATATTTTCTAATATAAAAGTGTCAATTTCTTTTAATAGGATTTGTATGAAAAATATGGATTTACATAAATGAAAGGTAACCTAATCTTTACACAAGATTTGTGGGAAGTTCATTTTGTCAGTTTATAGCCGAATAAAAGTTTCGAGCAATAGCGAGTCGGACTGAAACTATTACACCGCTATGAAAAGGCCTCCTCTATTGCACTGGTTATTAAGTTTTATACTTATACAAGTTTCTTAAATTCTAACCTGAAGAATTGTAAAGCCAAATATTATATCCTTCAACCTCTCTTTAAAGATATCGCCTGCTCATCTTACGGAAACATGGAAAATGTGAGTTCATGTCCGTAATGGCATCAAAATAATGCCGTGTAATAAAAACTAAACACTCAATGAACACTATTAGAGACTGGTCAAATGAGCAATTACAATACCGCATCATCGTTTTTTCACACACGACATAGAGTTTGTAAAATTAATTAACAGACAAGAGAACTCTAGTGACGCTTACTTGCTTTTTATGAGACCCACGAGTCTCTGCAACCACATGGGACCGATGTTTGTAACTATGAGCCTTACAAACATAGACAAAGATAGAGCATTTAATATGGTTTTACTTTATCATAAATGCCTTATGTTTGGAACCTCATAAAACTGCGAATAGTGAAATCATCTAATGACAAGTGATAAATGAGAAAAATCTAACTAACATAATATATTTTACTTTGATTTATATGAATATATAATGAAAACTATATATTATACATATCAGTAAATAATTTATTACTGATGTGAAGCAGGTAAGAGGAAAATAATGTATAGGATAAATCCCATACGTTTTTGCAAAACGGGTTTATTAAGAGGGTTTTATAAAAAAAGGATATTTATGTGGAATATTAGTTGCATAAATTAGTATTAATTACATAATTACCTATAGTGTAGTGTTAGTTCTTCTCATTTTTAACTATCTGTGATCTAATTACTAAACTGTAATATTTACCTTCGTCGATAAACTTATCCTGTTGCAGTTACTTGCACTGTTACACAATGAACAAAGGTAAGCATTTTCAAAGTTGCGTAATGGCTCTCGGCCATCGGCGCCCTTGCGCATCAAGTCCACCCCTGCACCGGCTTGGGTTCGTCAGCTTCGGTAATACAACTCTACGTTTGACGATCCTTCTAAAAACACTGTGAAAGACATACAAATTATAAAAGACACATAAACATTGCATATATCATAAGAATTAGGTACAAACTCTATTCAGAAAACGCGTGACACCAAGCAATAACAACAAAAAACATAATTTTTTATAAAAATCCCGCACAACAAAATACCACTCCAATCAATCACTCATAATTGCACACAATCCATAGAAAACTAAAATAAACTGAAAAAAAAACGACCCACACGTTCACAAGTTCGCGTGTGTGTGCGCAACTACGTCACATTGTAACTGACAAATTGATTTATGTCGTCGAGGGGAGCACGACGAACCTAGCAAGTTTGCGCTAAGTCCGACTCGGATCGCTCGCTGCTACATGTTTGAAATTTCAAACTTTTTATGTTTTACATTTCGGTTGAGCTCGTTGAGGTCTTTTGGGTACCTAATGTTTAAGGGTTATTTTGATAACTGGGTGTGGTGGGTATTTCCGAAATACCCTTATTATATAAAAGGTGGCGTGTATTACGAGATGGGCGAACGTAACTAATCAAAAAGGATATGTAAGGATCTTAGCAGATGGCGTTCTGTGGTCTCTGCCTACCCCCAATGGCGAAAAGGCGTAATTGTATGTATACAGAGTGGATTTTTGAGATGAGACAGTAAGGGCAGCTACCTTAACCGTTGTAGCTATAGGAAAACGATCTTAGGAGACTGTCCTTAACCTTTTGAGACAGATCTGAATTCACAGATATTGAAAACGCTGTACAGTCAGCAAGAAAATGGGCAGTTTTAACAAAAACATTTTTTTGATGCCCATCGATCCTGGTTCTTATAAGGTTCAAAAAACTATACCGGACTAACCGAGGGTTGAGTACTAGAAAAGTCAGAAATCGCAAAAAAAAAATTGTGACTGCTGCCCATTTTCTTGTTGACAATTTTTTTTTCAGAAAAAGTTGTCAACAAGAAAATATATTTTTTTTTGTCCTTAACTTTTTGATCAGCATTAACAGATAATGCTGATCAAAAAGTTAAGGACAGTCTCCTAACGCCGTTTTCTTAAGGTAGCTGCACTTACTGCCCCATCTCAAAAATCCATCCTGTATATGCAAGGATTGAATAAATCATTGTATTGTGAGAATTGTGTGTCCTTCTTTGCATTTTCAATTAATTTCCATATTATTCTGGGCGCTACATAAATAAATTTGAGATCTAGGTCTGTATTCAATTAAAATGGCATAATTTAACCGCTCCGGCTCTACGGCTCGACTCTTCCGTGGGTAGATATTTTTCAGGGGTAATCAAAATGAAAAAAAAACGGAAAATAGTAATAAAAAAAAGTTAAAATAATCATAAGATCGATACTGTACCATGGCCTTTTCGTATTTGTTAAGAAAAAACAATATAATTGTGATCAGCATACAGACCAGCCTTTTTTTTTTTTTGCGGGTGCGAAATCATCAAATGACTTCTCCCGCTCTGGGCGGAGCGAGAGGGTGTGTCAGACTTTTACTGACTAAAACCCTTTCATGTTCCTTCCGTGGCCTGTGTGCCGGAGCCGCGATATCCCTTTCGGACAAACCTGCAACCCCAGCAGGCATTGGTCTTTCGACCCCGTCAGTTGGTGCTGACATCTCTTTGAGGCGCGCGTGGAACACAACGCGCCGTCGACACGGGCCTGTTCCTTATCGGACGGCGAGCTGCCCATTGCTCACCGTCCGCAAGCCCGCGCCTACGGTGGCCGGAAGTCGGCTCTCGACTCCCGACGCCCGGGGCGTCTCCTGCGGCGACTAGGGCCGCGAGGGCGTGCAGCTTGCATCTCCCTCGCGTGCTCCGCCTCCTCCTTCGCGAACATAACTGCTTCGCAGAAGGAGGTGACGGCCTCCCATACACTCTCGCTCCGAACCATGGCCTGAACCAGGGCCGGACGCGAGAGATCGCCGCCGCCGATCGCCTACGTGAGGACACGGTGGTGCTCCGCCCAAGCCGGGCAGACCTTCACCGTATGCTCCACCGTGTCCTCCGGGCGATCCACACAGTGGTGACACCCGGGCGTTTCCTCCCGCCTTATGCGGAACAGGAACCTCCCGAAACAGCCGTGTCCGGTGAGGACCTGCGTCAGGCGGAAGGTGAGGACGCCGTGGCGCCTCTCAAGCCACTCCTCAAAGAGGGGACTTATCGCCACAATTGTGGCGTGCCCAGCGCTGGGTTGCGACAATCGCACTCTCCATGCCGCCATGAGAATACAGACCAGCCTGCAACCAGCAACGATTTTCCAATAAATATATATATCTTTACTATTATTTTATCAATACGTGACGGACAGACAAGCCTTATCTACCAACACTACATACCAAATCGTTACTTAATTGGATACAATATACATTTTTTACTTGAAATCAATTGACACCTAAAGTTTTATGGTTTGAAATACCATAAAACTCTTGGACACTAAAATGGTAGATTTAGTGGTGAGCGACCAATCGTGTTAGAGTTGGTTTATGGCTTTTGACCATAATACCTACGTCACCAATCCCGAGTGTCGTGACTCGTAAAATAGATAAATAACGATTTTCGACTTTTTATACGTCTCGATAAGATATATTTGTTATTATGTCTTTATTGGCTTCGGTTACAGATTCAGAGTGGACGAGCCCGTTTGATGGCCGAATTTTATGTTGTTTTTGATTAAAACAAATTGTTAAATCGTTAATTTTTATCTACATTGTTACCTTAAGATCTCTAATGATTCGGGGCCATTTTGATTCACAACAAAAAAAAAAAATATTTACGTTATTAATTAATTTAAAAATAAAAAATGTCGTGTCTGAATTTATTGATCTTTGATACTCTTTAATGCCAACAAGGTAGGTAATAGTTCAAAGATTATGTCGCCAGATGGCAGCTGGTAATCATAACTCATTCTCCTGTCAATGGTTTTATAAAGCGACGTTATACATTTAATATAAGATTGATTTTTCTTTGATTAAATTCGTTTAGGAAATATTAGTTATACGTGACGAATGACCGTGGTTCCTGTTTACCCCTCTTTGATGGAAGCGTTGTTGTAATAATAGGGTAAGATAGAACTAAACTCGTAACATAGTGGGAAGTGGTTTTACGTTGTGTGAGAGAAAATCAATCGTATATGCTAGTTACTTTTCTCTACGTCCAAAGCCTGAGTAGGTTTATCGACTAACACTGAACAATTTTCCGACTTTTCATCAATATCAACTTTTTAAGAGATTTACTAACTGCAGCAGCTTATAAGCTTATAATTATATCATGCCATTTAGACCCCGCTCTTCTGCTGATAACTTAGTATTGTTCCACTATTACGGTACCTATCCTGAAATAACAGGGATATGATACTTTTCATCAGTGCCTCGAAGTCAATAGTTTGCAGTGGAATGTAGGGCACATTACCTTCAAGGTATTGTTGTCGTATTAGGCAAGGGGAATAATAAAATATCAGTGGGGGAATGGGCAAATCCAGTCCCTGACTAAGAAATATCAGTTTTTCAGGGCAGTTTGTAATTCTTATGACTACTGCAAGTAAGAATTTAGCAGTTTTCGCTATACATTCTCATAAAACGTGGGTAGAACATTGCAAGCTGGAACTCCTTTTAAAATATACGAGAACATGCCAATATAATAAGCAATCTTTTACCATTTTCAATAGCAAAATGCCAGCTCATAATATCAGATATAGCCATCTAACTTAACACAACATATTATATTGAAGTACAATGTCATAAAATGGTCCAAATTACGCGGGGCCGATATCCAAAAACAATGTCCCGATCGACGTGAAAGTACACCACAATTTCAACCTTATTTCGTACACAATAAAGTGACTTTTAAGTATTGTAGCTAACGAATGCAACTACGCGACTGAATAAGTTTTTTTCAATTATAAAAGACTTAATTTGTTGGTGAACCACCAAGCGATTTTAAAGCGTTTCATTGAGGTATAAGGTTGAGAATTCCCTGTAGATAATAATGATATATGACCTACCAAAATCAAAAAGGTTATCCACGAAAATGTTAATATAATAGTTGCTTCAGTACTACGGGTTTTGTTGGCGTGAAGGCATAAATCAATTTTATGGCCTCATCTAAATCAAGCGCGTTTTAATGGGCGTCCCCCGTCATATCATAGCGTAGTATGATAATTTACTGCTACTATGTGACGAATGTTAGAAATAAAGGGCCCTTCGACCGCCCCCCTTGCCCCCCTTGGTCCCCCTACGTCGTAGGGATTAGTTTTATGCCCTAAACCGCTGTCGTAAATATGTCAGGCGTATCTCGGGCCTTCGGGAGCTGTGCCGTATGAGATAATTTTTGAATTTGCTTTATTATTAGTTTTGGAAGGTAAGTTTGGTTCATCGCGGTATGATAGCGGGCTGGTTTTTTTTTGGATTACCTTCTTTGAATTTATGGAAGGTTGAGGAGTGACAATGATTGAAGGGTTAACAAGAAAGAATAAGTACTTATACATACGTATTTTTCTTATTGGTCATTTTGATTTTCCGTTTCTAGCTGAGACAAACAAGACGGCTTACGTAAGTACGACAGGCAACCTAATTTAGAATTTCCCATTTTCCAATGGTACAGAAATACAGTACTCACTTCCTCGCAGGCATTTGCTCATCGCCACAAATGAAATAAGATTCAGCTGCAATGGATTCGAACGAGGAACCTTGAGCACGGAAAGCGGATCGTTTCGCCGCCCCATCCTACCGCCCTATGCAAGCTAAAAACAAGACGCGATCGCTCCAGTGCTCACATTTCTTGCTCCTGCAATTTCAGTCAAAACTTTTGAATGTATTTTCGTTTAAATCATTCACACAATAAAGGACGACATTCTGAGTTAACACACAACTTAATAATATACTTAACTCATGCTTAATGCTCTGAGAAGATAGCAACATTCGCATTTCTGAGTAAGTTATTATAAGGTCATATTAATATAAGTTAGTAGGTCTGCAGGCATTGGGTTAGTTTGTCAACTACTAAAACTTTCAAGTTATTTTTACGACATTTGCAACGCTTTTACTTACATAACAGTTTTTATAACAAGGTTTAAGACTTGATTTATGTTTTCTATGTAAATCAATTATCTTCTTCATTAGAAAGCTTACAGAAATAAAGCGACTGCTATCTTATAGTCCGGTTCTTAATAACTTTTCAGAACAGTTTCAAAGTCTGCCTAAGAAGTTTATGGTCAGAGTATCTCATAATATGCGGGACTCAATATTTGTAATAATTGGTACAAAGAGTCTAAGCTAAGCTGCACTTGAGTGGTAACAAAGCCAGTATAAGCTGGCCTCTTATTCTATAAAAATTCCGTAATACGCTAGACCAGTTTAAGGTCAAAAAGTTACCATTGACGACCTGCCTACTGTACAACATGACAGCAGTAAACATAAACTATAAAGCCTGTGTAATATAAAATGTCACATATTTCTCAAAGTACACATTTTTGACTGCGACCTCTGCCCACCACAAAACAAACAAGCCATGGGCACCTCAGATAGAGACGTGACACGTTATCTCTGAGGCTATTTTAGAATACTTTGATTTGACGAAAATTCAGTTGTTAGTCGAGCCACAGTACAATAGACTGGTCAAGCGTAGAGAGTTTTAGTTTCATGGCGTTCCGTAAGGTAACAAAAGTGAACTTGTGAACATATTGCTAATCGGACACTGTATTCTAAGTAGAGATACACCGCTGGTTTTGGTGGCCTGATCAAGTTCTGTGTTTTATATAATAGGGATGTTGACTGTGGAAAACAAAAAATTGACACCAATTTTTTGCTTAATCATATTAATAAAAAAATATTTTGATAAAACGCATTAAAGTTGGGGAGTGTGGCCTCGCTATTTCACGAGTCAGTATAAAATGTACCGGAAAGTGACATCATGCCACATTTTAACTCAATGTGTTGCCGTAATCTTTTGATTACGTAAAAAAAGGTAAAATATGTGTCCAATATTTTTTAATAAAGCTAAAATGCAAAATCCCTATTTGATTGACTAAGAGTTCCCAACCAGCAGCACAATATAAATGAGACAGGATTTTAGAAACTTTGTCTAATGTTCACACGCGTTCAAAATATTCAATCTAACTTTTTTGTTTTTACAATTGCTGGTGCACTCCCAGTGTTATGAGAATCTTTCATTGAATCTGTCAAATTTATATTAACAGGTAATGGTCAAGCAGAGCTAACATTTGCCAACCAGACACTAGCTTAGGCTTATAGAAATCCAGGTAAAGCCTACCTACTCTAAGGACCTGTCAACTAGGCATTCACTTGTCTGTTAATTATGTCTCCTAGTACAAAAAGCTTTTAAGTGTCGATAACCTCAAAGTGTGGGGTATCAGCATGACATGTGATGTTAAGTAGCGGTTTACAAAAGACTTAGGGGACAGTATTAATTAATAACTACTAGGTTTTGCCCATGACTTCGCCCGCGTGGAGGCCGGAAATTATTCCATGGGGACGTACTACCGGGATTTAAAAATGCCCTATATCTTAATCCAGGCTATTGTCTAGCTCTGCCAGGGTTGCGAGTTTGTCGGAAAGGGATATCGCGGCCCCGGCACACAGGCAACGGAAGGAACACGGGTGGGTTTTAGTCAGTAAAAGTCGGACACGCCGCTCCGCCCAGAGTGGGAGAAGTTATTTGATAATTTCCCACAATCATAAAAAAAGGCAATTGTCTAGCTGTGTGCCAAATCTCATGCAAATCCGTTCAGCCGTTAAGGCGTAAAAATATGACATACTGACAGAGTTACTTTCGCATTTATAACATTAGTATATTAGTATGGATAGAATGGATGCTATGGAATCCTCACACGATGTTTTTTTTTTCAGATGTTCTTCCTTGGTGGATTGAGAAGATGCTGCAGAAGTATTTTTAATTAAAATAAGATACAATATTTGGGTTTTGTAACAGATGTTTGGCAACCACGACAGACTGAGTTGATTGTTCCAAGAAGACACATTACAATTTAGGTAAAAAGGTCTTGGATATGCTTTGCGCTTGAGTCTTGTTCAAATATTTTCTTTCATTTACCTGACTAGCTCAGAGGCTCTACTGTTATATTTTTTCCGTCTTATCATTTCTAAGAAATCTCCTTTTCCACTTCACCAACAGAACCTCTCACCAGCGGAACCCCAAAAAACAATGACCTCATTCGCTTAACGTGTAGGCAAAATATAATAAGCAACATGAAATTTATGTCGGACATAAATTTCATTAATTACCTACAGCAATGATTAATGACCTTAACTATGGTATATTTAACGAAAATAATCATTATTATTGAATAACAACATATCGTTCTGATGGATATATTGATAGTTTCAATTGATTAAATTGTGAGAAATGCGATGGTTTTGAGATAGTCATTAGTTTTGGGATCCAGTGGGAGTGGTTTATGGGTTTGGGTTTTGGTTTTGAAAAGCCCACGGTTTCGGTTCCGGTGGGAATGGTACCTAGAAGAGGTATCTATATTAAATGCGCTTTTGCGGGTGCACCAGTGTCTTTAATAATGTTTTACTATAATTCCATTGAAATCTATAGATGCGTACCTAATGAAAAAGTCTGTTTTTTGGATTTCTTTGGAATCCAAGGTTTTTAACACAAAAGCGATCGATTCACCTTTATTTTCAATAACCTACTGCGATCATCATTTAATTTGTACTGACTTCATTAGACTTCAGAAGTCATCTGCTTACAAATAAAAACGTGAAATATTTATTTCTCTAAATCTTAGAAAAAAAAATTGTTTCAACTTTTCATCGTCATTCGTCAATTATGAAGACTAAATGCTGCACTAAAAGTACCATTAAAGTGAGCTCACAAACTGGAATCCAAAGTGACACATTGACCGTTTGATTTCGGCAGCTCATAGATCAGGATCTGTCTGTCGCTCTGACTGAAATAAATAATGACAGCGTCGAACATAGGATGAAACTATGTGAGAAGAACACAAGAATTCAATTATTTCGTCAAAAAATAGTGAGTTATAAAAAATACACGGATATTTTTAGAGCTTCAGAGGCCACATTTAGCAGGAAGGTGTCCACTACTGGATATAAACTTTCACAAACATCGCTACAGCAATTAATACCGTGGTTCTCGAATTCAGCGGATTCCCTCGACCTGCACCGAGTCATTGGTCTACCTTGTAAGGGGGTCTACTCACGCTGTGCCTTCCGGTACGTCATCCTCACTCCAAGACTTTTTAGCCTCATCGTCAGAGTGACAAAGGAATTCAACAAGGTGTACTGGCAATCCAGTACTTAATATGAGAATGCAAGGTTTTCCCATATCAATGTATGTAGTTAAACTTAAAGCACCTGACCAATAACCAAGAAATATTCGGTACTAGAAAGTACCAAACTAAGATCACAAAGATTATTATGTTGTCCCTTCATCTGGACTTTTACGACCCCCAATAAACAGCCTACAATATTTTGATTACGTACTAAATTTTTTCTGAATATTGGTTTCTTTTTAATGAGATGAACCTCTAAACACTTTATGGGGTACGGAGGCTATAATAAAACATGCGAAACATTTAAATAATTACATTACGACTTTGTCGGGTGAAAAAAGCCATAAAACGACTTCAATTTTTACGAGTTTTTTACCGATTGAAGGGAATAATGTGTTCATGCGTAGATTGTGTTTCCTTGGCTCGTCGTCTTGTACGAGTATGTTCTCACTCTTGTATGTAAGATCAGATAAAAATATAACAGTTGATGACTATCACCACAGCCAATTGCTGCAGAGAGATGTTTATATTAAAGTCTATACGTTTGTTAGAATGCCATGCTTAACCACCTACTCAAATAGCCATAGGAGTTTTGCAAAAGATCCATGGATGCAAGAAATCAATTAGAAATCTTCACCTCCCTTCAGGCCGGGGGAGCAAGAGTCGCTTGCGCATTCCTTGGATCCGCTTGCAGGGTCCCAAGGATTCGCCAGAAGTGCAAGCGTGCCCCATCATTAGTCACCGTCATGACTTATACTTCCTCCTGAGCTGGCTTTTTATTATCTTCATTGTTCAGGCGATGCACCCACGCCCACAGGGTTTCTCCTTATATCGGCCGAGGATGACTCACTTAATCCAACCTGCGCATCTTCTGCTTGTGGTTGTTTTCTTCTTCTGTTTCTTGGCGTCCTACACCTACTCGCAAAATCTTTGACTGCGAGAGGCGCTTTCACTCCAGAATATGGATATAACAATGATAGGGAGTGAGAAGTAACCTGCAGGAGAAATGAAGGAACTGCTGTCTTTGGTTGCCATTCATTGTCAATTGTAACGAGACTTTATAAGCTTAAAATTTTCTTCCCATACATCGGAACATAAATTCAAAAATCAAAATGTACCTAGCATAAATAAAAGCAGTAGCATAAAGCGGTCCATGAATAACTCATAGGATTGTTTCATTTCATTTTATTACGCTGTGTGCCAGTCACACAGAATTTTGTATAATACACGAATGTGCAAGCTATAAAAACGTTGTTTTTATAGGTTTAATAACTTCACTGGGTATGTTGCACTAAAATGGCTAAATTGTAAGCTTTGAGCGATCGTAGTGAGCTATGAATTTATTATGAGAGTTGTGAAGGAATATTTATATTGTTAAAAACTTAAATGGTCGCAACAAACTCAATGTAACCGGGTTATCCTAGCCCGTATTTTAAATGTGGAACTTTTGTGCTGGCTCTTAGTAAAAAGCTTATAACTAGGTAAATATTGATAATAAGGAATAGGATGACGCCCTGCCGTCTTAACTCTTACGACACCAAATTATTCTACTCCACTACACAAAAGAACAGATTGACATACTCCTTCAGCACCTCTTTAATTCCCCATCATCACAATAATCCCTCTTAATATGTATGTTAAAAACCACCAAAATACCAGTAAAAACTCTTTTCCCAACGTTATTGCAGATCGCTGACGTGACAAATGCCGACGTTGACGTTGCAACGCTGACGTCCGACGCTACGACCCTCGGCGGGGGTGAAAAATGGGCCGTGTAATGCGGCCTTTATTGCTAAATTAATATCATTCAGGGGACTGATTTTTGATTGGTTATTGAAAAATTTGCAAGGATTTTTTTGCGCTTTTCGACATCAATGTTGGGATTTTTTTGTACATTTTGATTGTAGCACTGTGGCAATGAGGACGCAATATTCCAATGGCTTTGACCGTCACTGAGAGGTTTGGTAAGTATTCCTTAATTCGAACAATATAGGTACTATTGAACAATTTTACAGAGACAACTCTTAGAATAAATTTTGTGGTAGAGACTGGAGCAATAGGACTAAGGTGTTGTTTATTTTGATAATTTAAATTGAAAAAGTAAACCCGAAATTGTAATAATCACCATTACTAAGGAGAATTTCAAATTCACAGCCACAGCTGACTGTCGAGTTCGAGTCCAAATACCACAAAACAAAATAATTTCCAAAAACAGTTTCACCCAAGAACACTTCAACCTCACCAAACCCACTCACAAGTAACCTAACATTAGCTCAAACCTTCCTAACCCTCAAAAATCACTAAATAACAGCCGCCAGCACCAGACACATAACTCACCCCCACCCACCCGTCATATTTCCATCATATGCGAGCAAAAATACAACTAGATTCATTATCAGCCCGATACATCACCCCCTGTAATGGCCGGGGGTGAACGTGGACCGTGGGAGGGGGCCAGGTTGATTCATAACCAATAAATCAATGGACTAGGGCGAGGTAATAGTCCAAATATTGTGCGCATAGGGTAGGTCGGAAAAATGGTCATCCCTTAAAGAAGGTTGATTTGTGCGTAATTTTCTTTCTGGTTTTTTGTTTATGCTTTGTTTACTTTGATCCGGGTGATGCGGGTGGTGTGTTGGATTTGGGATCAGTAGTGGTTGCGGTAGAGAAGATGTTTTGGCAGTTTTCATGTTGTACAATTAATAAGACACAGATGAGGGCTACAGTATTGTATAATAATGTTTGGGTTGAATCGATAGACAAGGTAAAAGGTAGCCAATAAATCACATATTTCATGAAGCTTGACTAGGCCACAAATAAGATCCATGAACCTAGTAGTTATAATATTATTACTTGAAATGACTTGTGTGGGTGTTGAGACGCATGTCACGCATTTTTGGGAATCCAACACAAATGTCAAATAGAGAAAGCCTCTCGCAGACAGGCGCGACGAGACGGTGCGACGCCATTCTGGTAGAAAAATTTCCATGAAATGTATAGTAGTTCATAGAAACTGTTCTAATAGAGTCGCGTCGCGTCGTGCTTGTCTGCGGGAGCCTGAATGATCTTATAACATTTACTTAAGAATGAAAATCTTGAAAGAGTAACTTTTTACTTACTTATGCCTAATAAACCATTGATAAAATAGTTATACTATAAGTTATAAATATTTTACCTAAATACCTTTCAACTGCTTGTAAACTTCACAAAACTACAAACGTTTTACACCACATTTTTTCACCAACACTATTATTCCGCCATTAACACCACATTCCCAGCTAAACCCTAAAAACTCCAGATATCAGGTGCCACGTCGCTCACTTTATGTATCTACTCGTGGATCGACAATCCTTCGTCAGTCGTCAGTGTTCCCGACGTATCTCTGACGTACGTCACTCAACCAGCGAAACGATTGAATAAAATGTCAAATTTCCACCTAAATAATTGTTTATTTGAATACTACCTACATTTACATAGTTGAATGATTTTTATTAATGCGAATCTTGTAATTTGTTGATGTATTGATAATTAGGATAAGTTATTTTTGTTAGCTTAATTTAAAACTAGTTACTGGTTAGCCGTGATAGAATTATTTCCTACCTAGATTCAATTACGAATGGTAAAATAAAAATTATAGTTGTTTTTTGTAATATTTTTAAATAAAATAATACATCTTAAAAGCGTTTTCAATAGTAGACATCTTTATACAGATTACCAGATGAAATATTCCAGCATTTCTTATTATTGTTCGGGCGGCGATCCTTCGTCAGTTGTCGGCGACTGTATCTGTGACGGGCGTCAATCAACTCTCGAACGATTGAATAAAATGTCAATTTTGTACTTACGCTGTTGTTTTTGTGAAGCTTTTAGAGTGGATTCAGTTTCATGGTACGGTGTTGAGTTTTCGTGTCGTAATTCCACGTAATTGAAACCGCTAGGGAACCGCTGTCGTAAATAGTTAATCTTATGGAAAACTATAGTTTTTAGCCGTTTGGGGTTGAAACACTCGGCTCATGGGGAGAGGGCGTCTCCTTTTTTAAAAACATTCTTGCCGACTGGCCGACACTTCACATGACCAGAGGAGTGGCTCGATCTTTGACCAAAGAATTATCATTGCCATTCAACGTGGCAATGTTGCCAGTCTTCTGGACACTTTTCCGGATGACAGCGATACGAGTACTTCGACGCCTACGTGTAATTTTGTATAAGTGTTTATTTCTATAGTTAGTTAGACAGTCATTTAATTTAGTACCTAATGTAAATAGTTAGTTGTGGTAAATATTCTAATAGTTAATCTATATTATGTATTTAATTTAAGCATAATTATAATAAAATCGTAGCAAAGTCAAAGCTGAACTGAAAAAAGTAATTGCTGCGAGGTCTAGGAACGATTCTAATGCTGAAAATATAGTTTTTAGAATTTTTGTCCGTTTTTCTGTCCGTCTGGAAGTATGTTCCGTATTGGCGCAAAAACGGCTGTACGGATTTGGATGAAATTTGGTACACAGGTAGTAAACTGCATTAATACATAGGGTACTTTAATCCCGGTAGTACGTTCCCGAGGGATACGAGATCCACATGGGCGAAGCCGCCGGCAAAACCTTGCTATGAATAAAATCAATACTTTTTTTTTATGAAAAATGTTTACTTTTTTTGTAAGATATCTTTATTAGAATTTTTTTTGGCTACATTCGGGTTCATGGTCATTAATCAAACAGAAAAAAAAAGACATCGCAAACTTTTTTTCAAGTAGGTGTAGGTATACCTAATAGTAATTACTCAAAATGCTGATTCAGCGAAAAATCTTTGTAATTTTTTTACCTCTACTCATATCCCATAAAAATTACAAAACTTTCTCTCCCTACATCCAAAAATATTAATGTACCCACAAGAATCCAAAAACGTGATAAAAGCATAAATAAACATAGCAAGTCACTACTGAACCATTTGAAACGAAAAAAAAACAACAGATGCTGACAAAAGAAGTCTTTTGTCAACTCGCGCGACTGACATTTGTCAATCAACCCTCGCGCCTGTCAGCTGTCAATGACAATTAATGGCCGCCCATACAAAGTTTTATGGCTTTTATTACCCGAATTGTATGAAAATGATTAATGCAAGCACTAATGCAAATCCACGCGGGCGACTCACGTAGGCACTTATTGTGTTTTTCGTAGTTTTGTATAAAATTGATTTATTGCGAATTTCGCAGTTATGTCCTTGTGCGTGGTGACTGTGGGCGGCGTTGTGTGTGTACGTCATTATCACAAATGCTTGGTATGAATGAATCGAACATTTCTTGAAATTGTAGAGAGTTGAATGTAGATGTATCTAATGATTACCGAGACTAAAATAATTATGGACAAAACGACAGCAACGTCGAGTCAGACGTCTTCGATATTACGATATGGTTCTCTTTAAACATACATAATTGCATAACATAACATCACGCTTATAATCCCGGAAGGGTTAGGCAGAATGTGGGTACTGTACTTATAGTACACCCACATTTCGCCGGTTATGTTGAAGTCCCATGTAAATGGGGGCGAGCCTATTGTCCTTAACTGGGCACAAATCCAGACTCCGGGCTGCTACTGAGAAATTCCTGGTAGAAAAACCCAGTAATACTTTGCCTGGGAATCGAATTATGCTCAGCAGTGACGACTAAACTAACGAGGCAGTCAGATATACCTTACTGGTAGATAGAAAATGTGACTCATTTAAGATAGCAAAGAACAATCATAGATATCGCATGCACTGACTGATCTTATTATTCTTCAATTGCCTCACCTATTTGTCCCAGTGCAGGGCAGAGGTCAGGAATGAACATTGAGCGCCATATTATGTCACTGCGTGTTGGAGATTTAAGAATACCTAAGTAGTTCAGGTTTCCTTTCAATGTTTTCTATCACTATAAGGTTATGGTTTCTTAGATTTATATACAAAAACATTCAAGCCTGGCCTACTCTTACGGTATGTCCGTAAGTGAGACGGAGAACAAAGAGCCCGCAACGACGGCCGAAACTACGGATTTCGCTTAGGGAGTAGGCCCCCTGGTCTGTAGTTCAAATTGATGAAGAATCTTCCTTGCCACTAAGCCATACTTAATTACCTACTTAATAACCTTGTTGTAGATAGCTACTAACATATTTGTTTTTAGAGTTAGGGCCCACTTTTGTTCTTGTGTTCATAGTTGGGACACTTGGGACTGATCCCACTGCGGGTAAAGAACAAAATACATTAGTTTTCACAACAAAATTATGCCAAAAAACATTTGTATTTTTACAATAACAAAATATTATTAAATAAGTAACATTTCAAGTTCTGAATACAGTAAAAGGATCGTGAAAGTTAATATAATCCCGAAGCAAACGTCTTGTGAAAATAATTAATATCGATTTCGAGACAGAGCGACTGTTCTGCTCAGCTCTGGCGCGGCCCAACTTCGAAGAACTAGCGGGTGTTTGCAGATTAAAATAATTATGAATTAATTCCACACTTAAATACACTTCTACATAATAATGTGAAGAGCACAACGATCACTCTTCTGACTACAATTTTATTAATCTTATTGTGTATCGACAATGCTGATAAAGTCGAAAGAAAACTTTGATGTTTTTAAGTAACACACTTATTTGATCTTAGGATCAGATGAAAACGCCTGATTACTCGTTTCGCTTTACTATCGCATAAATATAACTTCTCTGACTGTGTCTAGGCAACACTCTAGATCTCCCGTATCAAGTCCGCCGTATGCTTTGGAATGTGAAAAGCAACTTATTGGTCTTCTAAAGCTAATCATAACAAAAGTATTATAGCTTCCAAAAATAACTCACAATCCGCTATTATCTCATAAATTACGCCTCTCGTCAACGTCACAATTTCATTACCGCTGAGATCCACGTCACGTCACATCGCGTCACGTCAACTCGCGTCAGTTCCCGTCAGTTGTCACCCGGCCGTCACTTACCTGCCACCGGCGGTTTAGACAGTTCGTTAATTAGACGGTAACTTGATGTGTTACGTGTTTTTAGTTTGGATGATGTAGTTTTAGTTTCGTTGAGTTGAGCATTTGGGAATAAAGAGGTATTGTGGGATGTGTGGGTTTTTTATCAACTTGTTCTAGTTAGATAGGACATGGGTATATTTTAAGCTGTACTATATAAGTATCCGCTTTTTTATTAAGCTATAAAGGTAGAATTGGATGAAATTGTAAGTTTTCTTTACGCAGGCCAGTTATTTAACCAAATGCAACCACCTGTAAGGCATAAGCAGTCTCTTCTAAGCTTTCTCCTTTTTACGTACTCTTTGCACTAGTCACCTTCTTAACGTTGTCAGTCTGTCTGCTTAGGAAGCATTCTACGCTGCCTGCGCGAGTTTGTAGTTTGTAGTTTCTTATCTGTCTTAGTCAGTTTATTGTCTTATTCTGAGAAAACAGAATCTGCTTCTATCAACTACAGCCTAACATACTCTCCGAAGGTCTGATGAAGCTCACCAATACAACCTGCACCATCACTCACGCCTTTTCCCATGGGGTAGGCAGAAACTATAGAACGCCACGTTTTACGATCCGTAAAGACTCACTTTGCATCTTCCACGTTAATACGTTGCGATTACTACGCACGCACATGACCTACAAATGTACAAAACCTTAAAAAAAAAAGACAGCAGGTTTCATCTCCATAACCTACCACAATCCTTGCTAAATAAAACCTTGGTTTGCAAGACGAGTACGCACTAACAATGTGCGTATTAACAGGTCAGGTCGTCGGTCTTTTGTCAGCGAACGTCGCAGGATCCTCACTCAATTGATTGTGACAATTCATTACTCGCGTAGAGTTGACAAGTACGGCTGATATTTATTTATTGGTGACTTGATGTTTTTTAGATTGATTTCTAGATATTGTTGGATTGTTCTTTTGTAGTACTTTAGATGAATATTTTCATGGAATAGATTACCCATGAGATGGGGTACAATTACAACTGACTTTAGTTATCAAGTTGCCAATGCTTTGACTACCAACGAAAAAGGGAGACAAGGCATTAACTCTACAGTTCGGCCGTCGAGAGAATGCGTTTTGACACCTGTCAGTTTCATTCTAAAAAATATGCGTTTTGTGAATTTAAATTTGTTTAGTACTAGAAATTGTCCAACTGTCAGGTGTCAGGAACGCATTTTCTCGACGGTTGGACTGTAACATAATGTTTTTCCACTAGAAAACTTCAAACCAATACTATAGGCATGATGGTTAGCGATAGAAAAAGGTAGGGTAGGTATATGGTACTGTACTACAAGATTTACTCAAAAAAACATTTCACACAAGGATTTAGTAGATAAACTCTACAAAAAAAAAATACTGGTGCCTCTACGATGCACTCGTACTAGCACAAGAAGGTGAAATCACACATCAAACGTCAAAGATTGCGTTATATAAAATCGCAATCCACATCCAAACACCATAAACCCATCCATGTATCTGTCAATACACGTGTTTACCCGGCCGCAGCTGAAGCGCTGCAAGTTATTAAAATAAAGCGCTTCTTTTTTCGCCACAAACTCCCGCAAACGCGTCCTGACTATTTTAGATTTGATGATATATTGTCGACTTTCCCGCGATTGGGAGCCGGTACAGATGTGGCATTAGGTAGAATATCTATCAAAACTGTTGAGTAATTAAAATGTCAATACGTTTTGAAATATTAAAAACTATTAGGTATTTTTTATTAAATTTGCAGTAGGGTTTCCATGAGTGACAGCGTGTATAACACCAAGACTGCTTCCCAGTAGCCCTACAATTTTGCTGATTTGCTTAAAAACTTTCACCTGATTTTTAGATAGGTAACAACGAATTAGTCACCAAAATGTTATTCCTTACTAGAAGTCTCGACTCGTTATTATCAGAAAACAAATGAATGTTTATTTAATATTGATATTTTCGATTCGTCATCATTAGAAAAGGTCACGTAAAACGCGCTGACAGAGAATAACGTTTCGTTTTGCAATATTTACCTAGTTATAACCAGGTTCCATGATTCAGGGTTATAATTAGCCTGATCTTCGTCAACCTATCCAAAAGAAAGGCGAAATGTAGTGAATACTGAATCACCAATAATGACATACAAGCAGTTCAAACTACGTGCCATGTACAAAGTATTCCTTCCAAATTTTTAGATGCCCTATATTCTTTTCCCTCCTTTTTTATTTGAACACATAATAATTATTATTATTTTAAGACTATTAGTTTATATATTACTAGCCTTTGCCCTTGCCTTCGCCCGTATGAATATCGCAAAATATCCCACGGGAGCGTACTACCGGGATTACATACATATTAGCTGAGGAAAATGTTATTGACTCCTACCGCTGCCCCCGCGTTGCCGTCAACCATAATTATATTGCTACGCGTAATTTTGAATTTGTGATATCTTTTAAATTATTCATATAAATGATATGATGTTAAGGCATATTTTAATCTAAATTAAATGGCCAATTTAAATAATTAATTTTATAGGATAAGGATTATTATAATACCGGTCAAAATAGGTTCGGAAATAACAATATAATTTTTATCAAATTCTGAAAGATAATAATGGTTACTGTAAGTCATCCTTAGAAGATAGACATATACCATCGCGGACTTTTTTGTTGAACTTTTTAAGATGAACCATTCTGTAAAACATAATTTTTATGTATATTACGGTTTACACGGCGCACGTCAGTAAAGCTCCCAGTCGACATGATTTTTTCCGATATCTTCATCAATAATCGTCATATTTCAACCAATTTACACAAAACCTTAATTAATTATATACTATAAACCTTCCGCATGAACCACTCCGTCCATGGTGAAAACCGTTTGAAAATCCGTTTGGTAGTTTTTGAGTTTATCACGTTCAGATAGACAGACAGATGCGGCGGCGGCAGACTTTGTTTTATAATAATATGTAAGGATGTAAATAAAAACAATCCCAAACCATTCAAAAACAAATATAATTCTATCTTCAGTCCTACTCTGTGTCCAATGTTTGTGAGACGTAGTAGAGGTAGTGGGGGGAGTGGGGAGGGGGGGACGCACAGATGCGCCCGCGCAGTCGCCGCTGTGACGAGTCTTGACAGACATAAATCAATTGTCAAAGCATCGGCGGTAATCTTCAGTAATGGCGGGTAGATTTCTGTGGATACGACGGTTCGTATTTTAGTTGTGTATTCGGTGGTTTTGTGATTGCAGTAGGAGTTTTGTGATAACGAAATTGTGTGCACGTGCAAGCCTATGTTGTTTTCTTACTTAAAAACAAACTACTCAGTTTTCTGTTGATGTTTAGCAGTAAGAAAGAGATTAGTGAAGTAAACAGACGGTGGGATTTACTTGTGCAGTCTTCTTCTACCACGTAGTACTCAATCACAGTTTGCATTAAGAGCTTAGTTGGATACCCAAGACAGTATACAATAGCCGATGTAAAAGCTGAAAATTCACATTTCATGGCCCATAGAAATTAATAATATTGTAACACTAAAACCACTTCAAATCATAAAACTCCAACGAAGAAGAAGGCTAGTTTTACTAAATAAGTTCAGACACACAGCTTCATAAACACCCATGCAATCATCGACAATATGAACTTGGGTAGTAGGTTTAACAAGACATGATCATTGTGGACCTTATCAGGCATAGCACACTAGATGAGAGGAAGAGGGCTGTAATGTTGACACGGTCTTGATACAGAAACAGAATAACATCAAATACACGACCAGATTTTCTTCCACACCACATCCACCCTAAACCAACGCTATCAAAGGGCAACGAGCACAGCTTAATAAGTCCAAATGGCGGCGGCGACAACAGAAACGTGTTGTATCATGTCTCGGCCGTGGGAGTGTGGGAGCCATCGATTGGCTCGAGTGCTGTCATCTGTTTGATTGGTTCGAATGACGGTTGCTTTAGTTTTAACATGACTTCGTAAATAGTATATGTTTGTAAGATAGAGCATGTGATCTTATAGTGTACTAGTCTAGTGATGATACGATTAGCCAGTCAGATCTTTCGTAATGAAGCTGTCTGACTAGAATGCACCAGACGAATTATATCGGACATTTGAGGAGGCACTTTTAACGTAGGGTTGCGTGTTTGCATTTTGCGTAAACGTCAGGACGTTCGTTGCATTCTAAATGCTGAAAAAATTGCAGTAGGTACAAGAAATTTCATGTTTTTTTTTAAAGAATATTGTTCGGCGTCCATACATCGTTCGCCTAAGAACCAACAGAGACGGGAATTTACTTTCTGTATTCTAAATAATGCATATATTCGACTGAAACTAAATTAAAATCAAGGACACTTCTGAGAATTGTAAAAAATCTAAAACAATTTCGGATTTTGAGGTTATACTAAGGCCAATAGAAACATACTAACTTAGCGTTTATTAGTGAAAATACATTGGATTTTATTCTAAAACGTTTCATTAAATGCATAATGTACTATTAGGTAGTCAGAACAATTTTTTGTTTATAAGTAGTTACTACTAATTTATTTGTAGTTATGACTAGTTTAGGGCTATGAAATCACAGCCAGAGGTCGATATTTCAAGAGGAAATCACAGTCCTTTGTTCACGCCAAGTTGTTAGTTAAAATGGAAAAAAAAAACAGAAAATGCAATAACACAAACGAATACACATAAGTAACGCAACAACAAAATAACAACACTGTCATTATTATGAAATGTCAAACTGTCATCTGTCAATTCATCGACAGTCAGTGTCACTGTTGCTCGTTTCACACAGCGCTTTTAATCATTTTATGCTGTTTGTAACTAAATATAAATATAATAAGCGCTGAAAGTGCTGAGCGTTATAATTACGGGGCATACCGCTGCGCAAAAAGACTTGGCTGTATAAGCTATTGCCCTTTGCCTACACCAGAACGTCAAATTGGAACAAAAATATTGGCGCCGGAGAATAAGGCCGAAGTGAATTACTTTTTAAATTGTTTTCGAAATTAAGAAGTGTCCGTTCTATTGTAATAATTGTAATGTAAATTATAAAAAAACTAGTAATTACTGTAAAGGTACTTTCATATGTGTTGATTCATAGGCCATTTTTAACAATGTCCTTTATTGCTTCGATCTTATCCATTTAATAAAAATGAAATGCTGTTCGTTGATAAGTGCATTACTTCATAACAGCTGGACCGACTTGGCAATTTTTTATTTTAAATTATCATTCATGTCTGAATCGGGTTTTTAGGGAAAGAAAAAATTTAAAAATAGCCGGAAAAATAGGAAAATTCGGGAAAACTGAAAATGCATTTTCTTTGGGAATTTTGTATGAATTATTAAAATTTGGACAGGACAACATGTATCGATAATTGGTGAAGTGAAATATCGTGAGTTATCACGTTGACCAGTAAAGGACACATTCAGCAATTATACAGAAAAATACTGAAAGAAAGTTCGACAAACGATACTAAATAAAATATAAATTGTAGCAAAATATGCATGTTTTCAAGTTGACCCCTTCTGACTACTTTTTGCGTATTTCTTTCATTCACCCCCTATTTTTTTCTAATTCGAGGTCAGTTTTGCTTTGTAGTTTCACCTAGGCTATCAATGTCTCCCCTATTTTCAAACACAGTACAGCCCACTACAAACCATAGTTAACTTCAATATTCAGCTCGCAAATTACAGGGAATTGTATGCAAAATAGATCATAACAGTACTATTACCGCCAGTAATCTGTCATTACTGGAGCACATTATCTAAATAAATAGGCAGCCTATCTGTTTTGTGATATTATCGTCAATAGCTAATGTTGTAACTAGCACTTACGTCTCCTTAGTTGATTCTAACTAAGTAATTGAAATAATACGAAGGAATACTGGTTGTTTTGTTGTTGGGAATTAGCAGCTGATAGATTTAATTTTAATTTTATGTGAAATGGGGACTTGTCTATCGATAAGGTATGGAATGTAGTGACAATTTGTGTTGGATGACGGACTATTGCAAAGATTTCAATCGAAGATTGGCCCTGCCGCTTCAAAAGATGGTCGCATTTGTTTCGTTTTGACACCTCTGACACACACAATGTTGCAGAGACTTGACTTGATTGTCATGGAAATGCCATTGTTATTGTGTGAGCTCACTCTTCTTAGTATGGACAACTTTTCGTGTGAATTAGTACAGTGAGAGCAAATCTAACGATTTAACTCTGTGGACTATTGCACTACCCAGCATATACCTACTTATCCTTTCTCCTGGCCTTTTGATTAATAAACCAAGTTAACTCTTTTCTAAATTTAGTCTCGTCTCCTTCTTCTTTCATATAGATGGTGGTATGGTTCTTCTTTCAAGTAATTTGACAAGTACACGTAAGTGTTCAACGTTAATCGCGGCTTCAGTTGCTTTTTTACGTCCTTTAAAATGCAGGTGTAGAGACTTGTGGACTCTACAGCTAGTGGGCCATGGTCTAGGCAGGAGCACCGCATTCTCACTGAGTGCCGGACCGATCAGACCCGGTATTATTCCCCGCGCTTACCCAAACTATACCTCCCCCATTTTGCCTGCATGCAGCGGCCACTTGGTTGTGCAATCGTTAACGTTTCATAAGTGCCCATGTAGGTTTATGTGAAATAAAATATTTAGTTTTTTTTATCGGTTTGTTGGGCTATCCGCGAAAATGAAACAGACAGACGGACTAACTTTTTGATTGAGAGTGTTTTACTGAATGAGTGATCCACTAAATTAGGTACTACAAATTATTTTCTCCAAAAAATAATACCAGTAAAAGTAAACAAAGACATCAGTTAAGCATACTTCACTGTAAAGTCCACAGCACATGCATCACTACAATCACCAAAGGACGCAGGTAATGTAAAACTTACGGCCGACTCATTAACAAAGCACTTAATCGATTGGCGCCATTTAACCTCAATTTGAACCTTATGCCGTGGTGATAAGGGTGAAGGGTTGTTTGAAAGGCGACCCCTGAAATATGAGTGGTGGCGTCATGGCTACAGTGATTGATGGGTGCTGACTGACGTGTGCACGAAGTGGGGTGTGGTGGGCGCTGGGGCGAGGCATGCGCGGGAGCGGGTTGAAGTCATACCTATTGTATGGGAATTCTTTATTAGCTTGGTGTTAAGTGCTGTTGTGCTGTATAAAAATGTTGAGAGAAAAAGTTAATGTTCTTATGTCTTTGGTTAGTTATCGATGCATTCTTTGGTCAGGTACAGAAAGCTGTTGCTTCGTTAATGGTAAAAAAGTTTTGAAATACCTATTCAATGTGTGTGTTTTTATTTAATGTGTATTTTATGTGTTTTTATCTTTATATGTGCGTTTTGTTTGTGCAGAATAAACACTTTTTCTTTCTTTTCTTTCTATTGAAGAGATCTTCAAAGAGTTCTTCTATAAAGATGTATAAAAGAACACTAAGTTATTTTCAATTATAAGAAAAGAAAGGAAAATGAGATTCCAGGAAAATGTGAAGTTTTTCATACTAGACCGTGCTCCTCAAAAATACCTAGGCTTAGCTCAGAAACTGGGCGTCCATTTAGCTAATAGCTAGAGTTAGGTAAATAGCAATCAGATTTAAAGAGAGATATCTAGTATTATAACTTTTTTTTCGCACTGAACTCCCTGTCTAAAATCAATTTTCAAAGAGACATGACTGTCTCCTCTTCGTCAACTTTTTATCATGGGGACATTAGTTCATAAGTTTATAACTTGTCCCAATCTGTGTTGGGGTTTGCTCTGTAGACATAAGCATGGCTATTATAGTTGTGACCTGGACTCTTTTAGTTTCAATTTTCAACATATTGATTAAATACGATGTCAACGAATGTTTGTGCTTTTCGGTATTCGAACTATCTGACTGATTTGATAACAATTTTTTATTTACAGTGGTTTTATTTTAAAACGATTTTTTTCAGTATTTGAAAGCTAATAATATGTATTGTAATTTATTAAATATTTTCAGTTATCGAAGTCAAAGACATTTTTCAAATTGCTCTCCTAGACTGGCCTGCTTGCTAAGTACTTTTTTGGTTCCCTAATTAGCTACAAAGATATCGAAATTCGGAAGCTGTAGTGGCCCAGTGGCAATGGCCCTGACTAACGAGTTGTAGGTCATGGGTTAGAACCCAGGCAGGCGCTTTAAAGGCTACTTCCCATTTGGTAAACTTCCCATTTCGTAAACCTCAAACTGTACCTACTAAAAAGTTGCGTTTGGTAAACATTATACATTTCATACATTTAGTCCCATTTCGAAAACATTTCAATATTTTTTTGTGTTATATCCCATTTGGTAAACTTTCAGATGAAATGGGTACAGTCAAGTAAAAAAAGAAAAACGAAACTAATGATAACATTGTCATTTATTTTGTTAAATATTTTTAATCACAGGTACAATAGTCGGATTATGTGTACGTATGCCATATACACATATTGATATTTAAAAACAGAAATAAAAAGTGGGGTGTACAAATAACTTTCAAAAAATTTAAGAAAAATCACAGTTCGATTTGACTATTTCGATGACAAGTTTTATTTTTTTAATAACATAAGTCAATCTAGATGCGAAATCAACTTATATAAAAAAACAATAATCACAGATTTGGTACTATCTTTTTATGTTAATGTACATTAACATAAAAAAATACATACGAAATCAACTACTTATAAAATATAAAAATAAACAGTCACTGATTTGGTACGTTAACATAAAAAAATACATACTAAATCAACTATAAAATATAAAAACAATAATAATCACAGATTTGGTACAATAACATAAAAATTACACACAAAATCAACTATAAAATATAATCACAGATTTGGAATATTAACATAAAAAATTTACTACCTACACTACAAAGTTAAAAATCAATAAATAAATTATAAAGTGATACAAGCAATTCTTGATAATTCGTTCAAACAATTTTCCAATGATATTTTTCCACTTTTGTAATCGCCGAGAATATTGTTAATTCGTATATCATTTTGGATAGATTTTTTTCTTCGTTTTGATATACTTTCTCCATTATTATAAAAGCTGTAAAAAATTGTTATGATTAATTAAAGTAATAATGTATAATTTTTATCATATGTGTCGCCTAAAAATACAGGTCATTGAAACAAAAATATGTACCTTTTCAGAAGATTTTCATAATGTTTAATATTGCCTGATATCGTTTCGAAAAATAAAAGAATTGATGGCCTTTTTCCAATTTCACTATTGAAACTCCAATTCCAAGATTCCATGAGGTTTGTAGTGCGGTGTCTTTGTGCGTAGCAGCACCAAATATTCATCATATCTTCATTTTCCAACCACTGATCCACAAAGTAATCATTGAATTCAGTTATAGCTTTTTCTTCAAAACTGTAACAGAATTAATTCGTTGAAGATTATGATACGAAAAACCATATATTACCTAGTTTCTAACGCATAAAAATGGCTGTAGAAAATGGCGGTAGAAGAAATATCCAGAACTAAACGCGTTCATTTCAATACTGCAAAATTAATTTACCTTTGACTCATAACGTATAGCCATCCATCGTTTATGTCTTCTTTTGGTAAATGTGCCAGAGCCATACATAGTTTGACGTGATAGTGAGATTCTTCATGTTGTAATAAGCCAAGAGATTTTGCCTTTCTTAATAGCGCTCTGCCAAAGTGAACAAAACACCCCTTAACAATTATGTTTGGAAATGTCTTTTTAATTGCATTTATTGGAGCTTTTTCGAAATCCAAGGTAATAATATCGGCTGTCCACTCTGGTAAATGAAATTTTAGTTTGTAAAACAGTCTTTCATATGTAGTTTCTTCTTTGTTTGTCAACACTGCATAAAAAAATGGTACAATATTTGTCCCAGTTTCTGTACTTCCTATGTCTTCGTGTACAACGTATAGTTGAAGAAACGGCTTTGCACAACATTTGAACGTTCCGTCCGCAAAGTAGTGACGGACGTCATTTAAATGTGCAATTGCACTCTTTGAACCAAACACAATCATTCTATTTTCACCGTCAATCTCATCAAACAATAAATTGTCTTTAAAACGGTCAGGAATCACGATTTCTGTAGAGTTAGAGTGCTGAGATTTTGTGATTCCTAGTTGTCTATTTCTGTGTCTATACAAAGTGCTTTTAACTTTGTCAAAATTTGGTAATTCTTTAATAATTTCATAACCATTATCTTTCAGCTTTTTAGTACATTTCCTGTATGTAGCTGGAATCGGCTTCAGATCTTCACATATAGTTTGTTTACATTTTTCGATGGCTACTTTCACTTCATTTTTTTCAAAATTCGGAATACAAGAACTGCAGTGAGCATTTTCTCTTAATACATGGCTTCGATTTGAATTCAAAGTTACACTTGCTGAACATCCATCTTTTCTATTAACACAGCGCCACCAACTTGAGTCCTTATTATTTTTCTGTTTATAATATTGATGCCTTATTACGCGCTATGCCCAGCGCGTAATAAAATTTCACCGCCTCGTGTACTATTAATAATTTTTAAATTCACTGCACCACTAGAAGATCCCTCACCCGACATTGCAACGACCTTGCACTATGCATAAAACGAGTGAACTGATAAGTTAAACCCGGTAATAGATATAATTTACGTATACTTACTTATGTCTATCTCATTCACACCTTTTGTTTAAAACGATGGTAAGGACAATAAATCCCTACCTGAGAACCCGCTCGGTGCTTCTTTTGCGGGAAAAGCACGTGGTATTTTTAGTAGCATCGTGGTATTTTTACAGACTTTAATACGTTTTTTTTACTTCTTCTTGATCAGCCATTCTTTTTGATGGTCGAGATACTATCTCAAGACTGAAGCATTTAAAAATATATACATCTCTAATTTAATACTAATTTGACACTGACTGTACCGTACAAAAATAACAATACTAACAAAGTTTACCAAATGGGATTAAATGTATGAAGTAACGAAATGTTTACCAAACGCAACTTTTTAGTAGGTACAGTTTGAGGTTTACGAAATGGGAAGTTTACCAAATGGGAAGTAGCCGCTTTAAATTGTGCAAAATAATTTCATCACCACTGCTTTCAAAACGGTGAAGGAAAACATCGTGAGGAAACCGGCATGTCCTAGAACCAAAAATTCGAAGACGTGTGACATCTACCAACCCGCACTGGGCTCGCGTGGTAGATTTCAGCCCACTCCCTCTCGAAGAGAGAAGTCCTCTGTCCCACATTATGAGCTGATTATGCTATATCGTAATTCGTATACTAAGTTTAGTCTTGCGCTCCATTATTGATGATATTATTTTCATATTAAAATGCTTTACAAATATCTGTAGGTATTTCCTCGCAATATCGTTTAAGAGATTCAGATTTTGTAAGTGTATCAAAAGTTTTTCTACAAAATATTTCATATTCATACCTATCATTTTACATTACATTAACAAAATATTGCCGGTATAATGAACAGAAATCGATAATTCCAACACCACCAGCGGAAACTCGAAAGTGAAATAGCGTCGAGATAACGTCAACTGTCGATCGGCTGTCAATCAGCACAGTGTGCGCAAACGCGTGCGCGCAGACAAAAAGATTTTATCAATTATTATTATTATGTGATTCATCGGAGGCAGGGCTCGGTTGAAAAATCTGTGATGGAATTATTTTGTAAGAGTTTTTTATTCGTTTAGACTTAGTATGGAGTGGAGTTGAGTAAGATAGGATTAGTGATTTTTGTGAGAAACATAAGAGAGCTGGAAAAAGTAAAAAAGTTTTTTTTAAGTGACTTATTGTCAGTGCTGCCACTGAAATTTCTCTTGCACTACTTCTACTCAGTTCTTGATAGACTGTTCGTTTGCAAAACAATTACTTTGTTCTGCACGGGAATCGAACGAGGCACCGACTCGTAGCGTAAAACCGATGGCTTTACATGATAGTTTTTGGCTGCCTTTGGAATATTTTTCTACCCATATCGCATATCGTTTAGTAGGGTATGTTATGGTAAATTCGGCAATGAGATAAGGACCATACGAATCAAATTCCCGACAATATTTTTCAATGCTACAACATTGTGTGCTGCGCCACGTCAGGGCAGAATAAAATGGCAAAAAATTAAATTTGCAGTCTTATCCCAGCACCAAACTTATCCCAACATACCCTGTAGACTTACCAAAACTATCATTGCATTCCAAGCCAAGCTGCTTACACAGAACACGTCAAATAAAATCCACCAAATCTAGTACATTCAGTCTTGCTTCTATATTTCGCCACACGCAAAGGATGTCAGCTCATAGTTAGCTGCATACGACAGAACTAAAATATCGTTGACACAAGCGACACAAGCGGACGGTTTGGTCGATCGTCGCTTAATCATCGCTGTGACAATTCGAGCGTAACTTGACAGCTGATGTTTCCTTTCCGCGTTCTCTTTTTGTGATATATGATCGATAAATATCAATATACTGCGTCGTTGATCTGGTCTCAAGAGCTATTACAGAGATTCTGGGTTCGATTCCCAGGATTGAGAAATTGTTATTTGGTTTTTCCATCAGGAATTTCTCAGTAGCAGCCCGGAGTCTGGATTTGTGCCCGTTGATGGCTAGTGCCATCAACGGGCGGGGGCGAGCCTAGTGGCTCGCCCCCTATTACATGGGATTTAAACATTACTGGCGAAATTTGGGTGTACCCTATAGGTACACCTCTGCCTAACTCTTTCGGAAAAGCAAGCGTGATGGTGTTATAGACTGATAGACTGATGACTAAGCTTATTATTGGAAGCACGTTACAAAAAAAAATTTTTTTGATGTATGAGGAACATAATGTAATGTTCACTCTAATCTACAGAAAAGGGAGGATCCTCGGACCAGACGGATGACGTGTCTGGCGGGTAACTGCCCAACGATTGATGTCGGAAAGTTATATGTCGATCGCGCGGTAAACTCTAATTGCGCGATGCAGGATTTCTTATGACGTCAGGTCTTTGATGCATAGTCCGCATGTGGCGATGTAGATGCCGCCACATTACTCCCTTCCGTAGACGAAAAGAGTCAAAATAACAGCTTTTTACTAAATGCATATGAAATGAAAGTACGGTACTTATAAAAAACGCCAAATAAATTTTAATTTCAAAAGGATAAGCTCAACTGAATATTGGGTTTTATAAAGGTTAATATTTTGTAGCTAGCTTTAAAACAACTTTAACTTTTCATCTGCTGTAAGCAAATATCTAACTGAAGAAAAACACGGAAAAATAAAGACGATGTCTTTAGTACTGGGTTGTATTGGAACGGGATTAATCAGACGAAGAAATAGGAGAAATGGCAAAGCAAACTAACCACCATTAGCTGTACGAAAGTCCAAAGAAAGAACCACCTGTAAGGTTAAGAGCGTTTATTCTGAAAGTGGGCAACGTCGCAAATAAATGTCAAATATTTCCCTGTTTTGATTAATTTAGCAATATTACTGTATAGAAATCAGAAATGTGGCTAACTAGCGAACTAGAATATTGATTATGAAATGCAATAATTAATATCTTAACACCGAATATTTAGTTTTAGATTGAAAAGAAAGTATTTGGAAACTTTTCTTTAAAGTTCTTTTATTTACAACTCAGTAAGACATTAAATAAAAACTAAAGCAGAAACAATTTTTGTAAATATACCATGTCTACGTTTGTGTCAATATTAATCTGGCCAGCCTTTTCTCAAGTATATTGGGGTCGGCTTCCTGTCTAACCGGATGCAGCTGAATACCAATATTTTACATGGAGCGACTGCCTATCTGACCTTCACAGCCCAGTAACTGGGTAACGCGATACCCCTTGGGATAAGGCTCTGACTGCCGTAACGATGATATACGAATGACAGTCGGGACCTACGGCTTAACGTGCTTTCCGAGGTCAATATGTAAAAGATGGTCACCCATCCACGGACCGACCTCGGTAAGTGTTGCGTAACATTGTAGATCGACCCGCGCGGCTGCTATTATTTAGCCGCGAGTGCGTTGCAGATAAGTTAGACAAATAACTTTATCTTTTTTTTTTTTACTTTCAAGCTACTTTTTTTCAATTGAGTTGATTTCAATGGTAGATAATAAGTTGTTTTAATATTATGTTACTAACAAATATTATCATTATTTTAACATAGAGATTGTCATAGTTATTTTGTTAGATTTATTTTTTGTAAGAACTATGTTAACACAAAGAGATTGATTGTTAAATAAGACAAAAATAAATTTCAAAAGTTGAATAATTAAAAGTCCTCTCTTGAGAAAGTACGAATTCAATTTAAAATATTGCACTCTATACTAAAAATAACACGAGTTTCTCCGCTCGGTCGAAAATACCCGACCTACGAGGTACCATTTCATGCAACCCGTCAACGTCAACGTGGATTGATAGACGGGAATATATCTAGAGCGGGTCTTGCGAGCCCCCTCTACCTACCCCCCCGCGGAAGTGTGCGTCCGTCCGTCATCCGTCATCGTCAAATGTGTGCACATTGCGCCGAACTCGCGAAGTCTGGACAAACGGGTTTGAGCTTTGTTTTTTTTTTGGGACTGGGACGAAATAACTTTTGGTTTGAAATGAGAAAGTTTTGTAAGTTTTGTTTCGTATTTATTTGTCTTTACTAAACTGGGAGTTTCTTTCACTCTAAACATCTGTTCTTTTCTCACACGCATATTATAGTAGCGAAGCATTTATTATTATTAATTAGTTTCCCAAATTGTGTAACGTAAACTAATGTGTAATTTATGAAAGGAAGACGCTTGTTCACAAGTATTTAAAATATTCTTCAGACGTAAAACCAGCTTTGATCAATAGTAACTAGAGGTATCTTAATTCAACTACGTAATCGCTGAGAAGACATTTATATGAACACGTCTTTTAATTTTTCTATCATTCTATGAGACCGTTAACTTTTCAACACTTTCCTGCGCTTGTTATTCAAACACTCGCGAATCCGTGAACCGATATTTATATAGCCGTTTATTTTTATAAACTGCCATCTTTATTTTTGTCATAAATCCCGCCAATCACGGCAATTATTTATAGCGTCTGCGGAGAAAATGAATGAAAGTAATTTGTTACTCTCAACACACAAAAAGTTTTTTTCTACAATTCTATAGAATACTCCCTATATTCAAAAAGTTGCTACCCAAAAAATTTATTGCACTAAATCGCATAATTTGATTAACGAGCGTGTCAAATCCACGCATTTTTTTTTTGTCCAGCGTCTTTTGTGGATGCACGTTTGGCGCAGTGTGCAGGCGATAATGGACACATGTCCCGTCATCCATCAGTGCCGACAGATGCCGCAGAGTGGACGGCATTTGTTTCGACAAGAGTTATAGGTGGAGTGCGCTCCATTTCAATATAGTTTTAGTTCAGTAATCGATACGTTTTAGTTTTCCGGTGAGGTGAGTTTTATATTGAAAAGGTGAAAGAACCTCTTTTTTTTGGTGAAATATTTTTACGGTTTTCGTATTAGTTCGGGGCATCCTTATTTTTGTTCGACTAAATTCCATAGGTAGTAACTTTTATTTTTGAAAGTTCAACTGTCACTTAAATAGAAGTATTAAAATGCCTAATCGATTCTAGGATAATTACAGCAATATCGTGGTTAAAACAGATACAATAAAACATCCCCGGAGCTCTACTTCAACCTCGTAAATACACATAAAGGTCAATAATTACAATGACAAAACACTTTAGCAAAATAACAGTTACACAATCACCTAACATCAATTAAAATACTCATCTGGAACTACTAAATATCAGAGCGACGTATTTATTTAACATTACAATTATTTCACGTCCAAAATAATATGTTTCAATAAATAAACGAATTTATAACGCCTACATAACATTTGAAATATTAACAATGATATTATTTTGTCTAGAATAAACAAACGTTAGCACACTACGCGAAGGAATTAACTTATTTGAATGTTATGAATGGAATATTATTTATATTTTTGCTGGCTTACACTCACTTTTTGGATCAATATGGCGATATTACAAAATATTATTTATAAACGTTGTATTTATAAGGGTTAAGATAAGTATTATATGCATAATTAGCCTATAACGTTCCCACTGGTGGCACACAGGCCTCATCTCTGTGAGAGAGAGTGGGCTGTGCGGGTTGTTTAACCATACATTTTTGATGTTTAAACGTCGCTTATCATACCTATACTGGATAGGTATGATAAGCGACGTTTAAACATCAAAAATTTATGGTTAAACAACCATAAATTCTTAACGTTTAAACATCTCCGTCTTAACTTTAAGCAAATTTTATAAATAGAGGGGTTAATATCCAGAACTTAACCTAAATACTTAAACTGATTCTGTGATCTTAACCTCAATATAGTAAGTCCTTGTGTCTTAACTTTTGAGTGTTGCTAAAAAAGGGGTCTCTGAATTCTCACCCCTGTGGCGATTCAAGGCCATTCGAATGAAATAGCGGGCAACGAGTTATAATGTTGAAAGGGCCATAGTCTAACAAACTTCAACAATGCTCTTCAGGCTTAAACGCCAACTTGATGGGATGTCGAGTTGTTCCAAAAATCTGCACTAAATTAAATAGAAAGAAGTCGTGGGCGAGACGGTGGTGTTTGGACTTAGTCTTGAGTTAATGATGAATATTACAGCACAACTTATAAACAACTGAGGAGCTTGTGGCTAAGTTATAAAAGCCGCACGGGTCGATCCATCAGGTAAAGCTACGCTTGCCGGGGTTGGTCCGTGGATGGGTGACCCTCTTTAGAGACCGAGACTCCTCCGTGCCTCGGAAAGCACGGGGACCCGGCTGCCGTTCGTGAATCTTTGACAGTCGGGTCGTCAGAAGCCCGAAAGTCTGACAACCTGTGTTACCAAGGGGGGTATTACCCAGTTACTGGGTTGTGGAGGTCAGATCGGCAGTCGTTCTATGTAAAATACTGGTATTCAGCTGCATCCGGTTAGACCTCAACATAGTTGGGAAAAGGCTAGGCAGATTGATTGCACTTATAAACAACTTAAAGGCTTGTGCAGACCAGCGCGACTTGTCGCGCGACGCGACACGAACAATACAATTTCTAAGAAAACTTCACAGTATTACAATAACTGGTGACGCGTCGCGCGACAAGTCGCGCTGGTCTGCACAAGCCTTTAGTATTTCATTCTAAACTGAAATGTCGAGAGCACAAGTTCTCCCCCAGAAAGGCGGTCAAGGTCAAAAAGCTTTTTGGGTAAAGTTGGGTACAGTCGAGCGAAAGAGGTCCCAGCAAAGAAATTAGATACAAAGTGCCAATTAGGTACTAAAATAATAAGTAGTGTAGTACATGTCACACCTAGGATAAAAATAATTAGGTAAGTAATTAGTAGTACCCACTAGGTAATAAGGGATCATTTTTCCATAAAAAAATATCAATACTACAAGACAGTTTATTCTCTAATAAAAAGCTAATAACAATTTGTCATGGTTACTCTTAAATAATTTTCAAGTCTTATAAAGGGGAAAATAGATAATATCTTATTTGAATTGTACTAATATTTAAGTCATTCTTATTTATCTAGCAATATATTTTCTGAATCAATATTTATGAAGCTACGTTGTAAAGAAACACCTGGTATCGCCACTTACTCCATTCGTATCCATTTCGTTTAAATTTTCATTAGGCGAATTAATTGAATAACATATAAAATACATTTTGTTTATACCTACGTAATCAACCCCATCAAAATATTGAAAAAAAATTGGCCAAGCGCGAGTCGAACTCGCAAACTAATGGTTCCGTACCACCGTACGTTTTAACACTACGTTGTGAAAATTTCAACTCCTACCTATTACGGGTCATGAGATACAGACAGACGGACGGACGAAAGGATGGACAGCGGAGGCTTAATAATAGGGTTTCGTTTGGCAGCCTTCGGGTACGGAACCCTAAAACGTGAAAAAAAATCGTTTGTTAATTCAGGATCCAGATATATATATCACTAATAAAGCAACTTAGACCTCTTAAAATTGTCAAAAAGTTTTAAAAAGATAATAAAATGTCTTGTGAATCAAGAGTTCAGATTTTATTACGAATTCAATACCTAATTAACTCATCAAAACCATAGAAATCTTTAAAGAAAATACTTAACAGTCAAGAAAAACTATCTGTTTCTGCTAACCGAACTTAACCTCACCATCGCGACGACTTAGATAAATTACAGGGGTAATTAGGGGTACTCCTACATCAATCTACTTATTACGATCAAATACTAAATATATTTTGAAAACAAATACATTCAACAGTATCAATAAAAAACACAATTTAAAACTAGCCTACTTGGTATTTATTTCGTATTTTACTAATTGTGTCCTAGATAAAATCTTTTAGACCTTAGAAATCTCTTGAAAAGAAACTCTAAAGTCAAGAAAAACCATCTGTTTTTGCTAACCGAGCTTAACCCCACCACCGCGAACGCTGAGACAAATGACGGGGGGCGCTCCTACATCAATCTACTTATTACGGCCGACCTGAAGTAAATCATTTATTGTGCGATCTAAATCTCGCTATTTACTCAACGATGGGTCATGGAGAGCCATCAGTCAGGTGATACTGACTCTTTTGTGGGTCATTGTTTATCGAGTTTTTGTGCCAAAGTAAATGGGAGTGAAAAGTGAAATGAAATTGGCACTTTAGTAGGATGTATGTGGTGGGATGTTGATAAGTGTTTTGGGTTCAGAGGTTTTGGAGCTTCTAGTTCATGAAGTGATCATTAGGAATTGTTAGGCTTAGCGCGCACTGTGGTACGTTTTGCTACCTGAAAAAAATCTGTAAAGTATTAAACACAGTGGAAGCGCGCACACTGCTGGAAAAAAACGTATACGAAAACAACGCAGCAATTGCAAGCCATGACACCGCAGTGCGCGCTAGGGCTAAGTAAGAAATTTATCTTAAGGTGGGTTTAGACCAAACAACTTTTAGTCCTTTTCTATAAAATTATCTTTGTATAAACAGAAATAGAGCATGTTGTTCTATACAATTTTATCAAAGAAATTTAAAAAGATATTCTTACTGGCTCTATGTTCATTTAGTCTGAAACTTAGTCCTTAAGTCCGTATATTGGTAAAATAGGTTAGTGACACTGGCCTAGGTAATGGCCCCAGCTATCTAGACCAGACAGCGCAAGCACAGCCACTACAGCCCACAGCCACGCCGTTCAAAAAAAAATATGTTGTAGCCCACCCATGACATAGGCTTGATGGATCAATATAATGCACTCTGTTTAAACATAAGCTATGAAATAATTTGTACTTACTGAACACAAGTCTCTAATTCAACATTAAAAATAAAAACATATCTAATATGTGACGTACGTGTATTGAAGTGACTAATAAGACGTCCAGTATTTTTTGATGGAGTGTGTCCGGTCCCACTTCAATGTAGAACACTTGATTACTTTTATGTCTCAACAAATTACGCGCAGGAATGTTTCATGATATTTCAACTGGCAAGAAAAGTCAGATATAAAATGTGAACTGAATTGATTGCATCAACTGCTGTTAAATGAATACTGGATCACATTATCCTTAATTACTCATTAAACTAAAACGAGTTCCACCCATTACTATTGTGATTAGTTTTTTCTATCATTCAAATGATTTGTATATCGCAGACAGCCCACAGATGTTCAATCACCATTCATTTCAATAAAAATCATAACCCAAACACAGTGTAACAATTTTATTAGTGATCCTTTTTTTTCGAAAGACCCTAAAGCCGATCGTAAATAACAGTGGAAATAATTAAACATTCTCGACAACTATCCCGCTATCACAATAAATAAGCGAATTTACTGTCCAGAAACAACTATAATTAAAAGCCAGGAAAAAAAATAAACACAGTATTATTTCATTCGATGCCATAAAAAGATGATAAACAGCGTATAAATCATGCTATCCATCTCGCGACTGCGGGGCTCGTAAATCGTGGGCAATGGTACCCCGGTGTACCCCCGTACCCAACCGGCGCGGCGGGCGGGGGGTTGTATTCATTAATTTGATGATATAAAACAAAATGTCATTTTAATTAGTCACCATTATTAGACGTACAATGACAGACAGCGGTCTGAGGGGCCGGGGGACGATTGTCTTGTTTGGGGTTGGGTCGTTGGGGCAGACGAGCCTGTATTGGAAACTATGTGTGGCGGCTACGCTTCGGTGAAAATTTCAGTGATACGGCTGAACAACTTGCTGATGTTCAAACTTTGAAAAAGTCTATTGATTAATTTGAAAATCAATCACTGAAACACAGAGTGTGACTTTAATATCAACAGCTATAAACATTATCATTAATCGCAAACTCTGAATACAATAAATTTAAGTACTAAAACAAGTGTAATTTTCATTACAGATTTTTATTTTGTCTTTTACTGGTATCTACCATAGACAACACGTCAAATAATTAGAAGGTCAGGTACATTACTAAAATATTTCCTCTTTTAAAACCCCGGTCCCGCCCGCGATGGCTCCCCGTATATTTCCTTTACCTGTAGCGACGAATACTCGCCTTCAAGGATTTGACTGACGGCCCGTCTGTCACAGTGCTCCCTCAAACATCTCCCTTACCAACCCATCCATTACGGCTTTCCTTTGCAACCTTCCACTCAGCTGCCTGTTGACCCGTCAATGGATGATACAAGTTGTATGTCGTCGATGTATTTGAGGTCGTGGTAAGGGATGTGCGTAAACTGCGATGAATGACGTAATTTGGGTGATAAAGACGAGGTTTCTTGGAGTTAAGACGTCTCGCTGAGTGATTTCGGGGCCCGACAGATTTAGTAGTGGTTAGTCAAACGTGTTTTATGACTGGCTAATTGGTGATTTTTGGGTTCGATTTTGTTAATATCTTAGGGTGGTTTTTAACTTTGTGAAAATTGATCGGTGTCAGGTGAAACTTTACTAAAGTGCAACGAACTATGTTGACCTAAGGAACTATGTGGGTCTAACGAATTGACATAGTCAGGTAATGCATAAATTAAAATTCTTTTCAAAATAAAGCTTCATTCACATATTATAGCTTTAATTTGATTAAGAGGACATGACCTATGTTGCTTATGAGACGCTGACAGAATGTATGCGTATAATACAGTAAACGTTGTGTATTGAGATTGTACACTTGAAAACAGATCAGGAAAAAAGATCTTTTTCCACAGTCTTGGACCCGAAAATTCACTAAAATATTGGAACGCTGCTACATCATGCTACGAGTCTACGAGGCGTAGCAATAATGTTTTCTGCAGTATAACTTCAATATTTGAAGTTCTTTGTTGAGTTTCTGTATTTTGCATTATCTCCATGCCATTCTCAGAACATCATTGTATAGCCTTATCCCAACTATGTTGGGGTCGGCTACAGGCCAAACCAGATGTAGCTGAATACCAGTATTTTACAAGGAGTGACTGCCTATCTCACCTTCTCCACCCAGTTACTGGGCTATACAGCACGCGTAGCATGACCATCGTAGAAACGGGTTTTTTCGACGGAAGAATAGACAAAATGACAGTTAAACAATCACAATGTCATTATGTCTATTCTTCCGTCGACAAAATACGTAGAAAACCCGTTTCTATGGTTGTCATGCTACGCGTGCTGGTAAGACTGGTACCTAATCATGATTATGAAAGATGCTTACATATACGCGTTGGAATGGGCAACTAGCTTCATATTTCTGACTGACCGACCCCTTGACAATTCAAAAGTACCTGTAATTGGTTTATTTGAAATAAATGTTTTGAGTTTGAGTTTGATACACTTTTTCACATGGGTTTATACTGAAACTACAGGAACCTACGTGTCTACGTTCATACGTCGTAGTAGAATGATAGTTTTCTTTACTCCAATTTGATGATTTAAGTCACTTGCTGCTACAGTCAGAGATGTCATTAAATAATAACCAACCACTTGAATTGATCAGCACATGTTAAGGCACATGTCAACAAAATTGAAATGTTCTCAATCTGTCATATTTTTTATTGACAGCCTTTTTCAATTACAGTTAATATTTTTTTATTTTAATGGCGTATCTGCGTGCGGCAGTTTGGCACTTTGCGTTCAGTTGTTTTAAATGATCCGTAACTCAAAAGAAAAAATTAAGCCTTTTCTTTCTTTTGGGTAAATAAATAAAGCTTCCTCAATCAAAGCAACTACAATATGTTCTTATTTTGGATCTTCATACAGATTTGGTTAATTTATTAAAGTACAATGCTTTCATTATAACTTGACCCCTAACGTGTGGTAGCACTGAATTTTGCAATCTTAGTTTCAATACCAATAGAGTTCAAAATGGCGACTGAAAGAACAGTAGTACCAATGACATGACTGCAAAATTCAGTGCTACGCATTGCATGAACGCACTGTAATTATTCATTAATTTCGTCAGATTGTTTTTTTTTGTAGTCTCATACTTACGCAATATACGTATATACTTACTATCCAGTCTGTTTTGTAGTGGATTTTTTTTCGTTTGAGATGATGATGATAGTCTTTTAACTCAACTCCGGAATGTCCAAGATCACTGTAACCTTAATTTTCGAGACAATTAAATTGTAGTCCTTCAGTGACTGTTTAAGATGTCATTGATACTCGGTGACACGTGTTGCATGCCAAGGATGAGATAGCTACACGTGCCGATTGTATCAATATTATATAAAAAAGAAAAATTGATATTGTTTTTTCTAAGGTATTTAGCTGACACCTTGTGACGATTATGTCAATAGTAGTTCCATCTATCGGATGATAAGGTGACAGCTATTTGAGCTATTAATATTTTTTAATTTTAATTGTTATTGTTTCTTTTACCTTGCCTGAATAATGTATTGATAATTTGTTTATCAATTCTTTTCAGGTAAAACTTTCAAAGGATTATATAGTTGAGACATGTAAAAAAAAAAATATACTGTTTTGTCAATCTCATAAGAATTACTTTTAATTTCGCCAAATCTTCTGCTAGTTGCATTGGGTGCCTGTGAGGATTTTAAATCTTAATTTCTTTAAAATAAGGTGAAATTCTGATGCTTTTGCCACAACCCTGTTTTAGTTTTAAACATCACAGATTGTGTGTGACAGTAGGTAGCATTCAGCATATGTACAAAAAGCTTAACTTTTTACGTTATTTGTAACTAGTACAGCCTTGGTGTGTTGTGTGCGTATGTGTGTGTGTGTAAGCAGATATAGCTGCTTGTTTGCTTTCTGCTTCAGGTCAGTGGGGTAAATTCAAATAAAATGAACATTTAAAGTATGTAACATATATATTTCTTTGAGCTTTTAATTGCATTTTGAAATACAACATAAAATATTAAATAAGATTATTAAATTTGGTAAAATCAATATTTTAACACCATTTTTTTACTTTTTTTTTCTTAAGAATGAGCAAAAATCTCTCATCAGAGCTAGCGTATACATAATATTTGTCGTATGTTTCATTATTATCGTTAAAATGATAGATTTTTTTTACGATTTCAAATTTTTATCGATTAAATCATCATTAGCTGAATATTCGCCACTTTGGAGAAAACATGTATAATATTTAAAACATCAAAAAATTAAATTCGAAAATAAATTTTTAAATTGTATATTCCATTAGAAATGTCGTATACGTCAAAGGGTAAATGGAATCATAACGTCACGAATATTCAGTTTACAATCAAAGTTTTTTGTTGATATCGTCTGAAACTTACATTAGACAGTTTACAATATTTTTATTTAAATATAAAAGAGGTTCTTCACTCTCAAGTGCCGTATATACATCTCGTATAGCTGTCGTTACAAATTGGAAGATATATCTGGTATATCTTTATGTTCTAAACGTATACGAATGTTATCATTCCTTTCAACGAAAAAAAATGTATATGTATCACTTTTAAATATAGGTTGATTGTTCAACCGATTAATGCGCTGGTATATTGGTATACAATTGTTCACAGATGTAGTTTACCTAATATTATGTACTTATTACTAAATAATAAATAGCATCCTCACGCGGAGAGCATACCTATAGCAAAATTTACACTAAGGAGATTGTTATATTGCATTCTATGTCGAATTGTATGTACAATACGAACAGAAACGAATGAGATTGAATCTCCGAGATTATACGCATCGACGGATCTCTTAAATTCACAAAAAAAACAAGAAAAATCATCAAAATATACATAAACTAACCACGTTAACCCTAACTCTGATTTACATAAAAAATTAAGTAACACGAAAAAAATGATATTGCAACGAATTTCTGTTAAAATACTGAACGTCAACGCCACTACGCGACTAATACGATAGACGAATCACATGCGAAAGGCGAATTGCAATTAACGAAAACTAATTTCCACGATTTACCTTTTTCAAAGAATTATTAGCAAAAAATATACATTTACAAAAGAGATCGAATCGTATTTTTTATGACTTAATGTGACTTATATTTACATTTATCGAAATGGAATTATAACGTAGTGTGGAAGATAAGCCACGGGCTCTGCCGCCCTTACAACAACCGATCACCTAAAGGCAATATTTTGAAAATATTCTCTTAATACCTAAAACGAACGTAAGACGTTTGGCGTATACTTAAGTCGCTATTAATTTATTACACTAACCGATCTATGCGGTGAAATCTAACAATAATTACCTAAATAATTAAATTGGCAAAGAGTTTCGAAATACTTAGCGTCGCGGCTGCGACCTAACCCTAGCAAGGTTTAACGTAGCAAGATATGGTATCATCACAACTGCCGGCCGGGGCCCAGTCTACACGTACTTACTGGAGAGCTGCTTGGCCAGTTCCGTGTACTTGAGGAACTTGGAGTGAGGGCTCTCGTCGAACGACTGCGAGGGGCTGCGCGGGTCCTGCGGCGACGCGGCGTTGGAGCCGCCCTTGTGCGGGCCCGGTGAGCCCGCGCCCGTCGGGGCCTTCAGCGGGACCGGCTCGGGCAGCGCGCCGTCCTTCACAAAGTGCATCTTGGACAGGTGGTGCCGGTACGCGCCCTTCGATATGAAGGGCGTGTCGCACAGCGCGCACTTCATGATGGAGTCAGTGACCACGGCGTCGTTGCACGCCCAGCTGAACGTGAGGATGCTGGGCGGGCCGGCGGGCGAAGGCGCGGGCGCGGGAGCGCGTGCGGGGCTGGACTCGGTCTTGTCGCACAGCTTCTGCAGAGCCGCCAGGGGGTGCGAGCCACCGCGCCGCGACGAGCCGGGCTCGCCGGCCGCGCCGCCGCCCGCCAGGCTGTCGAACATGGACGACAGCGCGCCCAGGCTGGACGGCTTGCGCTCGGCGCCCGGCGTGGTGGCGGAGCGGTCGCTGGCGGGCGAGCGCGGCGAGGCGGCGGGGCTGGGCGCGGCGCTCTCGCGCTTGGCCACGACGGGCTTCACGTCCTCGTCGGCGATGCTGCTCGGCCGCGGCGGCTCGTCGTCCTCGTCCACTTCAGTCTTCACTCGCACCGGCTGGCTGCTCAGATCGACGCCGTTTTCGCGCTCTTCCTCCTCGACTTCTCTCTTTATTCGCACTTCAGTCGGACGGTCCTCGGAGGCTGGGGTTTGAGAACCGCGCGTGTCGGGAGTAGTGCGAGGAGTCATGTGATACGTGTCCATCTTCCTATCGGGAGTCAGTGATTCTACTCTACTGCCGCCTCTCTCGGACATGGAGCTGGACTCGCTCCCGCTGCGCTCGCGGCGCCCGTATCCTTGCTGGTGATGGTAATTCCTCAACATATTCATAGTCTGGGGATCTACCAGCGGTTTGGTATAGTCTACGCTCTCATCTATGCCTAATCTCTTTAGGATACTAGACCCAATAGGCGCATGTGTAGCGCCGCCCGGCATACCGGGCACGGTGTGCCGCGATCGGGTGTCGAAACTCTTCTCTATCAATTGTTCTATGGCGTTGAGAACCGAAGGCGACGAGCTTTTTTCATTGCTCGCGTTGGGGTCTTTGGAACTCGGGGAGGAATCGTTCACGGAGGATGGAGAGCGGTGGTGCGAGCCGGGAGAAGGCAGCTCCTCGTTGATGCTCTTGCGCCCGTCGCGGCCGGTGGGTGTGACGTGGCCGGGCACGTCGGGCGGGATGATGTTGTTAGATAATAGCGCGCTCTTCAAAAAGTTCCTTTGGCTATTTGACATCGGCGCACCAATACATTGTCGTATGTGCTCGACGAATACCGCAGTCTCAATTTTGTCACCGCATTTCTCACAGGTGATTCGGCTTCCAGCGCCGAAATCTCTAATTGGTTTACCCATAGGTACACCGTTGCCTTCCCCGTTTTTGAACTCGTGCTGTGCTCTCTCCAACTCGAGGAGTTTTCTAACTGGCAAAGATTTCTTTCGTTTCTCACGCGTCTGACGTCTTCTGCCTCCACTTTCGGTGATTGATCGCATAATGTGTTCTTTGTAGTGAGAATTCTTAACCATATGATTACTCAACTCTTTCAAGGAACTAAATGCTTGATCGCAGACTTTACAAGTTAATACAGCGCTAACGTGACTACTAGTACCGGTCGCAGGAGGCGCCGCACTGTTAGCACCTGGGCCGCTCGAGTTGGACCCTCCCTTACTGGCGTCGTCCGATGATTTCCACGAAATTATTTGTTCTTGCGATATGATGTTAGTGTAGTGCTGAGTACGCTGCATATGGCTGGTCATCTCAGCCAGTGAGCGGAAGCTCTCAGCGCACCACATACATTTCAATATTTGTCTGGTTTGCTCTGCGCCTTTACCTAACCAAACATCTTGGCCACGGACGAGTTTTCTAGGAATTGGCATATTCTCTTTTATGAGCATGTTCAAATCGTTTTGGCTCGGTTTGGATGAACCGCTCGAAGAGGACGAGTTGTGTGATGGCGTCGATGGCGAACTGGAAGGTGGTTGTAAAGAGGGTGGAATCGGTCCTCCCGAGGAGGGTGGCACAGGCACATTGACCCCGCAGTGCTTTGCTTCCTTCATGTGTACCGTCAAATCTGCGAGTGAGTTAAAACTCTTCTTACACCACACGCATTTAAGGACATCTTTAGTTTGGTCTGCGCCCTTATTCAACCAGTGGGATTGCCAGGCGGAGTGACGGGCGGCTGCGTTGGGAGCTAGACCAGCGCCTAAAGCGGCACTTTGTACTGATCGGAATAATTCCTCGCCGCCCAACCTGCTCAACTCACTCATCTTTTCCAGTGCCTTTGTGGCATCGCTCGGTGTGGGACCCCCGTGTTTTAATTTGCCATTCCAATCAGATGGAACGCCTCCCTTAGGGGACAGACTAGCCGCAGCAACTGCAGCTGCGAAGTATGGCAGGTGCGGTGCCACAGGCGTGGACCAAGGAGATGGAGAGTGCTTAAACTCTGACGGCCTAGAACTTTTTCTAGATGGGACTGGCGACGGTGACTCCTCTGGGCCACGTTTTCTCGTGCCAGTGGACAAGTCGAGGGGACCATTTTCATTCTTACTGAGATTGACGGCGTCATCGTGATCATCATCGTCGTGCGGTGATTCACTGCGTTTTGTGCTGAAGTCAAGGACGGCGTCACCTCGTTCGGAGTCAGTCATGTCCTCCTGGCAGGACATGAGAAGCCGCTGCTGGGCGGCGGCGGCGGCCGCGGCGCCGAGGTAGGCGGCCACGGCGGCCGAGTGCGGCGGCAGTAGCGCGGCCGGCAGTGCGGCCGTCAGCGCGGCCGGCAGTGGCAGGCCCACGCCGCTGCGGCTGGAGTACACCGAGTCATTCGAGGGACAACGCGGTGCGCCCGACGACTCCCGCGACAGACATCTCGGGCTCTCCCTGGGGACAAAAGCGTGACACGGTTAGTTCCAGAGGTATAATTCACTTAAAAATTGCCGCCTCCGTCTCAGTCCCGTCGTTATCTTAAACCGGTTATCGATCATTTGAATATCTATGGTAAACAAACGAATGCAAGTTTTTTAATGGCCATTTTTACTAAATTAATAGTTCGATCGTGAATAGCAAATATGCACACTAAAGGGTTTATATCGATCTAAAAAAAATATTTATGGGGTCGTTGTTTCGGTTTTCTTGTGGGTCGAGGTTTTTATTTTTGTAACTGTTTAATGATGACAATACGATCAAAAAACTAACCGTTTACAGAGTTGACGTTCTGATATTACATTGAATGTGTTTGTTACAAAAGGAAAAACATTGATGACATACGACATTTGTATAAATCTAAGGTAAATTGTAAATTGGGTACAAATAGGTCAAATCTTGAGACATGAATAATCAGTTGGATATCAAAGAAGTTATATTAATGACAGTTATAAAACTTTACAATCACATTTTCGACGTAAAGAATATATTAAAATATTGAATCAATATTGTAAAGCAATCATACAAGGAATTGTGGTGATATCAGACGTGATAAACATGACGAGCACAATGGTTGATGACACAGCTTATCGATTATTTATGAGACAATAAAATAACATAAACTTAATAAAAACAGGTTCTACTATACTGGAAAAGTGAAAGACTATCGAATGTCCTCAAAAATCCTTGTAACTCGTAAAATAGCAGAATCAAATATAATATTGTTGTTTGGAGAAACCCACATACCTTAAACGGAACAAACGTTATAGATAAAAACGATATAAAATAAATCACGATATAACCTAGGCTTAAAAAAAATATTTTCTCAAAATCATGTAGGACTTTTAGAAACGAGCTTTCTTTTTTATTTGAATAACAGACTCCATCAAAATGTTTAAGTCAACGATGTTTTATTTTATATCTTAAACAAAATATGGATGTAATCTATGTTACAACGATAGAACTAATAAAAATACAGCAGATAAAAAAAAATCTTGTGTAAGAAAATGAATACATTGGGCACTTAATAGTTGTGAAGCTTTGATCTGAGCGAACATGAAAAATTCTAAGTTGAAAGCCGACAAGATGAAGTGCAGAAAAATCGAAAAACATATCCAATGGTTTATTCAATATTGGAACGTGAAAACGATATGAAACACAAAACAATATAACACTTGGACAAATAGAAAACCTACCTCACGTGGTCGGGCTCGACGATCATTTTAGACGTAATGTTTTCAAAGTACTCCAAACTGGTAACGGTGAAAAATTTGCAGATCCATCAATACAACACTGATACAATTGATAACACTTTGCTATTAGACAACCATTGAGACTTCCCAAAAATAGTTGAAAATGTAAACACGTCGCGAAAGACGCGGCGCGATGCCGGCGGTCGGAAGGGAAGTGCGCGGTGCCTGCGGCGGCAGCGGCGGTCCCGCGTGGAATGAGACGCCGCGTGATTTACGACCCGCCTGCAGCGCCCCCGCCCCGCACGCCCCTCGCTAGAGAGAGATAGGTGCCGCTGTAACGGACCACGCACCGCGAAAGACAGAGACGGCTATCGGTATCCAACTTCGAGGGGTGGCGCTGCGTAATGCAAGCGTGCGTGCGATGCGCGAGGTGGACGTGCAGTGACGGGCGATCGTTCCGATGACAGCCGACTGACACAGCGGAGCTACTCCGCATAGCTGAGTCACAGTCGTAACACCAATGAAAAATGTACAGAGTATCCTTGATGGCCAATAGGCGCAATAACTTTTTAACGAGATTGTTTACGGAATTCCATTTATGTAGGTGGAGTAAGCAAAGATGAAGCGCGCTCGGTGTGGTAGATTGAAGTCTCGGGGCTTAAAGAAGATTACCCGGACAGGGTTGACGGCGTTGACAAGGAAATGGCGCGTTAACAAAACGCCGAGACGAGTCCTTTTAACGACTCACGGACAGACAGGGGACGCGGACGGATTTACGCGTATCACGAACAGATTTCCTGCTTTGACAAAGGGAAAATATTTTCTCATGTTTATTTTATTTTTACGCAAGGAAACGTTAGGACACTTCCGAACGACAATACAATAAATGTCAGACGGCGAATCGATAATGACAGGACGTCGTCTAGATAAATAAATTAACAAAGTAAAGAAACTATGTTCCGTTATTCCCCGGAAACTAATGTACTATACGTTTTACAGCCCATAATACTGTTTTTATTATCATTGAACGATCTCAAAGTAAATGTTATCAACGAATCCGATCTAAACAACTGTTATAGTGATTTGACAGAACCTTGTTCCAAACCCCAAAAGTTTTATAAAGTTTTTAATAAGAGAATCGCACAGCTGTTTATTGCTTCCTATGAGCATTAGTCGGCTGCGGGTCAATCAATCACATGTATTTATGTGACAACTATCTCCGTCCCTTTCCTGCGCCAAACTAAAATAACCCCGTGTGGGTTGTGACATAAACAAAAGAATTCTAGGCAATTTTTCTAAATGTAACGACAGATGATAAAAATGTTAGTGGGATATATTTTAGACTGTGGCCGTTTTGATGTGTAGGAATTAGGACAAAGCGGTTTTATGCGTCAATGTGTGCATAGTGCGGGCCAATGTATGGGGGACACCTGACATCGTTTGAATAATTTTGCAGTAACAAAGCAAATTTTATAACTGACACATGTCTCCTTGGTAATAAAATTGCAGTGAGCTTGATAGTAGACATTGTACGAACGTTCGTAGAGAATATAGAAATAAGTGGAGCCGAGAAAGATGATTGTATGGAAATAAACCGAACTTTTATGAACGTGCAAAAAAACATTTCTGATAGCTTGTGTTTAATTTGAAACTTATTAGATTATCGTCCCAACTTTTTGTGAACCTGTTTATTATGTAATTGACAATCACGATCTTAAAAGATGGAGGAAATTACAACTTTTAACATCTGAACTTGGCTAATGTTGAAACATTTTTATTTTAAGTTTTTAATAATAATAATAATAATAATAATTTATTTATTTGTCACAAGAACTTTTGTTACATTTACACAGATATACAGGACAATTTAAAAATTTTCTTAGTTTTATAGTGAAGGCATCTGTGTCTGAACTAGATAAAAATATCTGTATCTCAGACATCAGCGCTCTTATGATGACCATTACAAAACTAGCTTAATTAGACATATTGGTATATCTTTACATAGACAACAAGTTTAAAATAAAATAAAATAACCAAACAGGTATGTGGAGTGTTAACCTCTCGGTGAGTAGTATGTGAAAGTGTGTGAAGGAGTGAGAGAGGGTGAGTATAGGAGTTTACTATTTCAATATTTTCAATAAATTTTCTGTCTCTTCATATGTGAGTTTACTAATAAATTTAAAGATTTAATGGATTCCTTTTAACTTTAATAGTGACAGGTTGCTCTACAACAACAACATATGCTAATAAAAACAAACCTAACAACGAGAGTGAATATTTTTTCATTATTCTACGATTACCAAAGAAGTGATGTATAAACCAAGTAACATAAAACTATTCTAAGAAAGGGTCTAATTTAGTAAAAGTTTTGTTTCGAAATCATATTTTCTTGAACGAATCGACTGTAAAATTTAAACAATTAGTACAATATAATCGAGACGTAGATACGCTGCCAGACTTTAATAATTTCTCTAATTTGCCTAACTTCATAATTAGACAAGGTTAAGAAGATACTTTGGCTATTGAATATACTCTAGTTTAAGAACTTAGAAACGCATAATGATGTGTTTAATTATTCTGATGTTAAACAAAGGAATGTACAATGTATTAAATTGAAAACACAACATGGCGAACAAATAATATCTAGCCAAACAAGATAACTCATGGTAGTATAAAACAATAACTGGAATTTACAGCCTTTTGGTCTGAAGTAGATAAAATACACTAAAATAAAGACAATATTATCAAAGGATGACTTATTTATAATAAATTATAATAGCATACTCAATCATTAAGCAAAAAATTACGGTTACTGCCAAAGAACAAATTAGAACAATTGTTTTGCTAGCTATACACGGCAGGTTAAAATATAAAGTAGTCGTAAATTAGAATAAAGAAAATAATTATGGATCCACAAATCAATAGTTCCATTATAGGAATGAAAGAAATAATAGAAACTGTTTCAGCTGTTTATTGTCACATTATTGTTAACCTCGATTTATTACACTTGACCAATTGACTTAGAACTTGCCTAGAACTGGTTACGATGACAAAGCAATTCACTACAACCTGTGACTACGTAGATATTTTTATATTCATATCTATGAACTGAAGAACATTTTAGTGTTTTATAAAATTCACCTTGGATTTTTTAAGATCTTTGCTTATCATCCGGGAGTTAAAACAGGAATGGAGGACTTTAGGAGTACCAAAGCAAAACTTTATAGAACAGGGAAATGCTTTAACTTACAGAAACCCAAAGAAGATTCAAAACATTCCAGAATGTATAATTATGACATACACCACCCATTTCTAATTCCACGACACTCAATCAAAATAACTCAACTAATGTTTTTCCGTCATTCCCACCGGAACCCATATTTTTATCCATTTTAGCGAATAAACAAACTAAATCAGTAGATCTAAACAATAGAACTTCAAGGCACTAGAACCTCAAAATGATTGATCACGCCACCTCAGTGCAGCTAATTGACATTGATTGAACAGACTTGCTACAACACAAAGTTTACCGTTCACTTTCCTTAAACTTTGCTTTCCTTATTTCTATTGCTATAAAGCTGAAGTTGGTTTTACTTTGGATTTTTAATTGTATTCCGTTTCTTTGCACTCGTACCTGGCCAGTCGAAAGATAAAGATTTGAAATAAAAGATTTCTAATACAATTAACATGTTAATGATGTCCTCAAGTTCATAATAAGTGAGGACGTTAAACTTGTTTTTAAGTATTTACTTACGTGCATGTACTTACTATAAACCGGTTTTCAATTGGCTGACAAATGAGAGAGCTTTTAAGTGCAATGGATTTATTTCTTCTTGGAACTAAAGAAGGGATTAGAGCTTTAAAAGCGTTAAAACGATGCGCAAACATGACAAAATTGCACTTTGCCAGGTAGACAAAAAGCTTTCATCAACATCGACAATATTGAAATTGACTGAAGCTGTTCCAGTAGAAGGTTTTACAAATGACATATTATTTCAATTGTTAATTTATTTGAGTTCCACATTTCCATAACATACAACTTATGTGATAAACGACCTATAATTTTAATTTATATTTTATTATAATATCACATTTAATTACGTCAATACATCTAATTAAATATTGAAGTGAATCGAGTTGCAGCTGTCCTCATATCGATTCGATACGGTTTTCGTACAATCTGATTAACGATTCGTAGCACAACAATATAAATCAGCTAGTAATCGAGACGTGCGAATAATCGATATTATTCTTATTTTAATGAAATAATGTGAGGTCTTGTGGTGTCCGATTTTCTTTTCCCCACATAGTACATTCTTTTTCGTGCTGGGTGGTAGTATTATTCTAAGCAAAGTAATGCAAGATTATATTTTCCCCTCAAAATATAATCTTGCATTACTTTGCTTTGCTTTGCTATTACTTTGCAATCATACAAATGATGGTACATATATCCACAAGATTAATCTTGTGGATATATGTACCATCATTTGTATGATTTACTTTGTTGGATAAACGATCATTAGTTCATCAGTAATTTTAACCAGTGATTATTAAAAAACGTATTGAATCAAAATTCCTTTATTCAAACTAGGCTGAGCATCAGCACTTTTCGAACATCAAAATAACGACAGTCCCCCAAAACGCTCACCCTTCACCACTTCCTAGTGTTTTCGCTAGGAAGAAGAACCAAGCTCCCCAAGCAGGAGAATATATCTCTATTTAAAATTAAAAAGAAAACTGATCTTGTTTCTACTGGAAGTTTCCCTTTCGGTATTATTAAATTTAAGTACATTTGTTTGTGACTCTAGAAACATTATCCATGTCAAATAAAAACCATACGATTATACAATCACGTTCAATAACAACGTGCCAACAAAACAAACCCGCCTCAGATACAAATCTCCTCGTAACCTCCGCATAATGATTAATTAACACAATCAAAACATCCTTCATGTATTATTCTAATGAATATCAATAGTCATTAATTTTCATGTCGATCCAATAATCAAATAAAGCAGGACATACTAAGTGATAAGTGGTATCTGTCGTGTGTTTACAGATTATGGTCATGTTCTGTTTAAATATTTTTAACTGAAATATTGTAGTATGCTCCATGAAACAGAAGATTTTCCGGATCATGCAGTGAGTGGCAGCAAAACCTTTATTTTACAATGTTGTAATGAATCTGCTATTCATATTATAATAAAATGATAATGTCTGCAAATGGCGCTAACCTTGATTCTGTTCGTAACGTTACAGGTTAAGAATGATCAAATATTGTTAACTTTTACATTGTTCATCTTAACTAACCTGTCTACAACAGAAGAGGCAGTCATTTTCAAGATTATTCTGGAATAACAGGAGATGGCTTCCTTTGACTAGTTTCATACTGCAGGCCAAATTAAATGTAGCATAGAAACAAAGTCATTAATTTCATCATTCTCGGGTTGCACTTACACCAAAATCTTTTGTGGCTTATGCCGTAACTAAACCCATCAATCATTCTTACCAAGAACGATAAATCCAAAAGCATTTCAAAATGAAAATTGATGGAACGTCATTTTGAAAATTCAGATCATTTTTAGTGGTTCTGCCCACTATAACTGTCACTGACGAGTCCATTCATTTCTCTATCTTTACCAACTCCTTTCTGCACTCCAAACATTCTAAAACCAACTTTAATATCCTTTCAACAAGGTTTATTTCAACTGCACATTAAATTTTTCATTCCTCTATCTCGACTATATAAAATGTTCTTATTACATATTCCACTTCTAACTTTATGGGCTTGGTAATAAGAGATATGTTGGCTGTATTTTTAAGTTGGTTGGGTAAGTAGTGATGTCAGTGGACAGTCGTTGTCAACTGATCGGTGGAAACAATGGGATCATTAAAGTGGACACCATGGAGTGATGTGCAGACCTCCGCGTTGACAATGGCGTATGGTATTATGAATGGGTCCATTGCTTCGAGATTGTTGGTGATGGTTTAATTTCCATAAAACCCTTGAGGTGCGGTATTGGAAAGGATTGTTCTTGCGAGTTTGACCCTGCAGACATTGAAACTTTGAATCAAATGAATTATTTTGTTATGTCTGACCGACACTTAAATTTACGGCTGGACAATACATGAAAGATTGAAGATGCATCAACTAACATTTAAGTAAATTAATGACTCTGTTCTGTCGAAAGATTGGAACAAATGTCATCATATTTTTGTCTACGTCCGAAACTAATGATGTGTGAACTATTTTATGATTATTTTGGGTATCCTTACTTATCATGGGGACTGTAAGTAGAAACCTAGCGAAAATCTAATTTCATATTTCCTCATTTGCAGGAAGATGTAAGTACAATACAATGTCTTATTGAACTCAGATCTAATTGAACAAACTAGTATTTTTTCAATTTCAAGACGCTTTTTGGCCCTCTTTCAACCACAATTTCACGATTTCGACAAAGGAGTATGATTGCCTTGTATTCTATTACCAACCTACTGGTATCATCAACCTATTTGCCTAAAACTGTTTCTATAGCTATATTAGGAGCTTTATGGTAGGGAGATGATGACTGGAATAAACTTTAAATCTTGTAAACAATCTAGAACTCACCTCTCAACATTAGGATCCTGAATCAGGGTAGCTGGTATACTGTGCTCGATATCGTCACGTTCGTCAGGCGCGGGGGAGGTGCGGGACGCAGGGGACACAGAGCCGGACACTTCGCCCTCTCCCCCTTCCTGCCTCTCCCCCCTGTCACCTCGCTCCTTCACTCCGCTTTCTGGACTGTTGGCTTCCTCTGTGGACAATGAAGAAGATGTTGTTAAAGGTGAAGACAGATTCTTATGGTGGGTATGTGGTTTAAGCTTAATTTTCTTCTTTATAGAAGTAGACGGAAAAACGACGGACGTCTTTTACGGTAAAAGATTAGCCACGACATCGTTTAAAGACAGACTCTGAGAATCTAACTACCAAGTGAAGAATAACATGAATGGATGGTGTGTGTGAGATCAGAAAAAAATATTGACCACACTGTAATCTTCAAGCTTTTAATTTCGGTTATGAAGTGTGGCAGAAATAAGACATTGAACCTAAAACAATCAAGTTGATAAACCTTGTGTCATTGAGGAAAATAATAAGCCGTTATAAATCTAAAATCAATAAATATGCATCCATATCGCGTATCAAAACTCCAGTCGTCATGTTAGTCAAATGGAAAAATATTGAAGCAAACAAGCATGACACCAACAAAACTGATACAGAGCTAATTAATATTGAAAACAAAACACCAACTGACAAATTAATCATGATAATAAAGACATTTTAAAACCGTATTTAGGTTGATTTAAAAGGGAACAGATAACAGTATATCGCTTTATTGCGATCGTTCATCATCTAAATGTAATAATCGGCGATAGGATAGATATTAAAAATGATAATACAAGGAAAAACACAATTGTAATGGGGCCATCGTTCGTTGCGCAAAACCATGTGATCGATAATTGATTGATTGGTTATATTACGCTAGTCATAGACGGATCAATTATTCAAAGTATATCTGCTGACATAATTTGGGACGATAGTATCGATATAACGAATATTGATACTCAGATATGGTTTTATCAAGTTTTGAAGGAGTCACCTAATTAGATGGATATCGTGGAACTGATTGGTGCTTTTCTTTGGGGCTTAGTAGTTTTTAAAAGATAGTAATAATGCTCGATACGTGGTAGTAGTATTGTATTAGATTCGATTGATAATAGTGCTGTAATGGGTGTTGCTACCCAAACAACTGATTGTAGGGGTCAAAATAACGTCTCACATACATTCAAACGAGCGTTTTGTTTGTGAGACACCTACGTGTTTAATTCCTTTATCCTTTGTTATATAGGAATCAAAAACGAAAAAGTGATTAACTTGTTAATTCCGTCATATTATCCCGGATATTTCGCAATAAGAAAGGCAATAACTATTTATTTGTTATTTGTTCTTCTGCATTGTCATTAGAACGTTGACGATGACTGTTTTCATTATGAGGCATTTCCATGACATTGACCGATTTTCGTATTTGCTCTGTCCGATTATAAAATCGCTCTTGTAGAAATTACTATATTTTTTATAAAGATTATGCATCTGGTAAGGAAGCTTTCTTTTAAAACAGAAAAATGTATCTGGAATGTCAACACTCATCAATTCAGACAAATGATGAAACGAAATCATTCAAAATCGCTATGATACAGAAGAAGTTCACAATTTGACAATGATGAGCAACGAAAGTTTAAAAAAGAACATCTAATATCTAAAACAAAGCGCCCGTTTGACCGTAACGAAAATCCGCGACCAAAAAGAGAACCTACCGATTATGAAGTTATCGTCCGTCCGAAAAACGCACTGGCGAAAAAAACGTATTTGAAACCGGATAGCCGAATTGGCGCCGCGGTGGCCGGCCCGCTTATTTCACTGCCCATTGATTCGTGAACCGCGTTTCTGTACGCTAATTGATTAAAACGCAACGTGTCAATCCGGTGCCGGACGCCAAAGATGCGGTTGCGGACGAAACGCCCGCGGCGGTCTGCACTGTGGCTAGTGGTGGGACGATTGGTCCCGGGGTCGGGTGTCCCGTCCTGGGCAGGGGACGGTATGCGGGATTTGTTAGCAATAAGAGATTTTACTAACATTCGTTTAGTGAACAAGATGACTGTTGTATGAGAACGAAAATATCTTTAAATTGCAATGTTTTGGGACTCTGCATGAATCATTACTAATCATGCTCTCTTATAATCATCGAGCGAGCAAATTATTATTATGGCGCATATCGATTTAAAATTAGATTTTATGATTGATGGGTGCTAATGATTACTACTAATTATATATAATCTGTGATAGAGTTTTCCACATCCTCTGGGTTTTTTCCCGCAAATAACAAACCGATAAATCAACAATTTAATCATAATCCTGGCCTCTCGTTGATCCCAGTGGGAAACAAGTGTGGGCCATCTCTATTCCCGATCCGTATGTGCCAGCCAATTGATCAAAGGAAGTGATAGGCCGCTGGGTATCTGCAGGTGACTCTGATTCGCTCTATGAACGTGAATTTTAATGAAGCCTCCCCTTTACCGCATTGTCTGTGAATTATGGGAGAGTAATGAAATGGTATGTTTGTTTGGGGATATTTTTATTTTTTTTGCCTTTGGGGGTGATGTGTTTTTCGTTTTTTTTTTTTAATTTCTATTTTTTTATTGAATGCTTCGAACTATTTCAGTCATCGAGTTTTAAATTTTGGAAGCGCTCTTTACTACTCAAAAATATATTGAGTTTTAAGATTTTTTTAAATAAAATAAAATATTGTGTAAGTATGTTATGAAGACATGTTAAATGACGTAGATTAAAGTTATATTTCAAAAGTGAGCAGATAATAAAATCAAAATACGGACATTAAATTTCGATTAAATCTTCAAAAATGTCAAACGTCCGTATAAATTACCTACTGAAGACAAATGTCTCCAATTATAATTTTAAGAAAACATTTATTTATAATGGACTTATTAACGGTCATCTGTCTGCTGTTGTATTGTCTCTTCAATAAGTCTTAAAGTTCAACTATTTTATCTCAAAAATACTTACTGATTTTTGTCCAATTCGTCACAGAGAGACCAGAGAGTCACAAACCTTACCTACTCTTTACAATTCTGACGAAACAATAGATCAATTTCACGAAAATCGCCGTGAAACCGATGTGATTACTGATTAGCGATTACAATTGTTCACCAAATGACAACGTTAACTAAACCGTTTCTAAATAAAACGTTATGAATCTTGATTTTTATCGATTCTCGACGAAATGGGTCGATACTTTTATACATAGTAACTACACTCCAGTTTAAACTCTATCTTGTTGAGGTTAAAGTTTAGATTTCCTTGGAGAGTTTGTAGTGCAATTTTTACAGTTGACTTGTAAAAGGTAAATTGTAAAATGTTCTAAAAACAACTTTCTTTAATCGAAATATGAGTGCTCATGTTGTGGTAGACAATAGAATAATCTTTGAAGTTGAGTTAGAATAGGTAAGTTTTTCTTTCATTTTTATAGTGACCAGAGATAAAGTTGGTACACTGTCGTATAGACACTATATTTTGCAAATGCCACATAAAGATCGTTACAAGTATGACTAATAAATCTATAATGGAGTCGATATGTCTTTGCAATGGACTGTAATCTCCTGATGATTGATGAAAGCTCAAAATAATAATGTCTGTATCGAACTTATGTTTTTTTATGCATCATCTACTTATTGGTACAGCTTAAAAACTAACCATAGAGTTTCTTACCGATTCTTCTCCATAGGAAACGAAGTTTGGAACCGTGCACTGCACATAACCTTTGAGGTTACATAAGGGTCAAGGTAAGCTAGTGTTAAATAAATATTTTGAATTTCCTCCTTGGTCTAGTGCAACCGCTACTTCTGAGCATGAGGTAATTTTTTTTTTTTTTTTGATGGCTGGAAATCATCAAATGACTCTCTGAGCAGAGCGAGAGGGTGTGTCAGACTTTTACTGACTAAAACCCACCCATGTTCCCTCCGTTGCCTGTGTGCCGGAGCCGCGATATCCCTTTCGGACAAACCCGCAACCCCGGCAGGCATTGGTCTTTCGACCCCGTCAGTTGGTGCTGACATCTCTTTGAGGCGCGCGTGGAACACAACGCGCCGTCGACACGGGCCTGGTCCTTATCAGACGGCGAGCCGCCCATTGCTCACCGTCCGCAAGCCCGCGCCTACGGTGGCCGGAAGTCGGCTCTTGACTCGCGACGCCCGGGGCGTCTCCTGCGGCGTCTAGGGCCACGCGGGCGTGCTACTTGCATCTCCCTCGCGCGCTCCGCCTCCTCCTTCGCGAACATAACTGCTTCGCAGAAGGAGGTGACGGCCTCACATGTACTCTCGCTCCGAACCGTGGCCTGATCCAGGGCCGGACGCGAGAGATCGCCGCGGCCGATCGCCTCCGTGAGGCCACGGCGGTGCTCCGCCCAAGCCGGGCAGACCTCCACCGTATGCTCCACCGTGTCCTCCGGGCGATCCACACAGTGGTGACACCCGGGGAGCATGAGGTCCTGGGTTTGATTCCCGGGTCGAGTAAAGTGTTATTGGATTTTTCCATCTGGAATTTCTCAGTAGCTGCCCGGAGTCTGGATTTGTGCACGGTTGATGGCAATAGACTCGACCCCTATTACATCGGACTTAAACATAACTGGCGAAATGTGGGTGTAGTAGAGTTACACCTCTGCCTAATCCTGCCAGGATTAGAGGTGTGATGATTGATATGTAATGTTAAATATTATGAATTTTACTTCAATTGCTAATGTAAAATTCGATCGACGCTACAAGTTACTATTGGTAACATCAACGATTAGTTTTAAACCTTGGAAACATCACTCGACATTTTAACAACTCACGTTTACGCATCAAACTAAGCACAGTAAGTTTCACTTAATCGGTTGTTATCAGTCGTTATCACGTGATCAATCACCGGCAGATGTCGGTAATCCAAACTAGTGATAACTGATAAGGGCAGTTTCGCAATAACCGCGGGTTCTGTTGACATACTACTTGTAGTAGGAGATAGGCGGTTTTATTTGCAAAGTTTGTGTTGTTACATTGCTATTGTAGTTAGGGTTATTTAGAGGTGTTTTGGTGTTAAGTACCTAGGTTGTGTTACAGATTAATGCAGATGGGACAGTCCGCAAAATCATTTAAATAAAAAGCGACTCTTGTTACGACACAATAAAGTGCCATTCAGGTCGCACAGCACTAATCACCTGCAGTTATATTCACCTAGAAGTAGCCTCTCTCTATCGCGTGCCTCTTAGATCTTCTGACTACGTTACACTCACTGAATTGGCCCAGCCAGACGGGCCCGCCGCGTACTAATAGCTTCACACCTGAACTGCGGAGTGTCCCATATGTATTCATCTATATGTGTTAAGTTCTGTATCTTGGTTATAGAAGTAAGAATATGAAGAAGCTGCTGGAGCGAATTTGTTTGAACCTACCATAAGAGGAGTTTCCTCAATTTAATTGACTGCATAACTTTCACTGAAAATACAAATTATGCTAGTAAACGATTTACCTATTGTAACTTTTATATCATACCAAAACCAGTCAGATAAGTTTAGTTGTAGCAGTTCGTGCATCAATCAGTATTTAGCGCAAAAATTGACATTTTATTTCTATCGCTTTTAGGAAAGCTTTTTGATAACTTCGTGAAGACTGGTATATATAACTGTAACGTTAAGATCAGTTAAAACTTCTCTCCTAAATTAAAAACTAATAAAGCTACCTGACTAGTTAGTTTGTTTGCTCCTACTGCCACAGATCAGAACCGCGTAACTACCATCAACAAATGTCACACGTATAGTTCAAAAGCATTCAATCAGTCGACGCGGTGTCGGCGCGTAATTTCCTCGCGACCGTCCCGTTGTCCTGCCGTTGTCGTGCCGTTAGCGTGCCGTCTGTGCAGGACAGCACAAAGAACAAGAACTCTTTGTTGGGGGACCGATTCCGCATTGAAATTGAACGAAGTTTTGCGATATTGATAGGTCAATTTTAATTTTCAATAAGTTATAGTTGCTCAGAATAGAATGTTGGGGTTGGTTGTTAAATTGATAGCGTTGATTACTTCGTTTTGATGTGGAAATGGAATAGTTGTAATATTTGAAGTTGTATTTATAATATCTATTGATATTTATCGCGATTACTTGGCATCCTTTAAAATCTTCCTACTTATTTTTTTATGAATTTATTTTTGACAGCTTTATGTGTTTTTTGTTTAACCCTTTGCGGGTTAAGTTTTAGTTTTAAATGAGTGTTTTTAATCCACTACTGCTATTTAACCCTCTCGCGGCTCAACACTATTAATACCTTTATCTCCACATCGCCGTTTTTCCCACAACTCCCACAATCACAGCTCACTAATTACGAACACTGTAAAAAATAAACGGCAAACTAAAAACATCACCGATCTGTCACTGTTTCGTGCATGTTCCGATAAATCCCTTGCGCACACGCACGCACTATAAATCGTGCTTACCACCGATGGGTGATCGCGATGTTTCGAATTTGTCCTTCGACTTTTGTATTAAGTGCTCCAATTATAATCAACCGGTTCGCTGATCAAGTTATAGTTTTTTTTTTTTTTGGCGTATTTAGTGGTTGTAAGGTTTAGTATTAATTTTAGAGAAATTGTTTTTGGTTTTGTTGATTTGAATTTGATTCGATTTATGTGGAGAATCATTTATGGTAATTTACTACAAAAAAGAACATAAATATAACTTACCTACCTAATACAATTCCGTAGCAAAAACCAACAAATTAGATATTGTACATTTCTACCTACCTGATAAGGTCGATCATTATCAATTAAACTTTAATGACACGATAAAAGTGAATAATTGCTCAGAAAAGCGAAAAATCATGTAATTTATTTTTATTTTCATCAATCATCATTTACCTACTATTTTTAGAATAATGTGATTAATCATAACAATACCTTTTCAAAAGTACCTACAAGAAAATTACGCAACGAGAAAATCCACCGCTAAGCTAGATATTGTACGTATATTATATCTTACATTCGCATTGATATACCTCTGTGTTTGAAGGATCTTCATGATTAGTCTCTACCCTTACCATATTCCACACAGAACAACTAAACCCTAACATTTTATAATTCACCCCGTGCATATGGTACACAATATTGATTCTACACAATAAGCAAGCGGTATCTGGCGGTAATTGACCGGCCGTCCCGGTTGCGCTCGTAAAATGTCAGATACCGCGTTGTCCGCGCCGCGTATGTTCACGATAGTCGCCACTGGGGTGAGTAGACTGATAACTGAGAATAATGTGGCTGTGGTGATAGCGTGGTGATTATGTGATTCGTGGGGAAAAGATTGGGGATAAATAGGTGATGGTTTTTGCGAAAAATGTTGGTAACAATAGTTGCATTGTTACTTTTTGTATCACCACGAGTTATACAAGGTGGCAGGGACATCAACGCGAAGCCGGCTACCATAGATTCAGTACATGATTCTGAACCCCCCTGCGTTAAAATTTTTCGTCGGTTAATTTTTTTATTTCTGCTGTTTCATAGAAAAGTGCAATACCTACGCAGTCAAAATGTATGGAGCAGCTGTTTTTTTTTTTTATAACCGACGAAAATCACACGCATTGGCAATGCAAAATTTGTGAAAGAAAATGCTTCTACTCTGAATACTCTCCACAGTTGCACATCTTCCACTAAAATAGCATATTCATTATTTCCAGTCGCTAAACACAATTACACAACAACAACGTCCAATATAATGATGTCTTCATCAACGTCACTGCCAAAATATCAACCCTCAAATGCGCGGTGCGTCATCGCTGACGCGTTTAGACGTCGACGTGGACGCAACAAGTAACAAACACAACGAGCTCAAGTGTAACTTGTCATTGCGTCGCAGCGAGTCTCTTGTTTACGTCAGGTTTGTGGACTCTACGAGTGGACTTCGGTTTTCATGCAAAACGTTTCCGGGAGAAACTATTGTGGGGATGGTTCTTCAGCGTAATGACTGAGTAGTTAAAGGAAGACATTGTTTTATCTTTTGCAGTTTCTTGCAGTTTATTACCAAAAGATAAAAAAGAATTCGGAAATTCTAAAAATAAGTAATTTTTTTTTTCTATTTTTGTTTTATTTAGCCTACACACATATAGTACTGTATTATTTTCCTAATTCGAATTATAGATATTAGAGATTAGATATTGTTTGTACTTTTAATCGATTTATTACTATCTGACATGAAGGATGATTATCTATCGATCTCAGTATTTATATCTCCTTAAACAGGGTGACTATTTCATCAGACACATAAAAATACAAAATTATTTAGGTATTTTTTCCAAATCTTAGACAAGTGCTTTCAATATGAATTCCACCATCCTACCATCTAAATATATTTTCAAACATAAACGGTACATTAATAAACATGTATGATAACACTGCGGTATCTAAACATTGAGCATATAAAGCTTGCGCAACAAGTAACGATTTGTCGCTGTCACTCCGGCGCGGGAGGGTTGACTCCGAGTATATCAACTATTTGAGCTCTTGTTAATGTTCGTACTTACGTCTTGTTGGCATTCATAGCGGTTGCGGGTTGGATGTCACTATTTTGTGGTATGTAAAAGTAGTAAATGTGTCTATGGTGTTTTGAATGGTAGAAACGATGGCTAAGGGTCATCAAAATAGACCCGTACTCGTTTTTCAACAGACCGAAACAATCATTGATTAATCTAAAATTAATTTCACTTTTCAGACATTTAACGTAAAAAAAATGTAGTTTTAATGTTAGTGAATAAGTGTGGTGCGTAAGTGTAAATACCAAATCTACCTACCTAGCCTTTTCCCAACTATGTTGGGGTCGGCTTCGAGTCTAACCGGATGCAGCTGAATACCAGTATTTTACATGGAGCGACCGCCTATCTGACCTCCACAACCCAGTAACTGGGTAATACGATACCCCTTGGTAAGACTGGTGTCAGACTTTCGGGCTTCTGACGACTCGTAACGACTGTCAAAGATCCACGAATAACAGCCGGGACCAACGGCTTAGCGTGCTTTCCGAGGCACGGAGGATTCTCGGTATGTTAAGATGGTCACCCATCCACTGACCAACCCCGGCAAGCGTAGCTTAACCTGATGGATCGACCAGTGCGGCTGTTGTTACTTAGCCACGAGCCCGTGGTAAGTGTAAATACCGAATTGAATAATATTGGTATATTTTAAGTCAAAATAAAACTAAAAGATTCAGCTTTACTCCGTGACTGTACGAATAATGAATTTGGTTAATGGGTCCAGTCGACCTATTCAAAATATGATTGCATTGAGTGATCCCGCGGGTCCATTTCGAGTGAGTCCAGTTGACCAAAGATTCAGACATGCTAGAGAACTTGTAGTATGCACAAAAACTTAAATATTTACACGACTGAAAAGTAAAATGTAGTGAAACAATCTGTTATTAATACAATGTCATATGTACCTATACTATTCTGGCAAATAAATGAAACATTCATTCATTCAATTCTGTTATCAACAGTCACGTCTCAACATTTTTATTGTAACCCAGACTCTGACCATCTTATATAATATACCAACCATTTCACACATAACACACACAGTTTTCTGAGGCACAGTTTCATAAACACCTATTCTATTCAACACAAACGTCTATAACCCTACCAACAACTAAACCCGCAACACATACATCAACAAAACTTTTACCTTTCACATCAAGATAATTATATAGCTCGTTAATATCATAAATATCCATCAATGTCGCAGCGAAGTTAAATTAATACGCTCATGAATCCAGTGTCGTCGCGTATCAATCAAGAGATGGCGTTGATTGATTGGGACGGCGACCGGCGAAACAAATTCTAGTATCAATCATGTTATCGACGAATATCAATGGAGTAGGTTATTCATTTATAAAATCATTGCTTGCGTGTTTGGGTCTGGGTAGCAAGGTTATTCAGAACTGTTGTTTATTTTATCGTTTTTTTTATTTGAAAAGATATATCATAAATTCATGACTTAGAAATTGTATATGAATATCATTAAGAAAAATTATCTACTTTGACATATGATGTTATTCAGGCTGCAAAATAATATCGAGCTTTAAGTCAAACAAGTTAGATATCCGGTAGTGATTGTCGTTAATTTGTCTCTCGATAGTCGAAGTTTATGATAGTGCTGCAACAAAATCTAACAAAAGAAATGAATTGATTGGTTCCTTTTATTTCGTGATTGACAACCAATTTTTTTACTAATTCACAAACAGTTTAATAAAACAAATATTAAAAATTAAACCAACAACATTCATCGTTATATCTTATTTTTTACTGACCAATATTTATATTCGATCGATAAATCATTGATAGTTAATGATTTGAAATATAAATCAGATCTAATGGCTAATCAAAGTAAGACTTGTTTTCAACAAAAACCAAATAGAACGCGTGCAATATTTTTTTTGTCTTAAATCCTTCAATATACTTTTTATAGTAATAAGTTATGGGTGGAACAAAGTTGCCGACAGTGAACCTATCTCTCGGTTTATGTTCAGACTTATTTGAAAATGTCAATTCTATTAGTTGAATCGATGTTCTTGATAGTTTTTGTAACATGACAAATACAGTCATCGAAACAAAATCGTGACACGTAAGTATATTCAAAGTTATTCTAGTCATAAACAAGAACACCGAAAACTGCATTCACGTGCAGTATATGCAAATTAATCAGATGCCAAAAAATGCAATGTCAAAATAAACAATTGATTTGTTTGTTTAAATTAATCTTGGCTCATCAGACTGCGAAATGTGAAGGTTATCGTCTTTTATAACATTTAAATATCACGATTATCAGTTGAGATGTCTCGCGTCGATAATATTGTTGCAAAGACACGTCAAAATAATGAAAATAATGGGATATACTTTTAATTACCATATAAATGATTTAATAAAGGAAAAAAGTTAGCCGATTCGTTCTAAAAATAAAAGTAGGTATGGCACATAATAAAAGTCTAGACAGAAATGAATCAGGTTGCTTAATGTGGACGAGATACACTTATAATTTTTATTGTATTTTTCAAACATTTTGGTGATGATCGCAGTGTAATATTTAAGCATCTGGTGAATGCTCTGTTCTATGATCTCTGCTAAGCAATGAGGAAAGAATATGCTTAGGTATGCTTACATGTTATTTCCGAAAAGAAAGTGTTCATTTTGGCACTACAACGGCATACAATATATTATTACGAGTTCGAGATCCCCTATTATTTCTTCCTATCATTTTTCAGAAAAAAAAACGTTACAAAATGATACCAAATCCACGCAACAGATGAATGTTAATCTGCACTTGACATCGCCAGATAACCCTAAAAAATCGTCCGTCTGCCAACAAACATTGGGACAAATCTATCGGTCTAACCAACCCCGACGCTGGATTAGACGGGTTCGCGTGAAAAATCCCGGACCGGGCAGTGTCCGGGCCGGTGCGATCCGTATTTGTCAACGCTGTGATGTCCGGACATCATTTTCATTAGCGAGAAGAGCCTGGCCCATTTGTACCAATGTTTGGTAACAGATGGGGTAGGAATGACCGGATGAATGCTTTATTTCTTAAGTTTTTTTTTGGGTAGAATTTTAGGGATATAAAATTTTCACTCACGGAGGTGACGGAGTTTTTGGGTCTTTGTGTTCGAAAGACCAAATTGGAATGATATTCACTTGTTTGTTGTAAAACATTATTATCTGTGTTATTATCTAATTATAAAATAAAAAATAAAACTAGTTTCTAACGTCTCATACGTCCTTCACAAAATCTTTGCATAATTTGAAGCGATTAACTAAACACATTAATTTTATTATTACCTTCATTTTATTGTTTAAAAGTAGGTATCAATTTATTGTTTTAAATAAACTCGAGTTTTGTCGTAAATTATCATTAAAATTATGATATAATTCATATCGTAAATTATTTAAATTCCTAATTGATTAGGAGATAACGTGTTTTCAAAAACTTTCTGTATTGTTTTTTTTTTTTGCATTAATTTGTGAATATTGCCGATTAAAAAAATTAATTTAGGTAAACTAAAGCAGTAAAATTTTATTAATTTTCCATGCATTTATAATTTACAGACAGATTTGACAGATAATTATAAAAATACCGTATACCTAATGACAGAAATGTGTAAAAAGGTGACAGTTTTTTAATAATTTATGAATAATACTGCTAATGATTGAATTTGATTAGCACGTAATTTTAAATTTTGCTATTAGTTTATGTTACTAACTGATGACGAAAAACCTGGACAAAGCGCTCGATGTAATCTAGACATATTACAACACACACACGACACACACACACATGTAACATTTTAGTTTGTAAATTACACTACAACGCTCTGGGTTTTATTCTGTAATATTGTGAATGCGCACTTAAATAAATAAATAACACATAACAAGCAAATTAATACTCGTTCCTTCTACATGTAAAAATAAAGCCTGTTGCAGTAAAAGAAAACACAAAACACATTTTCTTTTACCATAAAACAAACAAACTTCCCTCACTATTCCTTTCAATTATTAATTAAACGTCACCTCATCAGTTTCTAATAATTAAAATGATAATATAAGAAGGCTTTTCTTATTAAAGTGTAAATGTTTAAGAATTCCACTTCATACGTCACTAATGAGCTGAAGCGGTGGTCTGAATATTTTAAATAATGATTGGAAATAAATTAATGAAGTTAAGTTTGTAATTAATTCTGTGCTGATATTGGACACACACGGTGATTAGAGTTAATGAAATTCGTCGAAAGAAAGGTTTATATGGGCTTAAGGGAAGATGTAGGTTTATGATGAAAATTCCTATTATATTTGATTGAATGCATGATTACCTACCGTTTAAACAATAGAATATCGTCATTTATACATTGAATTTACATTATGTGATTACTTTGCCTCACACACTGACTTATTGATTTTCTACTTTTACAATGTTTATAAATATGTGAGCACCATGTATGTCTGTTTATGTATGTGTCTATGCCATAATTAATTTATCTGTCATTTCTTCATTTTGAATTCTTTTTATCTACTGTAATGTAGTAGTATTATTTTAGGTACATCATCTTCACATATGATTTTATATAATTAATGTAAGTATACAAAATATTGTAAAACGTTTTTAAAAGAGAACGATGGAGTTTCTCGCCCATTCTTCTCCATACGAAACTACCTCTTGCGACAAGATTTTTTTTTTTGCTTGAAAAGTGCCTTTTATGTGCCAATTAGAAATAAATGATTTGACTTTGCCTTTGACTTTGATGATAACGACGGTAGGTGATTCAAGAAATTCCCACATTTATTTTTATGTTTATAATTGGCAATACATTAATTATAAAAATAGAAGTCATATTTAAATGTTGAACTACTTACTTGTCCATATCAATAATAATAAGTTTATTTATTATAATATCAATTAGGCAATCAAACAGACAACAGTTGCCTATTTTCGGTCACAAGACGGCAGATACCTAATTGCCATTTTATTATCTGCTTGTACCTAATCGATTTGTGCCTTCAAATAATTGTGCATAAAAATACATAAACAAAAGCAAATGATAATAAACATAACGTTGTATGTACGCCTGTATTCCCAAAGGGTTAGGCAGAGGTGTACCTATAGTGCACCCGTAGTAATTGATAAACCTACGTTAAAAACGTACACTAATCAAAACACACCAAAAATTTACCTAACGCACGGTTGCTTAACCATTAACTCATTAAACTATATATAAAAATTTGACCTGCGCCTGCGACACCCATTAAAAGGCCCCAGCGCCATTAATATCATAATTAAGAGTTAATTCCTTATGTATTAGAAAGTTTAAATTTTTATGTAAATGGAATATTTACATATAAAATCTTTTATATATTTGGATAATAAAACCAATGAAATTTGCTTTGGTTCGTAATAAAACAAAAGAAAAGTTCTCAATAATTCCATACTATTAGCTATCGATAAATTGTATGACTTTATTAAATCATAAGAGTATTAATTAAGGTTATGAAAAGTTTTTATGTGGCATAGGTATTAATTTTTACTAAGAAATAAATTGTAGGCATACATTCCAGAGCCAGAAAAACTTAATAAGAAATAGCAAGAAAATACGACATAGATGTAGAGGTATACGTCGAAACCCCAACATGTATTAAAAACAAAATGTCGAATAGCTACCATTTATATCAAATAACTAGTTCTAAAACAATAGCGAAACAATTGACAATTCCATAGATAGAAAGACACCAATACGTAAGATCATTATCGAGGCACTATTGTATGTCACCGATTACTAAGCAAACCGATTCTGTTCCATGATAACGATTTAATCTCTATTCGTCAAAATCGACATGATTTGCCTATGAGGGCAAATCCTACTGCCACTCGACTGCGAAAAATCTTAATTTTTTTAGGGCCAGTCTTGTCACACTCTGTAAGTAAATGTCCCATTAAACATTTTGAAGTAATGTTTTAACTATGCAAAACAGTCTGTCGAAATGCTATCAAGAATTTTTTGTCAAAGTTTGGTGAAGTTGGGTCTTAACCTGTTACTCGGTGTATTGCTATCGTCATAGTTGTTGACGACAGTTAGATATTGTTTTTTAGTTTATAAGTGTCTCTCTTAAAAAATTCAGTCTACGGAAGTGACTTCCACAGAAGTGACGAGCTTCTGTGGAAGTCAAGAGCTTCGGTCCAGCACCGGTCGTAAAAAAAGGAAAAGCAGATTTAAAAAAAGAAAAAGTAAACGTCAAATCAACTGAAGCAATAAAAAGAAAAGTATAGGAAAAGCATGTGTTATAGTGAAGGCTACTCAGCACGTTACATTGTTGCTACTTGTACAAGTTGTAGACACTTGTGAATGCGCGGGGCCCGGAGGTCGCGCTAGTCAAGTACGGTTAGCAAAGAACAGAAGATTTTATCGAATGACATTTTTTTCATATTATTTTGTTGGTACAGATTTTTTTCTGTTTCGAGAAATGCTTGGTGACTTCGGAGCCTTTCAAGGATTTTAATTTTCATAAGGTGCAAATTTAATTCACCTCATGGTAAGTTGTTTTTGTACGGATAGCTAAATCATTTGATGTTAGATTCTCAGTTTAAAATCTAGAGGGTTATTTTCCAAGACGTATTTTGCATTGAAATACGATAGACGTGACATATCCGACAAGAAAAGGAAAATTCCAGACACCGAACAAATAATGAAGTAAAAAATACGTCTTAAGATATTCCTAGGAAACTAAGAACATTATACTCGTAGTATCTTCAAGCACAAAGAGCTTCAAAAAGCTTCAAGTTAAGCTCGTAACAATGCACCACAATCTTATCCCATACTACTTCAAAAACACGAATAAGTTACTCGAATAGCACTTAACAGATTTTCAGTGCAGATAAACACGGCAATCCGCACTCGTATTGCTAACGTTACGTTTGATCCAATTGAACAGGCGAGCGGCCGCTCTAACGTCCACGATGCATGCTGCACCGCAGGGGCGTGGCCACGATGCGTTTTGACCAATGATTTCGCTCCGTTCAAGCAAAACTAATTATACTGATTTATGCTCCCATTGTTCATTGTTTTATGTCTTTCTCTTAGTGTACACTTACAAACCCATATTCGTATGTAGATAAGTGAGTAACTTGATATATCGCGTTTTGTTGCCTTTTTATGTTTTCGTGACTCGCGCGGTTGTGAGTTACGGTTGTAATTAGCCGTTTATTTTCGTGGATACTGAGACCTTCGGTAGAGGCCACTGAGTTAAAGGCAAGGGGGTATCACTTTAGCTTGAATTTAACGTTTATTAGGTAGGATATTAGCTTGATAGCAATAGATATGATAATCCAGCAGATCACTGAAGGTATAAGCCATTTAAGATTATAATCTGATAAGTACACCAACAGGTGTGTTCAAAGAATCACGACCTCGCTGCCCTCACGCATTGTGTAAATCGAAAGCTTAACATTATAAAGTCGTCACCTTCCAGACGGTACCTTTCACTCGGTCAGACGTAAAAATCCAATCGTTATTTAAAAGAGCATTTCAACAATTCCAGCATAGTTAAAGTTAAGAGTGAACATAAAAAGAGACAGGCGGACGAGCAGGTACAATGAGGTCGGAGATGTAACAGAAATCGCGCGCGGTGTCACCACCCATTGTATATCAATATTTTATTAAGCATATTCTGAAGAAAAACAGAGCAGCAAATCGTAGCGTCCGGCGCGGCAGCTGCACCCGCGTCGCATTCACCTGTCGCTCGCAGCGCGCGCGCACGTGGGCGGGGCTAAGGAATGCAACGTTTTCGCGCTTTTTTCCATTTGCCCCGTCAGTCGCCACCGGAATTCGGGTGCGATATTTTCTTTGGTTGGAATCCAAAGGCTTTACTGGGACTTGAGATATTTATTCCCCTTTAGTCCGTTGTCTTTTAGATTTATGAATGCTGATCTTTTTATGCGATTTATTAGAGTTTTAATTCAGGTAACGAAACGAAGGTTTAGAGTTATGATTTTTAGAAACTGAGTTTCGGCCCTACCGTTTGAGTATTTTTTACGAAAGATAATAAAGTAGAAGAGGTAGTATGTTTCTTGCAAATTAAATGTTAAGTGATGCGTTTAAAGGCCATCTCGCAGAGAATAAGGGTTAAGATAATAAACATGTTTTGCAAGTCAAAGGCGCACTTAAGATATTATTGTGGCATTTCTTGCGCGTGAGAAATTTCTATGCACTGCAATAGAAATTTTATTAAAACAGTACATTCAGATAATAAGGCTCTAATAGGTCTTAATATTTCTAATAGTTAGTTGGTTTATTTTAGCTCTCTGTGTAAAAATGTATCGGAAAGACATCCCTAGAAAAAAGATATATCATTACCTAGGTCTCTTGATTTTATTTCCAAGAAACTAAATTGATTAAGCTAGCTTACGAAGGTAGGAGCATTTATGTCCAAAAACAATAAAACAACAAAGAAACCCTCAACAAATCATGCACCACGAAAATTCATCATTTTCATTAAACAATTCGTGTATTTAACATTTAACGTAACCGCCTAATCGCGTGTGGTTATACCGATAAAGCAAGTGGGTCAGGTAGTGGGCTATCAGTCAAAAAATAAACAACAATAATACACAGAAATCTATGGGGAACAGGGCGAGGTTGAGTGGCTTCCGTCGACGTAAGATTGATCGAGCAATCGCAATTATGAAAAATGATTTTGTGATAGCGGTGGCAAAGTGACCGACGTGAGCGGGGAGAGGGTTAGCGGGTTTTGGTACTGTCATTGTCAATTCGGTGTCGATTGAATATGTATTTTACCATATCGGCTTGAACTATTAAGAGAATATTTACCAGACAGCACCGTGGTTTATAGTGGGGCTGCCTGCACAGTTTGGCCAAACGTATGTGTGTCGTGGAGGTAATTTATTACTTTAATAATCAATGGTTTTCTTTATTGTAGGTATCCAATAAAAACTACATAAATGATCATAAGGACTAAAATGTCGAAAGAAACTGTTAAAAAAAACCAGGAAACTATTAAGTTAACATGTAATACCTATAAAAATAATCATTTTAGTTCAATGATAATCGAGGAACCTACATGATAAGGTTTTGTAACGACTTTTTTGTAATTTTATCGTTTAAAAAAAAGCATGTAGATTCTATTGATAATAGTGCATATCGCAGTCTGTATTTGAATCTTTAGATACAGCCTAATTAATAATGTAAAAAAAAAACAATTTGTATATAGGTGTTTTTATAGTTTTATAATAGTAGGTACATTACTGTCGCTGGTTGCGGACAAGTAAACAAATTTTCTCAAATAATGCGCGGAAATTAAAATTAAGTAAATAAATTATTAATTCTAGAATCAATGACGAACAACGATAATTTTTCCCGCGCTAATATGTTCATTGTGTTTCTTCTTTACTTTAAACAGCTCTTCAAAATATTTGATATGTTACCTCCTTGGTTGCCATGTGTTGGAGGAAAAAATTCGTTCCATTTTTAAATAACACAACAGATATGAGTTTTCATAGTAATTTATTTGACCGCTAAACACGACAGATATGGATTTCCATACAAACATTCCCGGCAGGACGCTCGCATGTATTCGACCAGTACCGTAATTTCGATTTATCTCGAAGAAGGTTGTCAAAATAATGTTCGAATTTCCAAGCATGTTTGAAAAAGCATTTTGACTGACTAACAATTAAATGAAAAAAAAAACTAAATTAATTAAAAAAATCGCTTCAAACTCATAACTTGCGTCTGCTGTCACTAAATTTATACCGGATTGTCGACTAAGCTCTTCATAGAACCTATTTGTGAACGTGTAAAATACCAAATAGTAAACCGAGTGTTCAGGGAAACCGATTTCAAAAAACCTATTGGAAAAGGTAGGATTGTCCTTTTTTGTCACGACTTCTGAAACGAAATCTTTTCAGTACTCGTTCCTTTTGCTACCCTTTTATTGTGAAGTCGGTTAAAATAACGTTTGTCAGATTATTAATAATTACTAGAGATGCGCCGAATATTCGTTTTATATTCGGTATTCGGCGTATTCGGCAAATTATGAGGTATTTTTTTTTTTCTTTTTTTCTTTATTCGGTCGAATTATTCGGTTGAAATGCCGAATGTATTCGGTTTAATTGATCATTGCAAATCAGCCTTTAGGGCAAAATAAATTAAAGGAATCCCATAATCTAACAATCGTATTTATTAGAAATCGTTTATTGTAAGGGGTGTCTCGGGTCTTTAATATCCCACTTTGTAAGAAATGAATCCTGCAATGTTTGTTGCACAGTCGAAACCTATGATAACCTGGCAATCAATGATGGCCCAGCCACTGGTACCGGAACCATATCCGCTGCGCTATTGCTACTAGACGATGTCGAAGCAACTTGTTGAAAATGACTTTTATGCTTTAGCAATAAATGATTATTCATAGCACTTGTAGAAGCATTCCGCCCAGTGCCCCGCGAGAAAGCATTGCGTTGCACAACGTACATCGCACTTTTTTATTATCATCTTCGGTTTCTTTGAAGACACACGCGACTTTTTCCGTCGACTTATCATCTTTCAAAACACCCAAAACACCAAAATGTTATCAAATAGTCAAGAACTGCACTAAAATCTGGCACCCGTATTGTGTTTTCATACGCAAATGACAGTGGCAGGGTGCAGCGGGTAGCGGGAGGCGAGGTACCACTCACTCGGTACGCGCGCGGCGCTTTGGAAATCTAGCGTGTATAAACTTGTTTGCAAGGCAAAACTATAGAACGAGGAACCGAATTATCCGGCAGTATATTCGGTTCGGTAAGAACTTAACCGAATATTATTCGGTATTTGGTTATTCGGTGAAACCACTATTCGGCGCATTTCTAATAATTACTATCAATAATTACAGTGCTTATCACTCCTTGGTGATAGGTACAATATGAGAATTTATTTCTGTAGTTCGAAAAAGTAAAATAAAGGCTTGTGCAGACCAGCGCGACTTTACGCGCGACGCGACGCCGGTTATTGTTATACCGTACAGTTTTCGTAGAAATTGTATTGTTCGTGTCGCGTCGCGCGACAAGTCGCGCTGGTCTGCACAAGCCTTTAATCATGAAATGATACGATTAATTATTACGTTGCTAAAATTAACTCATCAAAAATGCGACAGTGATAGTATAGATACCTGTGTTATAACGCATAATATGTGGAATAACACCGAATATGTGGTGTAATACATTACACCACATATTCGGTAGGTATCTATATTATGTAGCCAAAATATGTAAAAATCACCTGATTTTAATTACTAATACCTAATAGTGTTTTTATCATAAACTGTTCTATTGATACCTCTCATAATAGAGATAATATTATATTGGTGGAGATTACTGTTATCATTAACTTTTATTAGATTAATAATTATGCTGCATCACCGTTTGCTATTAATTTATTTAGATAATTAGGTATAGTCAGCAGAAAAAGAAAATTTTAATTAAAAAAACATAAAGCCAAGTGAAATAATTGATTTCAATTAGGCACATGAAAGGTATTTTCAAAGTCAAAATTTACAAAAAAAAAAACTATTCGCCCCTTTCAAAAGGTACTAAAACACAGGAGAATACATATACCTACCTAAAACTAATGAATAAGTTATGCAAAAAAAAAAACAAATTAGTTTAACTATTATATTGTAATACCAACAGAGTACAGCTTACGTAAGTACTTACGCAGCAAGACCAATTTATTTTTATAAAAAAATCCACTTACTAAAAACATTAATTTTCTTAAACCCCTCAGAAACCACTTAACGCCAGACTTATTAGAATAGTCTTGCATCGTAAGACACTCGACTAAAATATGCCTGTATATAAATGATGGCGGTATATAAATCCAAGTGTGTGAAATCCTTCTGCGGTCAGGGCGTCCAATTTCGGATTCGATCACATTACCATAAGGCGAGTGCGCGACTGTGCGATGCACTGCCCAGTACGGACTTACGGACGGGGAGGATGGAAAGCAGAACGTTGAGACGATGTTGATAAGTGTTTTATGATGGTTGTCAGTTAGAAGTCACTGGTATTACAAATTAAGACTTGCATAGGATTATCTTATTTGGGAAAAACATGTACCTATATTTATTACCACGTAACTACAGTAAGGAAGTAAACGTAACTATAAATCTGCACCAATTAGTCCTCGCTAGCATACATTTATTGTAATAACTAAGTTTTTAGTTTTTTCCACTGAAAAACAAGCCGCTATAGCACAAAACTTAAATATATAGACGAGTTCCCTTTACTTGTATACCAATTTAATATGGTCTGGTGAGGCTTGTGGCGGCATCTACATCGCCACATGCGAACTACGCATCACACTGACTTCACGCAAAATCCTGCATCGTGCAAGCAGAGTTTGTCGTGCGACTAGCGTATATACAACGTCCCGATATCAATCGTCGGGCAGTAGCCCAACAGACATAACACCCGTCTGGTCGGAGGATCCTCCCTTTTCTATAAAGGATGAAACAATGAAGACCCAGCTTTTGAATCGTAAGTCGTCACCACAAATCTTTCTCCCAACTTTCATTGCAATAAGAATAGCAAGTAGTTTGCTCACAATAAAACAATAACTTCCCCAGCCATCCAACCTATCGCTCGCTGCAATCCCCGCCTGTGTGTCCCACAGAACCTCGCCGACTATTTTATATAGTATTTAGATGCACATTAAGAGTCATCTTTAACTGGAGAATGTTCCGATCGGGTATCATTACCATATTGCTGGTCGGGAACCCTTGACTACAGACGTAGTGTATGATATTCAGACTAGATTATGCTGGAATAGATAGGGACTCATTACCGGGACGCTGACTAAGATTTTGCAGAACTTTTTTGAGTGGACTGCAGTTTAGGGTTGAGGTGGTGGGTGGTTTCATAAGAGGTGGTTGTTGTCTGGAAACCATGGAAGAGGTTAAGGGTTAACTTAACAAAAGTTGTGCGCAGAAATAGTCTTAACTGGGCCAATTTTTGTATCTACAAAGTTGAACTGACAATGGTCATGGTTCTTAAAGATAATTGAATCATTAAAATACTTTTCCTCAGCTCTCTCTACGTTGAAAATGAAAGACTCGAGCAATAAAAACTGATTTAAAGCCAGTCTGAATACGAAAGCAGCACCAATTCCCAATCAATTAAATCAAACCGAAGCAAACGAACAAAACCAACATTAACCAGTCCATTAACCCTAAAGCCAGTAATTATAAAGGTGGCGAACGCGAAAACAAAAGCCAAGTCCTCCACGAGGCTAACGTGTAAAGAATGCACCGATTCCGAGAGACGACGCCTCTCGACCGCATTTTATCACCGACTAATGATCTCGGGCGTCTACGCCGCGTAATGAGAGCGCCAAGCGCCCCGGCTCACAACCAATAAAATATTTATGAAACCATCCCCCGCCCTAATGGAACGCGTCAACTCCCCACTTAGAAAACTCCACTCGCATTAACCTCCGCAAAATTATCATTACCGCTCCACAAATGGACAATAGCCGATCGCATGTCCTATACGCAGAATGCGACTCGTTAAGTCGCCGAGGACGCGAATTTAAGAGACAGCTTCTAAATATCCAGTGGCAGCGTGCACATGCGTCCCGAGATCTGTATCGCGCACAATACCGAGCCCGGCCGTCACGACGGTAGCAGAAATATGGACGCGGGCCCGCCGCATGCCCGCTTGTTTTATGTTAATGTGAGGCATAAACGGCTAGGCTACGGGGAAAAATAACGCGCCGACGTCCACCGTGATGAAATACCAGATACCCGCTGCTGATCGTTAGCCGGCCCGCGCCACAACACGAGATCCACACCTAACGCCATTGTCTCAGACGCACGAGGAAGTCGAATAATTAAAGCGAACGCGTCGTCAGTCCAGCGTGCATTCCCACAGACGCTATCGCTCCTGTCGATCTCCGCGAGCGAAATACCGAAACCTAATAAGTCCGAGCCGAGTCTCATTTGTGTAAGGAGTCGTTTAAAAAAACGAACAATACGGAGGCGCCCGATAAAGGAGACGGCCCAATAATTTAGGGTCATTGTTTCGCCTCTTAATTTATGGAGTGCGGGCGTACGATTGATTTGTAGGTTTAGGAGGGAGATTCCTCGGCCCGAGAGTGTTGGGGATAAGCGGTTTTAAATCCGCGGTGGATTATCGCGAGGCGACGTCGCGGCTCTGTGACGCGCGTCAAGAACTCAATTTATTCGCGGGCCCACTCGATATACATACAATGCGCGGCGGCATTTAAAATGCGCGATAGGATTGGCCGGTTGAGCCTGGGCGGGGTGCGCGGACCATATACGCGTTCTTCGTGATGCACATATTAAGTTAGAAGGCTCTGTACATGGGATGCGGTGGAATTACGATAGGCACCGATGATGTCTAAGATCGTGAGTGTCCCTCCGGTAGTACAATGGGCGAACTCGGAGAAAATTATTAATGCCCCCGGGTTGTTCGGTGTTACATTAAATTGCGGGTGGCGAGCGATGCCATTAAATTATCGGACTCGCTGATGTCCTCCTACAATGCATCGCTTGATAGTAATTCACGGCCGATGCTCTTGTGGTATAATTTCGCGGGTGCATTATGTACCTAGGACTGGAATTGGATTTGTTTGATTTAGAGAACAGAGGGTTATGGCATGCAAATGTACATTAATGCTGCATCTCTATATTGTAATCTATATTTATCAGTTTCATAAAATCAGGACTGACCCATAAATACTCTACAATCTTTACATCCTACAGCAACGATGCTGTGGTTACGAAACCACTCCAAAACCTATATCGTTTCCACGCTGACATTTAACCCTAACAGAATCACTCCACAAATAAAACAGTCCATCGTAAGTACAGCCTATCAGGCATCGAGCGTCTGCATTAATTGGAACAGCCGATCTGGACGACGCAGATTTCACTTCTATAAATGGCTCGAAACTTTATGGTATCGCGGTGCGTTGTTACCGTCAACTTGCGCCTGCACACACTTGTAATTGGTCGACCGCCGGTTGACATTTACAAGAGAACCAAGATGGCGGCCCATCGGATATGCGACGTGTAATTGACAAATAGGCTGAAGGGTTAGAATAAATTGGGCTTCGCACGCAAACGGTTGGATTTTGTTTTTCGAGATCGATGGTGCGTTTGCGCACGCGATGTTCGACAGATTGTTGACTGCTGAGTCAAGTAAGCGAGCTTAGAATTAGATGGGTTCTCTGTAAGATAGGAAAATTCTGCAGCACAATAACATTTTATTCATACTGGTAAGGTTTCCAGATCTGAAACTGGAAAGGCTCACTTAAGTTTGTTGACTTGACGTGGAACCGGACTTTTGATTTTGAATTGTGACAAGCAGAGAGTTGAAGACTTGGAGACCTCTTTTGCTAGCTTGAATTCATTTTTTCTGAATTTTTATTTGAAAAAAAGTCTCAAGAAAGCCAGACAGCCTGGTCTTGGAAATTTTAATCGGACAAGACTCTGAAATTCTAAGTGTATAGATATAGTTAGACCTTTCTCGCCACTCTATGCGTGACTAATATCAATTTGTCCTTTATAAAAAATACAAGAACAAAAAAGAGGTAAGTATTTCTATTCACATACCAGTCACTTAGCTATAACTAAAGGATAATTATAAGTTCTTGAATGCAAGTCTACTGTCGCTATTCACATCCGTACCTTAAGTATAGGTAATAACAGTCGATTTAGCGCGAAATACTTCGGACGTAAACATGGAAAAATATATATAAATGCTTTAAAAAAGGGTTAATTCAAGGAATATTCTAGAAATGTTAAGTTTAAGTCTACGTAATTGCTCCCATCTTTTAAGTGACTAAATATCACTTTACTGTGGCTTTACATGCATGGCAATGGCAACCATTTGTCCAGCCTTTAAATAAAACGGACCATCCGGCTATTTTGTAAAAGTATAGCTAAACTTCAGATAATGCCCTAATCATCAAACCGACATGTCCTAGAACAAAAAAAATTAATACATTGACGTCCACCAACCCGTACTGGGCCCGCGTGGTGGACTACTGGTCACTCCTCACAGAGAGGAGGCGTGCTGTGACCCAGCAGTGGGAAAATTATAGGCTGGGTTATGCATCAAGCTTTGGAAACGTACCTTCTAATAGATCCCCATTAGGCGATAACCCTTCGATAATTTTCAGTTGCTCTAAGAGAATGTGGATATCAACGTAGTCGCTTTTAACGGCAACCGCTATCGATGAACAATTTTGTTACTGATAATCACATCGTACTCACATTCATTCAAAAACAATTAACTAAAACAATCTTCCAACCACATCCATTTTAGTATCCCCAAAGGAGTCTTAAAAATATAATAATCACAAACTATTCTAATTAACATATTCACATTAAGTTCAAATTAACAGTAATTACATGCAAACACTGCTCAGCCACCATTTTTAAACGGGCGTGAAGTGTATGCAATTATAGGCTCGAGACACACTGTGCGACTTTAAAATAGGAGATGATTGCTAATAAGGGTAATTGGGAAGGATTTTCGATGAATGCCGATCCCGCAAGTTGGCACTTTAGCAAACACATTGAGTGGCTCGTGGTTAAAAAGGGTTTATTTAAGATTTCCTACTTTATGTTTGTCGTGTCGTCGCACTTTATATTTGAACTGTTTCTTTATAATTGGAAATATGTTTGAGCACCTATGTTTATTCAACGTATGTTATGTAGTGTTACAAAGTCGAGATAGATCCGCCAAACTGACCTTAATTGATTGACTTACTATTTTATTATCAAAATCCATGTTAATGCTTACAACTCTATCAATGACACAGGCTGTTAGAAGCCTAGTAAACGATTTACGTCTCAGTTAACATGACTGCTGGTCTCTCACTGCAGTTGCAATGATCTGACCTGACCAATAAGGATCGTGTAAACAACTGACATTCAGGGCGAACAACCGTTTTGATTTACAACCAACTTCGATAAAGTGTCACTTTCTCGTGTCGACTCGAGCTTTACGAGAATATCTCATGTCGTGGCGAAGAGATTTGCCAGTCAACAAGGTAGTGGGGATGTTTGTCCAGGGTGCGACAGATCGTCTGTAAAACTGGACGATAGGGACTATAAATCTATCTTAGTATGAAAATTAACATGCTTTTGTGTCTGTCTGTTTATCAACTTAGTTCTTCGAAACTACACAACTACTCATCACCATCATTTAGAGAGTTTTATGAGTATAATTATATTAATTTAATTATAACTTACACGCGCTCTCCACGATGTCTATTTGTTTTTTTTTTTTGTGGTTTTCTAACATAGTTCTTAGGCACCTACTTGCTCACACACACACACACACATCACACATCTATAGATGTCCTGTAATGGGTAGTCTGAAATAAAGTTGTATTATATAATAACTTTATTTCTAAACTAACTTCTGCCCGCGACTTCGTACCCGGGTAATTACAGTCCTCGACCCCATCGCCCGGGCGCGCTATTACTTTCTTTTCGCTCGGCTTCTACGAGTCTTAGCGTGATGGTACATAACCTATAAGCTTCCTCAAGAATTGGGTTATCCAAGGCAAAAATATTTTTTCAAATCCGACTGGTAGTTCCGGAGATTACCCCCTACATACAAACAGACAAACAAATTTTACCTCTTTATAATATTATATAAGTAGGTATAGACTAGTATAGATAACTTAGACATAGCACAGAAATCTCGACGTTATAATATGTCGCCACATCAGTAAATTGCACCCGTGTGAAGCAGGGTTGAGTCGCTAATTAAATAAAGGTAATAAACCATTAAATACCACACACACACGTTATCATAACATCTTTTAACAAAAAATCTGCCGTAAGATTAAAAATGGCACCTTAATATATCCGTTAAAAGGGTTTTGATTGATCAAGACGTCAGCCGAGGACAGTCGTCCGGCGACCGTCCGGCGACAGTCCGGCGACTGATGATTGATACGCACTGTTAGACAATCGCACGATCCATCATCACTGTCGTCAGTGTGGTCCGAGCCTTATACGTGACCTATTGTATTGTTGAAAGTTTATTTTCGATTTTTGTTTTCTGAATTTTGGTTTTTGATATTTTGCAGGAAAGTCACGTAGGTAAAGTTTACTTTTGTTTATGATCGCGTTTCCAAAAACACTTTTTTTTTAAGCGCGAAGTTTCATACTCCTTTTTGAAAGGAACATGTATGGCAAGTCATTTACTAAGATATGGAAGCTTTTTCTCAATTCTATCCAGTTTGCGTACAGAATAATTGACATATATTTGACAATATATTTTTATAAATCATATATTTTTTCTTCTATTTCTCCTGTATGTGTCCTTATAAAATTACTCACCAAAATAAACTATCAACTGTAAAAACGTTCATTTCGGAAACAAAAATATCGATTTCCGATCATTTTTTTATCGAGTTATCGCGTCAGTTCGGCGCCGGCGCACGCAATGATCGATTGCACGTTTAACACCAGGTAAACACCCCGTATATGAAATGAAACTATCACTTTACTGCGACATAAAAATACCAAAATACTGTATACACCCCTCAAAACAATAAACAATCTCTAGATCGATCAAAATAAGGTTGAATTTTGATTGGTTTTAAGTTTCAGAGTTTACGTCAACAAGTCTGTTTGATAAATTAATTAAGCGAATGATGGATTTGTCTGCATGGAGTAGTGATTGATGATTTGACAATAATTTTGGGGTCGCACGGCGAATGTCAACAGATAAACACACAAAATGGGTTCCGGATGCACCTGAAGATGGGAAACGGAAAAAAAAACTTAGTTTACTTAAGTCTTACTTGAGACTATATCTATACATATAATAAAATGGTAGAAAAGTCAAAACTAAAACATTAAATATTTTTGAAAAAAAGTAGGACGTTTGTCTGGATGTTCAGGATTGACGCAAAAAAATACGGTATATATTTTGTTCAATTTTGCACTTATAGATATAATAATATTCCTCAAAGGTCTGGTCATCGAATATGGTATATATTATAACGCTATTTGCTATGGGGGATTAGCAATATTGCAGTAAGATTTAATTAGAAAATGCTAATAAAATTTACAGTCACGTGCGTGAAGCCGCGGGCACACCTAGTAGTGAATTTGAAGGAATATCTCACGTTCTTACTGTATTTGAAGGATATCGTAAAATTTATGATTATGTATGCCAGTTTAAGCTTGTAATACATACAATCCATTTATGGTAAGACTAGCATAAATTACTTTGAATTTGTCACCTAGTTATAACCTTCGATTCTCGATCTGAAGTCAATAACCTTTGCGTAGCTTTAAAAGCTATAATGTACAAATGAAGTACAAAATTAACATCTCTATATGGTAATAAAAAATATTTATTATCCTTATCCAAGAGGCAGAACACCCAAATATTTGTATCAACAAAGTATTCGATCACTAAACAAACGGGTGACATAAATATTTTGACAAAACAACACCGCGCTTTTAAGCTAAATTAAAACGAACTTAAAAAATAAATTAACAATCGATAAAAAGGACATCATAAACAAATCGAAAACTCGTTTAAAATTTAATATAATGCTCATAAATATACTTTTTTTTTTGCAAAACGAATCACCCCATTTAGTAGGGTGTCCACAATAAACCTGTCACGCGAGACAGTCCGATACCCGACATCGCACTTATCAACGAACATAACATCCTCAACTTTACGACAATCTTGCGCTGGACGCGCGCGCATATAAATTTGAACAAACGTCAAGACAGTCCGATTTTATTTTACTGATCATGGAAATTGTATCGATATTTCAACGATAACGTTATTGTGTTGTGTCGGATAAAGATACTTTTTATGTTCGCGTTCGTTTGATTTTTATACGATTCGAGAATCGGATGAGAGTTGGAATCGATTATAATAAAGTTTACAACGCATGCTGTGACTAATAATAACTATTGGGAGATATGCATTATCCTAAATCAGACGTAAATTTGTCAATGTACTTATCAATCGAGATTTCATTCACAAGTGCAGGTTGAATCATTCACTGTTGAACTTCAGTCATCAAACTACGTAGCTCTGAAGCATGTATGCAGAACCTGTTGCTTCCCAACGCGTGTACAACACTGCACAATGCACGCGAATAACAGCATAAAGAACAAAACAAGACCAAACAAACAGCACGTCAAGTAAAAGTTTTTCCCCATTGAAGCAGCTGAAAACCTATAAGCTACGCGTGAAAGCACGCAAATAAAAAAATCACAAAAATCATTCCCGCAGCTAAAACCCACACGCCACAATCTAGATCGCAACACACGAATAGCGAAATCTAAAAACCGGTTGTTAGTTCGCCATGTAATTCTAATTAGGTAATTCGAGCAGCCGGTACTAATGGTTCGGTTCGGTGCCATAAAGCAGGCGCAATCTGATCGTGTGAACATGCTGTCCGCGTGTCCCGTGCACATTGTCCGCAGACATGCGACGCTTTGTCACCCTAGCCCACGCGGCGAGATAGCGATATGAGAGCCTGTAATTATTGGCTTCAGAGCTATTCTGTAAATTCGATTTTAGTGTTAGCGGAGGGTTAATAAATTTTAATTAATAGATGAGGTTTTTTATTTTTTTCTGAATTGAAATTGTTTATCTTTTGTTTTAATTTGTTATCACAGTCAATATTATAAGATTGGCTGCAATTTTCTTACGTCTTCAAGTATTATTCTAAGCACAATACTTACTCTCAGTTCTTTCAAGCTCATTCATTCTTGAGACCAGTCTCTCACTACCTACATGTGGTGATAACTTGAACTTTGACCTCTTGACTTCGAACAGCAGTAAACCGGTATTACAGAACAAAAACATCGATACTTTAATCTTCCAATCGGTTGAAAAAGGGGCCCAACTCAAGACCTTTTGACACTTTGAGTCAACAGGCTCGAAACGTCAAGAATTGCCTTCAAACCTCTAGTTAGTAGTAGTTAGCCCGGGGAAGTTACGCCAAATTTTAGGCTAACTTTGCATTAATTTAAAACAGCGATTTTTTTCATTTATCGTTTAGGGTATGGTCAAGGGAGTATATTAAAGTATATACCGCGAAAAGTTCACCCCCGCGTGTATGTTTTTTTTAAGAAAACATCTATTTTCAATTTTACGTGGTAGAAAAAAATATTAACAGATATGTTTGTATTGAGTGTTTGTCGAAGAGATTAGATATCACAAATAGGTCAAAAAATTAAACATTTTCGTCCACGGAAATTTCCATAAAAATGATGTTTGGATTTTTTTTTATTGTACTTCGAGCAAAAATATTAACAGCAGTTTTTTTGTATATAATATTTTGCTTTAATGTGTTTAATTTTGTTGAATAGCGTATTAAAATATTTAATTAAGTAATTTAATGCAAACAAACTGCTGTTAATATTTTTGCTTGAAGTACAATAAAAAAAAAACATAATTTTATTTTTATGGAAATTTCCGTGGACGAAAATGTTTAATTTTGAAATAATATATTACTTTTACGATTTTTTTACATAATATGATCAAAATTTTCCTGTTACCTATTTTGCCTCAATTTTTATTCACAAAAATGCGTTTTTTGTTTTTTTTTACCTTGATGCGGTCCTCGAAAATGTTTAATTGTTTTATATTATTTGAAGAGCTAAATTCAAAAACACGATTCAGTAAAAAAATCGCTGTTAAGAAATAGTGCAGGGTTCAAACCTAATTTCCCGGCCTATTAGTAACCTTTTAGTCACAACAAACGGATATATCTAATAAATAAATAAGACGGATATACTATATAAATGAGTTGAGACATGAGGACACCGATGCATACTCATTATACTTAACCCTCTCATTGATGGTAGAGCGTTTCAAACGAGAGGAACACGCAATGACGTCACGACCTGGATCATCAAGAGTCACGCGAAACGTGCAGTGTCATCATGTCCTATATCCAAAATTCGGTTACGGCTTTTCCGGCTTGGATCAATCTCGGCATCCTAAATCTTATAATATAAATTACAAATCTTAAAAAAATCTGGCTTTTGGGTAGGACATGTTTCAAAAGTTTCCAAATCAGAAGCTTGGCTTTAAACTTTATGTTTCAGACTTTTGCCATCTTTATTGAATGTCAGTCTTTTTAGAAGCGTAGACAAAAAATGTCCTCACCCAAGCCAACAGACGGACATAATAAATAAGTGCACAACGGCTCGGGACATGAGGACACCGATACACACTCAGCCCTCACATTGATGGAAGCGTTTCAAACGCAGTTTAGATAGCGAACTGGCGTTGACGTATTATTATTGTGGCGTTTCGATGTTCTCGTACCATTTCCGAAGTATAAGATACGAAATTTTCGTGTAGTGATGGTAATGTGGTTCTAAAGGCTAATGTTTTTGTAAATGATGGGTTGGGAATAGCGAAAATGTTTGTTTGATGGCGATTGATTCTAATCGTATTGTTTTATCGAGACAGGACGAGGACTTGTTTATTTATACAATAAAAAATATTGGTTTACCCTTTCTTGCTACACTTGATTAAAGATTCGTATCAATTTGTATGTTATAGAGTCTATGCACAACTTTGAATGCTTTTTTGTTAGCATTATCCAGAACATACATTTTTAAGCCCCGTGAATTTCAGCCAATAATCCAAATAGCCAACTAAGTTGCATCAAGTTCCTCAATAAACCTCTTCCTTTTTAACACTATCTCACGAACTTGGTCGAGCAGCTCGTATTTTGACATGTTTTATAGTTCTTCTTGCGTCAATCGCTCGTGTTGCGTCCGAAATACTTTATTTATAGCCAAAACGGTTGAGTCGTCGCGGTCGTAAAAACTTTTAGTGTCTTCCGATTGAGGCGCCGTGTCTTTATGCCTTTTTTATCAATATTGAGCCGTTTTTGATGGGCTGTTTAGGGTTATGACGTAGTTTTGTTTGTAAAGAAGCCATGGAATTGAAACAACAAGACCACGTTACATCAAAATGACAAGCAGTCATTTTGATGTAACGTGGTCTTGTAACGCAAGGTTTTGAGTGCATCTGCGACAGGTCTCTGAACGAAATGTGTTAATAGAAATACAGACTAACAGGTTTTTGTATGATTTTATCTTTGCTAATAAATTGTGTTGTAGTAATTTCAATTTCCTGCTTTTCACTTACACCTTTAGTTAGGTCGCTCACTATTGAACGATTTCCTGTAACATTGATAGGAATGTTCTAGTTTCTGAGTTTAATTTTATTAACTTATTTTTCAGACAACATGATCCATTTTGTAGGTAAAATATTGCTTAAAACTATGTTAGTTCCCGCATACAATGTTTGAAGAACGGACAGTCATACCTGTCTGTTATTATACTCAGGATGCTGTTACTACTCACACGCACCCTGTGCTGCAGTGACGCCGCTTGCTTGCGTAAAATTTCCGCGAAATCATCTGTGCGTGCCTCCATGAAAATGGCGGACGCTCTGCAAAACGAAGGGAGCCTCAGCAACATCCTGAATGCGTTATCGTATTGGACCCAAAGAGCATTGACAGCCCTTGCGTATATACCTACTGTCTACTGTTTACACGAAGTTACTGGTTTCTGATTAAATTATTCAGGACATTTTTTATGGAGGGATATCTAGCACTGGAGTGCTGTAGGCTGCGTTCTGACTGAATAACACTGATAAGATTATCTCCTAAATCGAAATCGCGTTTACGTACTTTCACAAACTTTTATAAGCAGAAATATCTACTCTAGATCTTAGTCATCTCTTAAAATTTGTTATTAGGTAGTTCTTAACGGTGTGGCACATCAAGGCACGTTTTCCCTATCATCCCTGATCATCAATAAAGAAAGCCCAGTTCGTTGACCCTGCGTGTTAACAATCCGGATATAATTTTTATATCATTATGTTTAGTGGATCATTAAAACTTTGTCAAAAGAGGCATTTTTATGACTTTTTTTACGACAAGAAATCTGATAGTATGTCTTTTTTAATGTTCCCAATGATTTTTATATGAGTACTTTTATTGCGTACGCCGGTAGATTAATTTCATTGTTGTTAAATTTGTGTTTGATTGCTTTTTAAGTGTTCCTTTACGGGTAACTGGTATGTTTGGTTTTCTTTTTTATGGAAATTATGTGGTATATGGCTATGCATACATTTTCTACGTATCAATCATGGATTTTATGCGTTAAAATTGCGAACATAATAATAAAGTAACTAGTTTTACTTTAGCACTTTACTGTTCTTGAACAAATATACAAAACCCCTTTGGTCGTTTTTAGTCTGTGTTAAATAAATGAATTTTCTTTTTTTCTTTCTTTCTTTCTTTACAAGCATGGCAATTGCAAGAATAATGAAGTTTACTATGTAAAGTTTTCAAACTTTATTAAACGTAAAATTAATAACGTAGGTATTGTGTCAAGTAAACAAATACTTCTTTTTTTTCTGAATTCTTAATTTATGTATAATTGACAAAATCATTGTCACCCTAGTGTCAACTGAATGAACTAAAACTTGGGGAAACAAATATGCCATTAATTATAATATTTCTTATAATTCCCATAAAATCAACTGCCCACAAAACTTTTAAAAGCTTTTAAACTTTTATAGATATACAACCATAGGTAATTAACTAACCGTTGAAATAAATATGATATATGCAGGAATAACTCGCAAAATGATTGAATTATTGAAATTGATGGAAACGTTCATAATGAAATGTTTTTATTTATGAAAAGTGTGAAACCATTTATTTGATAGTCTAATAAAAATCTCAGTCTCACCAAGATTCAATTTTAATAATATTAATCATTAAATTATACGGATCTGCATTTTATTTTGATAGAATTATATTTTGATTTATGTGTTTCTTTTTTCAACCAGATCTTGTTTTAAAGCAGGCGACTCAGGTGTATTTAACGAATCATCAGGTCAATTTATTTTTCGCTCCTAGATAGGTACTCTTACGTCAAATATCTAACCCCCAGACTCCTTGCTGTAAACGAAATGGTCCAGTGTTAGCAATTCTACATTGTTGTTTGACAGATCGGATAGACGACTGTCGCTTCTTTAAGAATAATACCAAGTGTAAAATCACAAGAGGGGCTTGTGGCTAAGTAATAACGACTGTACGAGTCGCTCGATCCGGTTAAGCTATGGTTGCCTCGGTTGGTCCGTGGATGGACCACCTTTACATACCAATACCCCTCTGTGCCTCGGAAAGCTCGTTAAACCGTTGGTCCCGGCTATCATTTGTAGATCTTTGACAGTTATTACGGGTCGTCAGAAGCCCGAAATTCTGACACCAAGGGGTATCGTGTAACCCCGTAACTGGGTTGTGGAGGTCAGTCAGAGTCACTCTATGTAAAATACTGGTATTCAGCTGCATCCGGTTAGACCAGAAGCCAACCCCAACATAGTTGTGACAAGGCTAGGCAGATGTTGATGATGATGACCAAGTGTACCTTATCACAAATCAAAGGTATCAATGCATCCCAATAATTAATATTTGAAATACAAAAAAAAAATGACCAAATAAAATTCAATAAAATCAATCACCACCATGTAATCGTAGTCTCTACAAACCCACAAAAACTAAAAATCACCCAAAAATATATCAACGAGTGTTAATTAAAACGGAAGCAGGACCACTCAATCACGTCACGAATCAAAGATGGCGCCCGTTTCATCTTGAAAATGATAAATTTATATAAAAAAGTCGTATGAACTAAAGGGAAGGCCGGAAGGCGACGCGTTGTATATCAATCAAGAGATGAGTGAGTTACAGCCCTGATATGTCACGGGACGGACACGATACGAGTTTGTGGTGTTGATTTAATTTCATGGATTTTTATTGTGGTTTAAATTGGGAAGGAAGGAATGTTTATAAGACGTTAGAAAAAGCAAAATTAGTCTGACACATTCGTTGATTCTTTTAAAAGTGACAATTTTTATGCAGTGAAAATAGGAATATTTTAAAACTATGGGTACTAATTCATAAATTACCTACTTTCTTTTACAAATTACCTTTTGGATGGATTGCAGCAAAAATCAGATTTCATCGATCACTACGTGGCAATATAAATTATCCCGAGACTTACAGAATACCTAAATTGTAAATAAATCTGATTAAGCTAAACAATACGGTTTCTTTTCTTTTAAACCAGCCTCTTAAAACCTTCAATTTCGTGGATCAACTGAAGTAGAGAGGCTAAAACACATCAAAATGTACAAACACTACAGTTTAAAGCATTCTCCAGTCAATAATACATTTCAAATCGTGACTTGTAAACGCGATTTCTATTCCTACATTACATTAAAATTTCAATATTGGCAACTGTGTAACTTCCATACAACATTGTTGTATATAAATGTAAATATAGTCTGATCGGTCAGTCGGCTCTGAAAACGTCAAACGGATTGAGTCGAACAGTTAAAAATATGATTTTACGTCCTAAACGCTATGTAGGTAATCAGCGTTTACAGCAGCTTGATGTTTAGTATAAGGTATAAACTGTTCGCGGCTAGAACACTGCCCGATAATTTTACATATTACCACCTACTGTCCATATTCGTCTTGTACTTCTTGCACCTCTATAGGTACAGTTAGGGAAATTTATAACAACAACAGGGTCACAGGGTCATGTACTCATAAGTTTTAGCCTAGCCTGTTACTGAGTGCACATTAAGGAACAATAAATAAATAAATAAACAATTGTTAAGCAAATTGACACTCTACATCAGTTTGCTGTTATGGCCATTTCATACAACTGTCAAAGAACAAGAACTGTGATTTGAGTATACTGATTAAGTAATAATTAAGCAAACTGACTTTGCTTAACTATTGCTTAATTTCCCTATGCTTAATCACAATTCGTTTTCGATTTAAAGGCTTGTGCAGACCAGCGCGACTTGTCGCACGACGCGACGCCGGTTATTGTTATAACGTACAGTTTTCTTAGAAATTGCATTGTTTGAGTCGCGCTGGTCTGCACGAGCCTTAAGTGTCAAAATCGAATATTATTTACATTCTCTTGTCTAAGTTAGCCTAGGATGGATGAAAAATCAGGAAGCTAAGGGACAAAAAATAATACTTAATACTACGTTTTGACGCCATTAAACTCGCTAATCGCTGCCGCTCGTGCCTTGAGAGGTTTTTTTTTCGTATTTCAAGAGAGATTCAGTTTTTACTGCTTATGCATATTTAATTAATTGCATCTCACAATCTTTATTGACATTATTTATTGTCAAAACCTACATCAACGAGTTTAATAAATTATTTATAGCATTAACAGATATTCAGTTATATAAAACAACAAAATTATTGCTAAATCTAGACGAAAAATTACTGAAGTTAAATAGCAATTATTATTGTTTTATATTTTTTGCGTAATTTAACGACTTTTTGAATGTAAAGCTGTTGTCGACTTCACCCAGCTCTGTTGTTGAAAGCTCATTCAAGTTATTTGTTGAGGAGCAGGTGGTGGCCCAGTGGGAAAGGTTCGAACTGACAGGCGTTTTACTTTGTCTAAATGATTTCTTCACCACTGCTCTCAAAACGGTGAAGGAAAACATCGTGAGGAAACCGGTATGTACTAGAACAAAAAATTCGTAGACATGTGACTTCTACCAACGCGCACTGGGCCCGCGTGGTAGATTACGGTGATGATTAAGATGACATGATTATTAAGCCTTTATTGGATCTAAGTCCAAAAGAGGTGCAAGTTTTTCGTTACGAAACTAATTTTCAGTTCTGCAGTAGTCGTAGTGCTTGCAAGCAATTAAAATAATTTTTGATAATTTCTAGAATGGATTAGAATAAGGATTCTTCTATTCCACTAAACCAACTCTATAATCTGTAACCAAAACATTACAACCACTACCGAACTCCTTAAAACAGCAACACTGCTAAAAAGACCCGGAGTCCGTTGTCTAATTGATAATTAGTATTCAGGCGGGCGGTGCAGGCCTACGTGTGGCCCCCATGAGTCCCCCGGCCCCCGTGGGCCCCGGGGACGGTGGGGGGTTGGTCAACGTTGCATCAGCACGTCCAAGACGTCTGCTATTGACGTAAGACGCCAGCCGCTGGGAACGCGACGTGATCACACGGCTATGCGGCAGTGGGAGGGTTAAGTCCGATGATTCCAGTTCATTGAATTTAATTGGTACTTTGATTTGCTGGCAGGTTGTGTTTTTGATGTGAATTAAGGCTGTCAAAGTCAAACTGTTTGGTTTAAACTAGGCAAACGTAGTGCAGTGAATCTGAAATCAGTTTATATTTCGGTTGTATGTTGGGATGTAATTAAATCTGCAGAAAATATTCATATAAATCATAAGAAAAATATAAACCACTGCACTCGTGACTGAGTCGAACTGACACTTACCAATACACCTTTTAACATCGAAGGACAACTGCCTACATTATGTATAAGAAATACAGAAAACGATCACTGAATCAAACTACTCCACGGCAACCAGATCGTCAATCCAACATTAACATAATTCATTATAAATTATTCATCCCAATAAACTGACCTACCCCACCACGCCCTAAGGCTCGGTACCCAATCGCGGGCGACTACACAGCAACTTTTTCAAGATTACCATATCTACGTTCGAGAATCGCGAGTGAAATGGACGGGCAGTACAGCAAATTGGCTATCTAGCTCATGCATCGCGTATGAATCGCTGCGACCGAAGAATCGGAATATTTAGGCGGTCGTGCGCGTCGCCCGGTAGCCGGTCTGTGTCGGCCCTTATTTAGATACTTTGATGTTTTCAGTGTGTCTGTCTTTTTGGTTGCGTTGAATACATTTTGGAGTATTTTATGTTGTTTGTTTTTTAATTGTGGAAAGCGAGAGTATTGAATTCTTTATGTTATTTACGGTCAACAGAAATAATTAACTGTGTTTTTGATTATGAAGACACTGTAGCCTGTAGCCGTAGACAATGTCTATACAAACTATAACAATGTATTTGTGAATCTGTTACTAAAAAACGACATTGTACAAAATCTTTCAAATTTTCAGATTTGAAACTGAAATAGGGAATCCGGACCAACCAAATCAGTGATACAGCGACATGCTCATTAATGCATTAACAACAGGCCTCTAATCATCCATCCCGAACACAAACTCCTCCCATCTTAATTAACAACGCATAGCCAAGAATATTCAAAACAATCGCACCTCATTACAGACCAGCGATCTCTAATCCAAAGAACACGGTACGTGCCAATTTCGAAGCCAGCAGCAGCAGCACCCACAACTCGGAATTTTTCAACACACTAATGAATCAGTCGGGTTAGTGCAACATCGGAGAGACCGTGTACATATTTAAATCAGGTACATGGTTCTTGATTATAGCAGCCGGAGTCAACTCAGTTGGTTTTATCTGGATTGTGTAAAGTTTCCCAACGGTTATTGCTGTGAGACAATATAAAGGAAATGCTGGTGAAGTACAGGTGGGTTCTGCTTTTTTCTATTTAGAATATAACTGTTATTTGTCTGGGTGGATGGGGAGTGCAGATCTTTGAAAGTATAATCACAAGATTTAGCATTAAATTCGAAAATTCTGAGAAGTGGATACCAAAATTGGTAAGTTGGTAAAACCCCATTTTGACAAAAGCTCTGTATCAATGCAGCAAAAAATGGCCAAATCTAAAATAGGAAAACTGTGCCTTATTCGTAAAAAGCAGTGCTAATAGGAATCTTATAATAATCAGCTGGAAATCAATCAAATCTCTTCTAAAAGTAACAGTCACACGTTACGATCGATGCAACTCCGTGCCACGTTTGCATAATGCAGAACCAACTAGATTTTTTTCCTACAGACATTTTTAATAAGTAATTACATCCCAAGTCCTCAAGAAAAACCTATCCCCGTCCCACCTGGCCACATTAGAAGTCGAGACTTCGAGAGTCCCTTCCTCCTTCAACTTCATTTGCAGTCTACTCCACGTTAAAATCAATTATGCTTGCGATTGTTTCGTTAGTGGAAGCAAATGTTTTTTGTGTCCCCTCCCCCACCACCCCCCATCCAACCCCTCGTTGTCCCTCTTTGTATTCAGTGGACGGAATGTCTCTCCACTGTTTGGTTTTCTTTTGACGAACTTCGTTTCGAATGCATTTTCTTAATTCGTTCGTGATTTTGTGGAAAATTGAATCGTTCTGTCTGGCACGGTACCTACTGTGTTTTGTTTTGTTGACTGGCTTTTTGACGATGAATGAATGTGCTGTTATTTTTAAGTGAATTAGAGATGTTTGCGTAGTTACAAAAATTAATCAGTTTATTCAGGGATGTATTGGTGCATTGTGTAAATTGATGACATTTTTTGTTGATGTCAGACAATGCAGGTTAATCTGAGCTAATATGGAAAATTTTCATGAATGGAAAATGTAGGAGGGTGCTCCTTGTTCTGTGTGCAATGATTTTCATTAAAATTAAAGAATTACATGGAAAATATAAAAGCAGTAATTTTTTTTGACCTACAAAAAATCCAGAATTTACTATACTTAATTGAAGTAAGCAAATGCGACACATACATTGAACTTCAAAGGAATTTATACCGTTTCAAAATGCGAGTCAGCCTAAGTTGTAATCTGCAACATAACTTCAAATTAAGATTAAATGCAATACTCTTCATTTGATAAGCCCGCCATGACTCTGTATCGGCATGTGCCTTAATTGACTAACCCTTTAAGATCTCCCGTCGAAGCATTCGCATCTCAATATTATTAAAAAGTTTATTTATGCTAAGCAAAAGTAATGTACACTAATACAGTAAATCACGAGCCAAAGTCGTTAGCAAGTCTGTTAAAATTCTTAAAGTAAAAACAAACTAAAAACCTTTAACAATTAGCATTTTATTTATTGCAATTACTGTACAAATTAATTTATACACTACATTCAGACACTTATGTCGTATGAATAAAACCTATTTAGTGAACTTGGGGCGCTAAAAATTGTTTATTTATTTTTTCTTTTATAAAGGCGAGGACACACTATTGTCGCTCGCCGGTGTCCAATATCTACGTACATTAATTATGCAAACGATCCACTTCAGAGAGGTTAAATGGCGATTTTTTGTGTCTCGCTTTAATGCGACGGTGGTACGTGATGGTAGAAGATGGGTGATGTAGGATCTTGTTATTGCTTTTATTTCGAAGTTTTCGTAAAGCGTGTTAATTGAATGAAGCCAATTGAAGAAACTCAGAATGTAAACAAATGAATATTAATTTAGAAACTGTGCTAGCAATGGAATATGTTTCGTTATTGCACTTTTTGCAAAGTACCTAATCGTAAACATTTTCAGTGCTGTACTTATCGACCTACCTACATTTTTTACCTCAGTGTTACTATTCCCATAAACAACTTTGTTCATCTTAAACCTAACGCAACTATGAATATTTTCCAGTGTCGTTACAAAGACTAGTACACAATAAAGCGGACTGCACAGCGTCACGTACCGTATCGACGGACCGCTCTAATTAAAAATCGTAAACATCGACGCGCCGTCGATAGCAGTAATGTGTGCGGACCCTAATTACTTGGACCGTTTGAATTAAAAACATCGATGTTTTGCTTGTTAAGAGTTTTTGTTAGTGATGTTCATTATTTTAGTGAGTTTTAGTTCGGGGAGAGCAGCAGCGTTTTTGAATATATATTTTATTTTTTCTACAATTTGAATACTGAAGTGGGTGCACGACGTACGGTCAATGAAAGCCGATATGTTCCCTAGTTTTGGTATATTGGCCAAAGTCCGAAAACGTACCGATGTTTTGTACGTTTTTAATTTCACCATGCTTTTTTCTAAAACAGTACCATAATCCAATAAAAAAACTGATTTGTATTTCTTTCAACCTGCTAGTACCTACCTATAGATTATTGCAATTATTTATGAATCCCTATAAAATGATTTTAATGGAAAAACCCATTTCTGATTCGGCGTGCGTCACTCAATAATCAATCTTAATTAATTTTATTAGTCATCAGAAACTTCGTTTAGATAAATATTATGATTAATTAGCCTAATTAATCCCTTTAAATATTTATAATAATTTATATAAGCCGTAACTATTGCAACATAATTATTTACATAACACAATAATAATAATTAAACAGTATTTCCTGAAATTAATAAGTTTTGTTATAAATTGTGTTTTCCAATCTATGTACAGTAGAAGTCTAAACTTTTCTAGAAAAATAACGAAAAAACTCAAAGGTCTGACAGTTCTGATCTTATTAGCTAAATAAATATTAATTATATTTTCACTCCTATCCACTCTTAGAAAACGTATCTACAGGACACTCGCCTCTCTTGATAAACTATGATTTAAATCCTTAGTATGTTTATTTAAAAGCTTTTCTTTTCGCCAAACAGCCGTTCCCCAAAACGTCCTCATAAAATACAGAAAACACTTACTAACATTAGTAGTACTCCACCCAAAATCCGCTAACGTACCTGAAAAAAAAAACAAAACAAATTAAATATGGCCGGCGTTAATTACACAAACAGACAGACCTCGCCAATTACGCGTACCCATAAAACGACGACATTAGATCCACTTTAGTACGCAACTGTACCAAAGGGACTTTTCCCTAATCCATTTACGATATAACAGATATAAATCAAACTTAATATTAGCTACATGTGTTGATAAAGCCCGCCACACGTGCACACACACACAGACACACACACACACACATACACATATCCAAGATGGCGCTTGACTTGAGGGAGAACGTGAGATTATCTTTTTAATGTGTGGCCCGGATTAAAATGACGAATGCTTATTGTTCTATTTTTTCGTGTCCTTTTTCGCAGTGGGTTTTTTAGGGTTAAAACTTTTTTTTGTTTATTTTTTTAGGATTGTACCGCATGTTGCACATTTCTAAAGAGATGAATAAAATATCTTGTTCTAGAATAAGTTCACATTGTTTCAGGATTCAAATTTACGATCACTACTTGGACGCTGCCAAGTCCATTGGATTATTGTACCTACTCAGCAGTTTCTTGATCTGTCTGTATCGAGTACTTTGATCATTGTCATATTAGATGTATTGAAGTAAGTAATACATCAAAGCATACTTATGTTTTGATGTATTACTGACGTCAAAGTATAATAATTATTGACACTATTATTTTCCAATTATTCATTTTACAAGCAACTTAGCAACAGATTGCTATGTAATCGGATTTGATGACTTGGATTAGGTATAATTCCGTGACTGAGTCAAAAATATATGGAAGCAGACTGATAGTTGAGAAGAATTTATTTTATCCACACGTATTGGTAATTTTATAATGATTAGAGATAAACGAAAGATGGTCGAACCTGATTGACTTTTCCCACAAAATATTCATAGTGCAATTGCCGTTGGTTGGTACTGATAAACTGTATCATCAGTTCCCTCATCATTTTAAGTACACACTGTAGATACCTACATAAATAATGATTAGTAAAGGTGGTTTAAAAAATATCAATTTTACCAAAACAAAAATACTTTAAAAACCCGCAACATTATCATTGCCAAAACCTCTTACTCAAGCGAACATAACCCTCTCGCTGCGATTACAAGACACAACATACCACCACACACACACACAATCTACAGATGAAGCGCAAATGTGTGCAAGGTGGCATGAAAATGGAATTAAGGGGGGAAAATGCAAAGGAATCAACCGGGCGAGAGCGCGGGGGGCGAAAATGTCCCAGACCGGACACTTTGAACGAATTATGACGGTCATTATTAGAACGTGGACAGAATTAAATTGCCTCCCCCCTACCCCCTTCTCGCCCAGTCGGCCCCTTACCTTCCGGCTAAGTATGCCCGCATAATGATACCTGTCCAATACTAGCAACACTTATCTAAGCCGGCGAGTGGATCTCTATCGCTCGGGATTCGATATTTGTTTTTTTCTTTTTTCTAAGGGATCGTTTTGTGTGAGTGCGTCGAATGAAGTGTCAATAGAGCTAAGTGAAGTGTTTTGAAAAGATTGAAAGACGGCTGCGTGTGGAATGCAAGGGTTTTGGGGTTGGTGTTATTTTATTTATATGAAAGTGTTTTGCTTGTTCAAAAAAGCAACTTTTCAACTTAGGCATAATTTCTTGTTAAAAATTAAACGCCAAAGTTGCCATTTATTACACAACATTTTCATAACATGGACAATTTACATTATTTTACTACAGAGATTAAGTAAAAGCCAGATTATTAATTCATACTACGCTTGTAGTGAATATTTATCTAAGGCTTTCAGCAAATCTGCTCTAAAAAAATATTTAGTCCTTCGAGTCATGCGATACTAGTACTACACAAACACGCCTAACAAAAGGATTAGACAACCTTGTAATTCCCAGCTTAAAGCAACCAAATAAAAGAAATCCCGTAGAGTTTACAATCAGCGGCACATGACACGATAAGGCGTACAAGTCCGCACAACTAAAGTAAATTTACAGAAACAAAAGCAAGCATTAGGACAGATTAGTGGACGTTACGCGAACGCAACGATGCAAAGTTAATGCCTGTATCAATAGTTCTGGAGTCGCAATCAGTAGATTTGCAGTAATCTCGGCAAACGCACCGAGCGATAAAGAGTACGGGTGGGCGGTGGAACAAGGCATGGGCGATAGGATCAGAGGACCGGACGGAAGGACCAAGGTTGGTATCGGAGGTTTAAAAAATTAAAATAAATTATTTTTAACATATTCAAATATTAGATTTTGGTTGAATGTGAATTGTACAGAATCTGATATGTTATACTCGCGGAAAACTTGAAGACTGAAAATAAACAGTGCACATTATATTCAAGGTAGGTAGTAACTACAACGTTACAATTATTTAAGTACCTAATCATTATATTCTGGTCTTTAAATCCAAATGTAGGTAGATTGTAATTCATTATCATGTTCTTACGGTAGGAGATCAGGGTTTGAGCAACACTGTTTTCTACTGAAACTGAAATAAGCTATGAAAAAATCTTCACCCCTAAAAAATGCATAAATCAATTTCCATTCTGATCTCCCAACCCAATCTTTTCCAGATCGTATCGTAAAAATAAAGTGTAACTAATCAAATCGGATTGCGAACGCCTTTCCGAATCGCGCGCGCCTGTACCTTACCCGCGCCCATTATCATGCAATATTGATAGAAGCCTCGTATAAAGCAGCCGAGTTAAGACGGCGGGCACTCTCTGCGTCCCACGTGCCCACTTTATCTACTAGATATTGTAAATATTAGGTACAATTGTACCCGCAAACAAAGCCCGGATTACTTCTATAGTTCGTCTGATTGTTGATATTTACTTTTTTATTGGGTCGTTCAGACGCTATCAGTGTTTGAGGAGTGTAATCCGAGCTGTACTGATATAGTTCGTAATGTGAGGCTACGATTGGAGGATAATAAGCTGATCTTGAGGTGCACGAATTATTTATTGGCCAATAAATGGCTTAAATTGCTGCTAAAAGTCAAGGTCTCATTGGATCAAATTCCAACGATGAAACTGGTAGAGAATTAGGGACAGGAAAATCGAATAATTTTAAAATACGATTCGTTGTTTACACCGTTAAAACTTGTTAGGTAGTATGTTAACTAATACTACCTACCCAAGCCAATAAAAACCCGAAAAATATTACTCAAACACATCAAAAGTGTAATTCACCCAAATAAAACACCAATAACAATAACAGGTCCTGAAAAACAAAACGCCGACATTTTGATAATAACGTAGAACACACACGTAATGCCTAAACACACACAAACACCCATTAACACATACTCTATTACACACATAACATATTTAGGGATGGGAAAGTGAAATTTGCAAGAATATATCGATGGAATGTAAACAGGGGGCGAGTATATTGACGAGGCCGCAAACACATGGAGCGGAATCAGCAAAGAAAGATTATTAAAACAATGGTTTTGAACTAAATACGGGACGGAGGGGTTATTACAATATTTGCTGGCATCTCGTTATTTTTAAGTATCAGTACGGCTCCCAAAGTTTAGGGTGGGGGACTAAAATATGGGTTGGGTAACGGAATTTATGATAAAGAGTTTTTGAATGAGGATATTTTGTTTGTAAATAGGATTGTGGATTTTTGCCTATGTTTGTTTTTGTTGTAATTTTGGCTTGGAATGGATGATGCTGAAATATTAGCTTGAGTTTTTTCGCGGTTATGAATATTTGAGAAAACGGACGCGACGCTAGGAAAACAAAAGTGAAAAGATTGATGAAATGTCCATCTTGTAAGTAACTGCAAGCTATAATAAAAATATTTTACCACGACTGCCTTACATACTTAATATATATAATATACTGGAAAATAATTAGGTATATTGAACAACCCCTAAAGACCCAAAATGTAATAGAAATTATGAAAAAATATTTGACCAATCAACAATCACCCCCAATCCATCAAATAATACAAGAAAACGAAAACAATATGTTAAAAAAATCCTGCATAGCTTCACTCACATTCAACTCAACCCTTCTCCCACTCTCAGTAAAAACGCGTAAACTTTGAGAGCCTGCGGAACGTCATAGCCCAGCGACATAGCGTTGTAAATTATAATGTTTTATGGTTTAATACTGCAGATAAGGCGCGGGAGGGTAAGGAGCCTATTATTAACCGTGTTAACTGGGAACGGGGGGTGGCCTCACCTCGCAGCCGTTTGTACGCTAAGCGACTTTCGGTGGCGACTTTTTATGTGCGAGTGTAAAGTAAAAGTGGTCGGGACTTGAAGTGTTTTATAGTTTGTGGTGCTGCGAAAATGTTATGTTGTGTGAGTTATTGTGAGAGTGGGATAAACAGTGCACTATGCTGATGAAGTTGCTAAATGAGTCTTTTAGATGGATTGTTTTGGTTGGGAAATCGATTAAGCAACAGCAAAAGAGCAGTGGTAATGTCCGCGTCTTACGAGTTGTAGGTCGTAGGTTAAAATCCAAACAGGCGCTTTACTTTGGTGAAGAAAAACATCATGAGGAAACCGGTATGACGAAGAACCAAAAATTCGAAGAAATGTGATATTTACCAAACCGTACTGGGCCCACGTGGCCACGTTACAGATCACTCTCTCTCACCGAGAGGAGTGTGTTTTGCAAAAGAGCATCTACGAGATTAAATGAAAGATGTCTAAATACTTCCGTCGCACCTGGAGCAATGAGCCATATTATCAACCTAACTGACAGGAAAACCTTTTCTACTATACCTGAAGTTCCATGCTGACTCAAGAGAAAACACATTTCTTAAACCCAATATAAATATTTTAAACAGCCAAGCCAATTCCAAAAAACGATATATTCTAAGTCTCACCACTAATGCTTTTAACACATTACCAGCAAGCAGGGAGTCGGTCGCCCCGTCTGTAGCCGCCCTTAGAATATGATTTTTAACGAGCCATCCCCAAGTATGTAATTGTGTCTGAATGCGTTTCGTAATGATTATTTATGTAGCGTGGAGAGGCGTCTGGATAAATTATTTTTTATTATTTCCATTGCATAGAGTGTAGTCCTACCCTTTGTGTAGGGGAATTAAAACTGCTGGATTGGGGCAGTGTTTTGTCTTGTTGTAGGATGTTGATGCAAGTAATTATGCACATGTTCTTTAATTTACGCGAACATGAAATAACCAATGCTAATGAAGCTTATAAAACTGTCAAAGTGTATAGGATTTCAAAATGATTGATTGAAAGTAAATAAAAGAAGAATGATGGCTTGAATTCGTTCGCTTAAATGGAAAAACAAAGCAATTTTTCAAAGAAAATGTTTGATTCATGATGTAACGATACTACGGTCAAGCCTCATAACGCACGCAAATACAAGGCTTCCACACTTAAACGACACGTTGTCAACGTGAATCGATGGTAATGAAATATTTAAAGTGACAACGAGAGACAAGCGACTGGCAGGCTCGTTTTCAACGCCTTCTTTACTGAAGGTAGTGTTACGTTGGTAATATTTCAAATGACAAGACAAATGGTGGTTACATTTTTAATTCATATGACCACGGCATGTGATAGCTGTAAGATTTAGCAGGTGTTTTCTTTAGTTCTATTTTATGGTAAATGGCCTTTGATTAAAATGCTACATACTATTAAAAGCTATAAATCTACTTTTATAGTTTTTTTATAGTAAGTAGCATTTTAATCAAAGGTCAGATTACAGATCAGATGTTTTTTTTTGTAAAAGTCTCAGAATACTTTTAACTTATCTAGATTCATAACTTTCACGGAATTGGGCTGGTTAGAATACCCTATACCACGGCGCCAAAAGGAATATTTTTCAACACGCAACATCAACAATCTCCTCACCCTAGACAACTTTACCTTATTGACGACCAAATAAATCGAAGCCAAACGACGTCCGACACATATTTTCGCACAAAAATCGTGTGCATTTTAAATCAACGAGTTACCGAGTTGCCGGGGCCTGGTATAATGAAATCGTAAATCGGCTCGGTTCTCGTGGATAATAGTGAAATATAAATTGGGCGGTCGCGGTTTGGCGCCCGTCGGTCGGTCCGTTGGCCGACATTTTTGCGGGCTCGCTTCAATCACGCGTTTTACAACGTCAGTGCACGTGTGGCCGGCAACTGTTGTCACAATAAGCTAAGTCGCGGGGGTGTGGCGCTGGGTTTGGCGAGGGGCCCGGTGTGTAGGAGGCCTTATGTAAACTGAGAGTTTGTCACCAATCAAATGCAGCAGTAAATCTGCGGTAAGTGACACTTATTAAATTTTAAGAGCAACAGCGTATCTTGGGTACGTCAACTTTTAGGGCGATAGATAAAGATGTTAGTAACGAACAACACCGGGATTATGTAACAGTAGAAACAAAAAGATGTGACAGACAGAGTACAAGTCTCGTAGCGTAGCTGACTTTTGAAACAGAAGCACCTTCCGCTACTTGTTCCACTATACCAAACTCAATATAACAGCTCAATCTACTCGAAATGTTATCCATAGTCACACGTCACACACTTTAAACCGCAAAAATTAAAACCTATAAACTTCCACGAACAACGCACTAGATTTATAAACCCTACCAACGCTAACACACTTTCACGTGTCGATGGATCCGCGTAAAAGCCTAAAAAGAGAAAAAAAAAGTCATTGGGTCCTACATGCATCTTTTTCGCCCGGCTGACAAATGGCTATGAAATGGCCAGGACGGCCCAGCTCGGGACACCGAACGTAAAATCATTCACAAATTGTGATGCCACGGTTAGTTCGGACGTTCGGCGGTGCAGGGTTAGCGCGAAGGGTAGTCGTGTTTTCGGTTTTAAGTGTTGTGTTTTTTTCGAGGTGGCGATAGTGGGTTAAGATTTTTTTGGGCTTTTAGTGTGGTGTCAAATAAGGAATGACCTCACTTCGAGGTCGTTAATGCATACAGTGAGAGTCACATCGTGGGTTTTGACTTTAATTTGGATGGTGTCCATTAAGAATTAATGTTTTAAATTATTGTAGGTTCGCATCAAAACTTGCATAACGTTTGCGCTTGCTTACATTCAGCTGGTCTATGTTCGTTCAAAGGTTTAGACTAATAATACTGTCAGGTCCATACATCCGCGATAACAGACAGCAGGCTTCACACGCTTCTTTAAAACCCAACACGGTAACCCTATCAACGCCACTTTTTATCTGAACGCCATCAATAAAAAAGTCTGTACAAAAAAAAATACAAAAACAAAAGCCGTGACGTCACTAGGTAGGTTTTCGCACCGGCAAACGGCGAGCGTATAAATCAACCGCTACGCAAGCGTGGAGTCGGCTCCGGCCGAATTGTGGCGTTTTATGGCCTTTTGATTTACACAACCACTATTCGCTACGTATTTTAATGTACGCTCGATAGTCCGTGTTGCGAGCGACTGTACGTAAATAAAATTCAGAAATCGCTCAATAAAAATCGTCACATATCACTGTTATATTGCAAGTTTGTGGGAATATCTTCCGGGTTTTTATCGATCTTTGGCGCAACACTAGTTTTGTCAGTTGTGACATAATGGGCGGGTATTTATTTATTATTTATTTAATACTTCAAGCACAGAAATGTACGGGCGGACTTAATGGCATAGACATTTTCTACCAATCAACCTTTGGGTGATGCAGAGACAAACAGTAGTAGGTGCAATTACGAAAAATGGAGGAATAAAAATATATTTAAGTAATTATAAAGATACACATATACCTATTACAAACTATAAATATAATAGAATTGACAGATTGTTGACGTAATTACGCTTTATAAACCCGTTACAAATTACACTGCAATCGCAAAACGCACGTAATGTTCTGTAAATTTCGTTTATGATCGACATAAATTTGATCGTCGACTGTTAATAAAATATAACAATAACACATGAGACACATGTTCGGACACCCGGCAGTAAATGCCACTAAATAGCTACTAGTCAAATTTATAAGTCTCAAACGACATACATATTGCATATTTAAGTGTTATTTATTTGATAATGCTCAAATACTAATTTTATTTTTGTTTTATTGTTACGACGATGTGTCGATAGTTAGGCATATTTTGGTACAGCATTATGGTGCTAAAAATATTTTCTTACCTGATAAAGTGTTCACGTACTGAAGTTAGACAACTTTGACAAACAGTACAACGCAAGTTATTATTTTTTAACACAAATAAATCTTTTATAAACTGTTAAATTAATCAAAGCAATATTAGGTGCATGTTTACCACCATTGCTCGAACTCTCTCCTCCCTATTTCACTCTGAATGACTTTGACGGACACGAGCGCATCATGGTTGATCAACTGGTGTCCCCGGCCCTCCACTCACTCACTCACTCATTCATTCATCCGTTCGTTCATTCACTGCGACGTCGGTTTCGAGTGATCACCGATCACCTTACGTCGGTTTTATTCGTTCGTAAGCGGAATTTAAAAAAGGAATGAACGAATGGCGGTTTGTTTTCGGCATTTTCGTTGCAACTTGCAGTGTTAGTTTTAAAACTGTCCGTTTAAAACTTTTGTAACTGTTTCTTTTTATACTGTTTGTCACTATCACAGATTAGGCTCTTAAAATATGCTAACAATCGTAATCAACATAGGCAATAATTATTGACCTTAATACAACATTATCGTCAATAATCCGCAATCAATTAAGTACAGATGTTTATTTATTTTCCCCAAACTATTTTAGATAAGATAACAAATTGCAAAATCATTATGGTTTTACCAATTTTTTTTTTTTACTAAGCTTCCCATGATTTTGATATCGATAATAGGTAGTTCGAAGTCAGCTTGGTATTGAATTTATAAAAAACCCGGTAGGTATTAGACATCCATCAAAATATTGTTATTGGTGGGGTCCGGTGACTGGTGAGTGGACGCGTTTGTCGCCACGGTGTCGCTGTGACGCGTGACAAGCTGTCGCCGATGTGTCGACGAATGTCGTGTAGACGCGTCGCGGTTGACGCACCAACTTTAGGAAATTATTTTTCGATCAAACCGAAAATCGAAAAAAATACATCTTGTCATAATGATAATCTCATAAAAGGAAATTCAAGAAAAAAACTTACAATATCAAGAGAAGTGAGAACAAACAGGAAGACCGAATGTCGTCTTTTTTTTTCGAAATCATTGTATGCAAACAAAAATAAAACATGTATAAAAACAATGACAAATTCTACTGATCTTTTAAACAATGTAGATCCTAAAATTGAAATCTCAGATTACCAAAAAAAACGGAAAAATCTTCCCTTGGCTCGATTTAAAACCATAATGTAAGGTCAATACAAAACAAACTATTCTTACATATAAAAAGGAACCTTACTTCACAAAAACAAAAAATATTACATAGGTAGGTAAAAAAAAACTTGAAATAAAAAATACAGTTCGCAAAGAACATCTAATATTTAGTCAGACGCGTACTTAAAGCTAAGTTCGTAAGAATTTTTCCGCTTACTTAAGTTTAACTGTGGAGTTTAAAGCCCAAATTGTGTTTATTGTACAAATCAGTATTTTTCTGTGACGAATTGGGTTCAGGCTTTGGAAAAATATTACTCAATTACCTTAGCCATAGTTTTACCAATCATAGTTATCATAACATAAGTTTCAAACAAATTATTAAAAGAATTGCTAACACGAACCTAGATAATTATTCTACAATGGTTTTGCTATTAGGTAATAGTACTGGTATTACCAGAAAGGATATAGTGGATGGTGTGGACACCTTATTAAAGTTAAATATAGGAAAGCTAATGTTGTGTGCTTTACCTTACTCTGATACTTTATCAGTTTATGAAAATAATTATATTTATAAGTTGAATAGTACTATTCACAGGCTGACATGTTGTCATAGTGACAAATTATTGTATTTTGACACTAACAAGTTTATTAGTGGTTTTAAGTTAACTCAGAGAACTTTATCTCTGTCTTGGGAATGTAGACATATGATTGCTATGTTGATAGCATATAATATTAATGAGGTTATAGCTAATATAACAGATTGTAGTATTAGTGACGAGTCTGTGTTGTCTAGTTATACTAACAACATAGTGATTAATTATGAATCATCATGTTGTACGAAGGAGTATCCACCTATAATACCAACATCTTTGGAGGACACTACCAGTCAGATGGGGTATTCTCTTACTGCTGGAATTCATTCAGACCTTCTAGACTCTTCAGTTGTAGTTGTGGAGGTCACTCCGGATAACTTTTTAAACTAGTAAGTAAGACAACAGAAGTTACCCCTTCAAATTACCAATTATTATTAGAGAATAATAAAACGGTATCTTCTGGCAATATTACACATAGTAATATTAATAAAAAACCAAAGGCGGGGCAACATACTTTAAAATTATTCAATCAAAATATTCAAGGTTGCTCTTCCAAATTACTGGAAATAGAATTGTTTTTAGAAAATACCAAGTTTGATGTCATTTGTATAACAGAACATTGGTTAAAAGATCATCAAGTAATGTCAATTAACTATGAAAATTATTGTGTAGTTAGCCATTTCAGCCGAAAACGTATGATACATGGTGGGTCATTAATATTAGTTAAAAATTCAATTAAATCGAAAGAACGAAAAGACATAATCGGACTGTCTGTTGAACACACCATAGAATTGTCCTGTGTTGAGCTTGATAAGCATGTTATAGTATGCGTATACAGACCTCCAGGTTACCAGAATCTATCTATTTTTGATTCTGTAATGGAAGATGTGCTAAAGAAACTTAGTGTTAGTAGTAAGTCAATAATCATATGTGGTGATTTTAATATTAATTTATTAGAAAATAACTCTAATACTGTCAGACTATTAAGTCTTTTTAGGTCATTTGACTTGTCAAATGTTTTTATTGAACCAACTCGAGTAACAGCTTCTTCTGCGACTTGTATAGATAATATTTTTTGTAATTGTGATTACTTACATAAAGAAATTGTAAATAAGTTGCCATCTGATCACAGTGGACAAACAATAACATTTTGTTCCTACATGCCTTTACATAAAATTCAAATAAGGTTTAGGCCAATTACATGTAAAAATTTAGATAAATTAAATAATTCTTTGGCAAGTAAATTATGTGTTCAGAATTTTAATAATATTTGTGACCCAAATGAGTTCTACGCCGAGTTCTTTTCACTATTAAATGAGCAATTTATTGACACTTTTCCACTAAAAACTAAAACTATTTACACAAAGTTCTTATTTAGTGATTGGGCGACTCCAGGTATTCGTAAAAGTAGGGAAAAACTTTTTGAACTTTATGGCCTAAAGCAACATATTAATAATACAAGCTTTCATCAACATGTTGCAAAATATTCAAAAACTTTTAAAAGTGTGTGCAAAATGGCTAAAGCTCTTTACATTAGCAATAAAATAAAATCAGCTGATGATAAAATAAAAACTACCTGGCAAATAATAAATAATGAAACCGGTAGGAAAAAACAGCGTAATACTGAATTTAACTTACAGACTACACATGGCCCTATCAACTCAGATGTAGAAGTAGCTCAGGAATTTGAAAACTTTTTTGCTAATATTCCCCTTAAAACTACGGAAACTTTAAATTCCTCATCCACGCTTTCTGCTGCCTTACTTAGGAAAAATGTAAAGTCATGCCCTTTGGAGCTGAGGTTTCAGCATACAAACCCCCAGGCTGTTATAAAAGCTTTTAAAGATCTTAAAATTAAATCAACAGAAGATCTATGGGGAATGTCTGTAAAAGTCTGTAGATCTATCATCGAAACCATTGCGCCTTATTTAGCTTTCATATTTAACATCAGTGTAGACCAAGGAGTCTTTCCGGATCTCATGAAACACAGTAAAGTAATTCCTTTGTTCAAATCCGGTGATAGTAAGGAACCCAATAATTATAGGCCTGTGTCAATTCTGCCAGTTCTCAGCAAGGTGTTTGAAAGGTTGATGCTCAATCAAATGTTACGTCACTTTAATAAGAATTCCATCTTTCATGAACAACAGTACGGTTTCACCAAAGGGCGTTGTACCACTGACGCTGGTGTCACCCTCATAAAGAACATTTTTAACGCCTGGGAAGAAGCACACGATGCCATTGGAATCTTTTGCGACCTCTCGAAGGCGTTCGATTGCGTAGACCATGAAACACTTCTGCTGAAACTTGAGCACTATGGGATTAGGAATACAGCTCTTGATTTACTAAGATCATACCTGAAAGATAGAAAAGTTAAAATTCAAGTAAACGGCGTAAACTCATTGGGGTCTGAAATGGCAATGGGCGTTCCTCAGGGTTCGATATTGGGTCCATTCCTCTTTTTAGTTTATATTAATGATTTACCACAATTACTTCAAAATCAACCTAAGATGGTGTTATTTGCAGATGACACATCGTTGATATTTAAAATAAACCGACGGTCACAAAATCTTGACGACGTTAACAGCTCTATTCTTCAAGTCCAAGATTGGTTTACGGTAAATAATTTGGTACTAAATAAAAAAAAAACCAAATGCATTAGATTTAAATTACCTAATGTTAGAAGTAGCGAATGTGACATCATATTGAATGGAGAAAAACTAGAATTTATTAATCAAACCGTTTTCCTAGGAATCACGCTAGACGAGAAATTACAATGGGGACCTCATATAACAATTCTTGCGGGGCGGCTAAGCTCGGCCGCTTATGCTGTTAGAAAGATACGACAGTTAACAGATGTAGAAACCGCGCGTCTGGTCTATTTTAGCTACTTCCACAGTATTATGTCGTATGGCATTTTACTGTGGGGTCGGGCTGCTGACATTGAATCCATCTTTATTTTACAAAAGAGAGCTGTCAGAGCCATTTATAATCTACATCGTCGCGAATCTCTCAGGGAACTATTTAAAAAGATTAATATTATGACGGTACCTTGCCAATTCATTTATGAAAATATTATGTATGTAAGAAAAAATCTACATATCTTTAATAAAATAAGCGATAGACATAATTTTAATACTAGAAATAAAGATAAAATAGATCAACCATTTTTCAGATTATCTAAAGTACATACATCTTTTATGGGGTACTGTGTTAAATGTTACAATAAAATACCTTGTGATATATTACAATTAAATGAAAGAAAATTTAAAACTCATAAATATTAAAAGTACACTCTGTAAACAAGCATATTACAAATTAGAGGATTATATCCAAGATAAGAATGCTTGGAAACATGCTGGTCCTGCTCCATAGGACAATTTAGAGTCTAGACAAAATCAAACTGGTTGCTTATTAAATTATGTATTTGTTATTTTTTATAACACTGATTTTACATTCTGTGATTTCTTGAACTCACACACTGACTTATTAGTATTACTTGTTAAAATGTTAGGAATATCGTATAATTTTACAATGTTTGTAAATATGTGAGCACCATGTATCTGTCACATATTTAATTTATCTGTAATTGCTTTATTTTTCATTCTTTTTTACCTATCGCGGTATAGTAATCTTATTCTAGATGCATCGTCTTCACATATAATTATATAATTAATGTATGCAAAATATTGTGAAAACATTTTAAAAGAGTAACGGTGGAGTTTCTTGCCCATTCTTCTCCATACGAAAACTACCTTTTGGAAGGGGCGACTAGAATCAATTCTATTTTTTGTAAACTTGACGTTCATAAGTGCCTTTTAAGTGCCTAATTGAAATAAATTGTTTGACTTTGACTTTGACTTTGATTGTTAAACTAAGCCGAGATATCCTCGTCGGTTTAATAAACTTTGGAAAAACTAGCTCTGATATAAAACGGTATCTGGTTGAGTTAAAATTGGAACCGTGTGTTTGTCGAGTTCATGCATATTCCTCGATTGTAACACTGTTGTAACCTATGATTACAAATAAAGACTATTGATTGATTGATTTCTCTTTTAAGGAAGAGCAGAAATAAGCCTGGGTTGGATAGCTTTCAGGCCACCTCCAATCAAACCTTTAATGTTATGTAGTTTTATTATGACCTCTCACAATGAACAGAAGCGTCAACATTGAAAGTTGTATGGACTGAATGAGAAGACGAGGAGGCAACAAACAAGAATACACTTACGAAAAATAACTACTAGGTATAAAATAACCAACCCATTTAGGCTTCCACGGAAATATTTCCAGCTACCAATTCACCATTCGCACCCATAACACACACCCAATACAAACACGACATAAAGCATCGAACACATCGGCGAGATTACCGCCGCCGCAGCGCGCCAAATAATCGCCGATCATAAAAAAAACCGCCTTAACGGTCTGCGAACTTTCCTATAGCATTCTAGTCACGTCGAACCGAACTGATTGACGGGAGACGTCTGCGCCTTCTAGAAACACCCCCCAACTCCCCCCGACACCCCCACCTTAAGGGTGGCCCCCACAACTTGACCTGTGATCGGAGCTAGAAACATGTGAAAAATGTCATTAATGCACTCCCGTGGTGCCTTATTGAGTGCTTTATGTAGTAGAGGGGTTACCTACCGTCATGCGTGGCGTTTCGGTGTGAGCGGTAATCGCGTGTTTGATTACGGTGTGTTTATGGCTTTATTTTTAATTAGTTTTTTGGTTCTTCTTATAATTTCTGGACGTGTGCTACAGTTTTCTGTAAAGAATCGTTGTCAGGGATAAGATTGATACTGTTGATATTCTGAAAACGCAGGCTGAAAATATTTTCCACTTTCTATGTTAAAACTAGTTTTAGAGAATTGGGAAAAAATCATTGTTAATTAAATATAGGAGCATATATAAATGAACATGTTTAAAGAGAGGTAATGTTCTATGTATGTATGTAGGTGTAATAAAACTTGAGTTTTGCTTATTTCAGACTAAATTGAATTGTTTTAGAAGTGAAAGATGTGAATGCCTGTGGACTGAAGAAAGCCATCGAAAATATACATAGGACAGAAGTGCAGGTGCAAAACCAAATGGTAACGTAAAATCTCTTTGGACAAGAGCGACCTCACTAAGTTGTGGACGTTCACAAGTTGGAATAGGTGCATTTTACAATAAATAGCTGGAGGACTATCGTTTGGTGCTGTTGATTAAAAAAACGTTATTTGCTACGTGAATCAATCAATCGTGCAATCATAGAATCAGAAACAACGGAAAAATATTCGAAGTAGTTCGATTTGATGCGGATCAAGAATGCGTCAAGTTTATGGAGGTTTTCGTGACAGCTAAGTTTATGGCGATATTCTGTCTCTTAACACCTCGTCCAGAGTTTTTAATTACCACTTTTGGACTATTATTAAAGAGCCAAGCTCCTCTACTTGTAGTAGAGTACAAAAAAAATAATTGAAGGTGCAGTTCTATAAAGTAGGTAATGGTTACTGACTGCTGTTTCATATATTTTATAATTTAACATCATGTAGATTTTTTTTGAGATTTGGTCTTTTTAATTTTTGGTTCTTCAGTCAAATCTATATTTTCCTAGTAAGCTCTTATTTTAAAATGTCACTACAAAGAGTCACTTCACCTATTCATCCGTCTGTCCCATAATAACCTCGGAAACAATTCGCAGCATCGCACATGATGTGGCCGGTATTGAGATTTACGGCCAGCGATTAGTGGGGTCAAGGTCAAACGCGCGATACGTTAACCTGCTCCGTTTTGTGTCAACAACCCTGATGGACGGAATAAGGGCTGAAATTATTTGGACTGAAAAGTTAATGGTATTGTCATGATTATTAACACTACAGTTACTAGTAACTGTAGTGTTATCTGAGTGACTGAAAAATAAAATTTTGTGCCCAAGGCCTTTCTTTTCTGAGGACGTTTCAAATGGATTTGTTACATTAGGTATTATTCAAACTAAATAATGGGTCCCGATTAATAAAAGTGTGAATAAAAGTTGATTCTTTCTGAAATTTTGAATTCTGGACCAATTGACAATACAGGTGATATTTACAGGTGGAAAACTCTTTAATATGTGAAAACTGATTTCAATATTGCACAACATGTTTACGTTGTCTGTGTAAACTTTCTTGGACATTACACTGTATGCCTCCGCCCAGATTAAACCAGCAACACATCTAACTAAGAACATAAAAACTCCAAGGCTGTACCATCAATACACACGCAATAACGCGAAACTCGCAAACAATAGACATTAATAAGACGGGCCGGGCAAACGGGTCCGGACATAACGGCCGGCCGCGTCCTGGGATGCGCTTATTAAAACATTTTCACCCGGGCAATATCTGACGATAGCGAGACGTGTACAATATGTGCCGAGCAAACTCTGGCCGCATGTGACGACCTGTGGGAATCGCTGAGAAAACTTCATTAACTCCGCCGGACGCCACCCGGTGGACCCCCTTCTCCGGGACCGGGAATCGGGAGTCCGGGAGTCCGGGACCACCCCACGGTGACGGACGCGACGAGCGGACTCCCCCGTCCGCTTATTACGTCGCGAACGTGCCGCAGAATCGAAGAAATGTGACGTAAATACGTGAAGCGTTTGAGAAAGAATCGGCCTGCTGATTGGCCGGGCTTTGTGTTCGGTTGACCGTTAATTTGATCTGTATCTGAGGGGCGCCCACTCATTTTTTTCTTGGGATTATTATTGATGCGATCGATTCGTTTTGATGGGATGCCGATACGTCGGTTATATTCGGGTAGAGCTCGCTCGTAATATTATTGTCGCGTCTTTTCGTAATGTCGGCGACTTGTAATCAGATGATGAGCCGCACGGTTTACTTAAATTCAATGGCGTAGAACTAGAAATATTTTAGTATGAAATGAAAGAAAGATGAGCTTGTTTCCGTCAAGCTGCCAACAACTTATCACATTTTATGCAATTTGAACACAACAGTTCAGTGCTAAGTATCCACGTCTCCATTAAAAGTCTCACTACTAACAAAAATGCACTCAGGCGCATCATCCGGGCACGTTCCGTTTCTCGGAAGACCACACGCGCGCGTCCCGTTGACATACGAACGATTTAATTGCCAAGTTGCGTTCCTTTCTACGCGAAGAGTGACAAAGTGTGAGCTTTGCCGTCATTACGCATATTTTAAAAATGTGAGGTAAGTAGGAATATAAGTGTCAATCACCGTGGATGACTGACGTTGAGTTAGTCCACTTCACAGCTTCATGTTCCTAAAAGGCTATTAACGAGAGTCGTGTGCCAGTTTGTTCAAAAATGTGATTCACTGAGGCACGTCATACTAATTAGTGTTTCGGGTACCAAGTAGCCATTACGGATGTTTAGTAAGGAGGCATTAAATTGCTACAAATCAGAAGCAAGCAGAGCTTCTGCAGGCTGAAAGATTTGAGTTGTATTATTTTATATCCGAGCCAGAGAGTCTTTCACTAACACTGAATGTCAGTCCGAATTTCCGAAACCTGTTACTTGGTTGTCACCCTAAAACCAGCGGTGGCGATGGATGGTAGACAATTGTATAATTCTGAGATATTATTGTAAGACTTAATAAAAAAACAGTTATTTTTTACAGTTTCGCAAAAATACCAAGAAAAGCCTTCGTACAAAACTAGTATTAAAAAATTACAATTTTTCTTCCAGTTGCCAAAAGAAAACATCAGAATGATGGCCGATGAATGACGGACGGACAGATATAATTATAATATTTGAAGGCGAAGAAAATATATTTAGTATGTCCTCTAATCAATCATTGATGTGTCATTTTTGATAAACGGCGTTTCAACAAGTCTCTGAGATATTTTATTTTTGGAGAGAATAGAATAATTTTTGTGATTGTAGTGCTTTTACACTAGCCAGTGACGGCGTAGACACTGAGATATTCTATCAACAATAATCATTATAGAAAAGTCAAAAATGTATGAGACTGACATAAGCTATACATATATAAGCTTAGTTAACTGCTTTATTGGTCAAGTGGTCGCAATCGCTACTGCTGAGCATGAGGTCCTGGGGTCGATTCCCGGGTCGGACAAAGTGTTATTGGGTTTTTCCATCTGGAATTGCACCGTAGCAGCCCGGAGTCTGGATTTGTGACCGGTTGATGGCAATAGACTCGCCCCGTATTACATGGGACTTAAACATAACTGGCGAAATGTGGGTGTACTATAGGTACACTTCTGCCTAACCCTTCGGGGATACAGGCGTGATGTTATATTATGACATAAACTTGTTGTATTAATACGAATATGAAAGCGATTCCCACTTGTCTAGGTCCTCTGGAAACCGTCTGGTCCTTAAACCCTCTGGTCCTTAAAATTTGAGATATTTCCGAGTTGGTTCGACAATGTCCACTATACTTATTTCTGTTGCAAATTGCATTCCCATCCAGTCAGCACATTTTATAGTTAACACAACGGTTATTGAAAGATGTGGAAGAGTCTGCCGACCTTGGTACAGCCCATTAATACCTTCGCAAAGAAGAGTGTTTAAGGAATATTCATTGATTATCCTTTAAACACTTACCTAGGTAGGTAGTCTAATCGTTACGTTACGTACGTTTACGTTTGATTCCTTGAACCAGATCTAAAGAAACATTGATACACTTATTTCAAACCGTATAAAGTAATTTAAACAGCGGTCCTTTGGTCTCATTTTTTGCATCTTATTTAATATGACTTTTAAAAACATAAAGCATGTTTTAATATCTCATAAAACATCGCTAAAAATAAAACACAGACTAAGAGCCGGGACAGATTAACCCTTCAACGTCAAATGTCTTTTTACACCGGGACAGATGGAGCCACCGTCTCACTGTCAATCACACGTCAACGGACGGATTTTTGTCCGTCGGGCCGTCAGTCGGTCCGTCAGTCCGTCCGTCCGTCGAAACGCGTAACTCGACTCTGAGAATCCGCTTAATCTTTATTGACGTTACGTCTTTCCTTTTGCCGGGTATTTACACGAATTTCTACTCTATGTTCGGTAAAATAAGGGAGTGTACAAGTGCAGTTAGTTTAATTGTAAATATATTTCGAACAGTGTTCATTAGTAGCTCGTTTTGCTTTTAAGTAGACAACGTCTGTTATTTTTTTATTGATTGATTTTTTTTCGTCTGTGTTTATGGGTTAAAGAATATCTATGGCATAAGTGTGTGTATGTTTGTATGCACTGTCTGTTTTCTTTGTAATATGAAGGAATGAAAAATATTATTACCCACCATGTTAGTTGTTTCATGTTTACAAAATGTAAAGGAATTTGCTTAACAGGTTGCTTATTATCTCACTATTAATGTGCAGTTGAGTTTTGTGACTTGAGATGCAGTATAATGGACCCTTAATAAAAACTTCTTGAGGTTGATCTCAGGCAGTAGCTGCCTGAGATCAACCTCAACAAGTTTTTGTTCTTGTTCCTGGTAATCACGAGAGTTGTAACAATCCAACAACACAATTCATTGTTGTTTTGTGAAAATCACAATAGTTAACGGAGGCATCGCGAACCTAAGTCCTTTACCGTCGCCGAGTCGATCATTGTATGAATACTATAACAGAAAAAGTAAGGATAGTTTGAAAAGGAGCAGTTGAAGGTTAGAAAGAAGTTAAAAGCTAAAATTATGAATAATTCCGTAAATAATTCAACAGTTGAAACTGAAGCTTCAAATTATTATGTAAAAGCATTTATCGAGATTACAATCCAAATACTAGGCAAAGGATCTGTCAGTCTGCATAATATCAAAGTGCTAACAAAATATAGGATATCATTCTAACTCTAGTCCTAACGTCTGGCTGCTTTAGACATAGTCTAGAAATGTATTCCTATTCCAGATCTGTGACGTTTTAGACAAGTTCTTGACCAAGACGTTACGTTACGACGTACCATTTGTTTTATTTGGACTTAAAACTATTGATTGGTACTTTGCTTTATAGTAACAGTTATGTATACATGATTACACTTTAAGGCTCTCGCAGACAGGCGCGACGTGACGGTGCGACACGATTCTTGTAGATCAACTTTCATGAAATTTTCATAGGAATTGCTCTACTAAGGTCGTGTCGCACCTGTCTGCGCCTATACGTGAAGGGTACACTTTATGATAGAAGAATTATTTTGGCAAAAGAAAAGATTGAGTAGATGCAGTAGTTGACATGCATATCATAAAGTTAGATCCTTGACTGACATCACTGGTGACAGAAACATCTATTTTGCTAGAAGGGCACGATATATACATCATGCGGATGAATAGATGCATTAAACAGATAAATGTATGCAGAACTTTCTAGAGCGGACGACTCGTAAGGCAGCGGCTAACCTTGAACATTACGTACATAAAGACCACAAGCCAGTCTCCTGGAGCTCAAACAATAAAACTCAGGTTCCATTTAAAACAACACAACCTCAACCACAACATTGACTAAGCAACCTTTTTCCAACAAGCTTAACTATCCATTTCCAAAAACCGAAATCTCTAAACACGCACCTGACGGCCATTTCACTTGAAAACAAACACGCAAGCAACAAAGCAAACAGACAAACACGCGGACACACACAGTGGTCGTGCGCGCGCAGCCTTACGTTTCAACGGCTCATTGTCGAACAAACACTGGTTCTTTTTTGCCTTGCTTTACTTGGTAGACGGTTGTGGATATACCTATATTAAAGTTTTATTCATATTATATTTTTATCAATCATTTTCAGTATGAATGCAATTTAATTTATGAACAGTGGGACTGCTAATACAAATTGTTTACTAAAAATTGGGTAAGCTAAAACCTTCTGCTAAAGAGACACATAAACGTCGAAGAACTGATCGCGAGCTACTTCTTATGAACGCAAAACAGTATTCAACACATCAAAATTCCTTAATTCCGTGGACCAAGTTGGCGAGATAAATCTATAATTGACGGTTTCGACTGTGGAACAGTCACATATGCTCATTTCTCTACTGTCAGCTATACTTTATTTCATAATAAACCTTAAATCAACAGCCATATTTTTCAAACAACACAAACATATCAATAATATTTCTAAAATAAACCCCGATCCACACTATTCCATCAGCGCTCCACTTTTTGCTTCTCGTCCACATCAAGCGCATTGATTGATTGATGTTTATTCAACGGGCATTAGTTGCCGTACCTGCTTTATTGATATTAAGACGTATCCCGTCGCAATTATAATATTATTCATCACTACGGCACCTGTGCGGGCACTCAGTCAATCATTCCGGATTGATAATCATTGTACTTCGTTTCGGAATTTTTTCGTAATTAATTCCGCTTGATGGACGCGTTTTAGGGTTATGGCTGTTTGATTGACGAATGTTATGTTGGTTCTAGCTATTCTATAGGTTAGTTTTATTGATAGACCCCGGAAGTAGACCTTGAGTTTTGATGAAGTAAAAATAAATATAATAATAATATATATATATAAAGCAAGTATAAATGGGAATGCAAAATTTACAAAAATATTATTACGATAACAATAGAAGAGTTAAACGAGAAGAAATAAATTACCAAATGAGATGTCACGTAACTAATTTTAAACGATATGATAATAAAAGTACTAAATTGTATTCTTTCATGAACTTCTAAATATGTATTACCTGAAGTCACAAAAATACACCAAGTACATATCAAACTGCAAATCCAGACAGATCCATTCTAACGATCTCAATCTAACCTCCAATAATTCCACCTGAAGCCCGATTCTGGCGTTAACGACTAAGCCGAGATAAAGGCCAAGACACACGGCAGACATAGGTGAGCCCAAGGTGCCTCGGGAGCAATAACGATGAACCGACTCTAAAGAACTGCAGTCATTTGCATATCGTGCCGGGTTTATGTTGCAGTATAAATGTTCTAAAACTACTATAAAGAGGGAAGAGTTTGGGAGTGAGTATGCCGTTTTTTGGAGCTGAATTTTGCGTTGGGTTTTTGAGTTTGGGACTGTCTCGTTAACTCTTATAGTTCTAAGCGATTATAGAAGTGCAATCGTGCTTGATAATCGTGATTTAAAAATGATATTAGTGTTCACGTTAATAAGTTCTAAGTAAAAGTCCTGAAGAAGAATTTCGGGTCACGTTTCGTTCAAGAATTTTGACACGCTATTGACCGATATTTACAAAATAAGAGCCCTAAATTAGGGCTCTAATGTTGAGTAACTTACTGCTAGAAAACAGAAATGTGGAATAATTCCTACACAATACCGAAATTGGCTGTAATCGCTTTTGCCGTTAATGATGTGTACATAAGTACTTACAGCCAATTCGTCGGCAAAACCGATTTGAGTACATACATTAAATATGATGGGTGTAGAAGCTTATCTGTCCGATTTGAAGTGTTTATGTAAATGTCAGTCTGTTTATATTGACTATGGTCGAAACGTTAAAAGAATTTAAACATAAATCTAAAATTATGGATACTTATAATACCAGCCTGTTACTGTCCCACTGCAGGGCAAAGGCCTCTTCTCATACAGAGAAGGCACGAGCATTGATCACCACGCTTGCTCAAGACGGGTTGGCGATTGCAGACTTATATTAACGTATACGTCCAGGTTTCCTCACGGTGTTTTTCCTTCACCGATGTCAGTAATGTCCAAGATAAACTCAGAAAGTACATATGAATTGAACAAGTCACATTGGTACTTGCCCTGATTTGAGCCCACAACCTCGTACATGAGAGGCGAGGCCTTAACCACTGGGCCATCATGACATTTGCTCATCAAATGAATTGCAATTGCAATCAACAATTGGATACTTAGGCTCCTTTTAATTTTAATTAAAAATATAACGCACGCGCTACAATAACGCAATAAATACTGTTTAAAAAGAAAAACACAGTGAAATGACAGTGAAAAAAAATCTTCCCACGACATTGCCAATATTATCATATCTTGACACTAATCAAACCCTGTACGTGACAAAACTGTCAAACGTACTGAAGGACCAAAAACCCACTTTGCATCAATCATACTAAAAATAACATTTAAACAAACAATTCCAAAATACCCTCCTGGCTGGTCCTTTGTACGTTATTTGACGTCCTTATCGACCGGTGGAGACGACGCAAAAAGAAGTCATTGACGGGAACGTGAAACGACGAAACGATGTCGACGTCTGACGAGAAGAACGGAACTTCAAGACAACATGGAGCTGATTGGCGAGGGCGGGACACGAGTTGATGTCATTGTTTTTGTTGGGGTGTCTTTTAATTCTGTTGTTGGTTACGTGGAAGGTAATGTGTGTGTTTAAGATGTGGTTGGAAAGCTTTTTGGTCAGAAAATAGGAGGGACTAATTGTAATCGATTCGTTTGATTTGAAGTATGGAGAAAAGAGAAATAATAATATGGTAAGAGTTTCAACACAGAAGGATAGGCTCTGAAATCTTAATAAAGTTTGCTATATAAGTGATTCGTTAAGCCCAAATGAAAAGGCCATTGACAGACAAGATAAAATTGATATTCTTTTACACTCTCAATCATTTTTTTAATAAAATCAACGCCTCACCACATCTTCAAACGAAAGCGTAACATTAATAATAGAATTTCTACCAAAAAAAAACTACTGCGACACCGGTAATAACAGAAAAAAAAACCAATCAGTTGCCAACTCAAAAAATTACCAGCTTCCTGTTTTGAATTTGGAACGACAGTAATTGATTGAGTGACGCAATCAATTAAATTGCTTTATCGCTTGATTGATGCGCAGGCGACGGGTTGACTCGTTGACTGATTTCTGTTTTTTTTATATTAAGTGCTGTACCCATGAAAAAACATTGTGTTATAATTTTATATTATGTACTTGGCTGTATTGTTTAAAATAGAAACAGTATCGATTTTATAGCACTAGTATGCGTAATATTATACTTTAAGTACTTAGAATTGTAATAAATTATTGTAAATAAATTTTAGTGATGTTTTCTTTCTTATTTCTTTGGGTCAAAATGTTAAAAGTCTACGTTAAAAAATAGCTCCATTCTTTTATATCAATCCTGCCATGTCCCACAAATTAAGAAGCGTGAAAATACGACAAAAATGCGCTACATAGTCGCCGCCAAACGGAATACTCTATCATTCGGCTCTCGATAAAGATCGGCTTTGTTCGTAACGTGCATTTTATAATTTGCACTGAAGCGTGTGCGCAGGTTGCGCAGGGTTGCCATTTTAATAAATTAAAGTTTAATTATTTGCAATTATTTAAAACATTCCTATTTCCTAAGCATAATAGGGACTTAGGAAATTGTGGTTTACAAAACTTAAAACAAAAACTGTTTCGTATCGAACCGAATAAATCAATTTGGAAATATTAAGAAGTACTGCTGAAGTTTCCCCATTTGAATGATCGAAGTAACTGGGTAAAATATAATTCTGCCTATTTTCTTTGGTATAAGAATTTAAGTTTACTTAGAAGTAAGTAATAGAGTTCCTTCCTTTATAGAATCCTCAGTGACACAAAATTATCGAGGCCAACATTTTTGCGCTTGCTATAAAACTTACCATTATAATAATGATAACAAAAGCCGTTTATTGCCAAAATGCAAAAATTACACTTTTACAAAATTCCTTAAATACCTACCTACTTCATGCATTAAGAAAAATTCCAGCAAAAAAAAAAAAAAATTTTTTAGATTACTTAACATTTAGAATAATTAATTGTCAATATTGTTATGGGTTACTGTCCTCTTAAAGATATTCCTATTTAATAACCGCAATATCCAACCGACAAGACCTACTTGCTACGAGCCCTAGCCATCCGACCGGCCATCAATCAGCTGACTGCTCGGGGCAGGATTCATTTCGAGTTGTTGCAGATCTCGGAGATAACACAGCCGTGTATGATGCGATTTAAAGCGAGATGAGATTATACTCGCACGAGGTCAAGTGACGATAGATAACAGGGGTGAAGTTTGAGAATTGTTTTTTATTTAAATTCGATTTTGTGTATGAATGAAGGAGATTTTTAAGGTCAAACGGAAGCAACGGTTTGTCAAACGGAACCCTATTACTAAGCCTCCGCTGTCCGTCTGTCCGTTGTCTATCAGCGGGCTGTATCTCATGCACCGTCATAGCTAGACAGTTGAAATTTTCACAGATTGTGTATTTCTATTGCCGCTATAACAACAAAAATAATTAAAATGAAGTTAAAAATTAAAGTTTTTGCTAAATATTGTACGGCAGTACGGAATCCTTCGTATGCTCGTCCAACTCACACTTCTCCGGTTTTTTAGTTTTAAAGATTCCAAGATGATTCCAATAAGTATTTACTTTTTGTAACATACGGTCTTAAAGACATTGCCATTCTGCCTATACTTGTCTGACGTCACGCAAAGACTACCTTATCACAGCAAACCGAACATCAGTGGTAAAACTTTGGCATTTTGGCCTAGCGTAATACGGAGTTTCAATAGAATAAAAGGCCAGCTTTTACTGGTTATGGACTGACGTGCGGGCAACTGTACTAGCCTACATTGTTCAAAGTGTGATTCGTTGATCAAAATATGATTCGCGACCGTAACAAGTGCCTATATATTTACAGAATTATAATCATTAAAATCAGCAATACAACTCTCTAAGTGCAAATTGCCCTATATCTATTTCATGAAATCATGAATTTGAAGCCAATTCTAACTTTGAGAGTTGTATTGATGATTCTTCTCATTTCATGAAGTACCTAATTTCCAATATCTCTGCCAGATGGTGATTCACACTGTATTCAATTGAATCTATGAACCACAGCGTTAGTTACAAGAGCTAGACTAAGGAACCATGGCAGATCGTCGGCAGGTGTTGGTCATTCGATTGAGGCTTATCTCGTCAGTGTGCCGGCTTAAAAGTCCCCAGTCGGTAACCTGACGAACCCAAATGTATGCGAAAACTGAAATCTATTTGTTTGTTGAATTGTACATTGCGGTTTGACAGCTTTTGTATAGTCTGCTATTTAGTCTTATCGAGAGGTAGTTATAACGCTTCTAACCCGAAAATATGTCAAAATGGAATATAATCAATATTCTTCAAATGATAGTTAAACAAATGACTATAAGAAAATCAGCCCTTAGTCAAAGAGTTTGAAGAAATCAAAATTACTTACGAGTTATATAGACACCCTTATTTGAAGTTTGTTAAGTTGTTTTGTTTAAGGAAGCTTACCTGTAACAAAGAAATAAATAATTAGGATTATTTCGCAATTCATTTAAAATAATAACCAAGTAATGAAACAGAAAAAAAGAGACGAGGGGATTGCCCCTCTTCTCTTCTTTTCTGTTTCTTTGCTTGGTTACAAATTAGGAGCGAGACGAGACGAGATTAGTATGTGGGCATTGGCCGACATCCTAATCTTTAGTCTCAACTTACAAAAATACAATAAATTTCCCTACTTTTTTTAATAAGTTTTTGACATTAATTGTCGCAGTCTGAGATTGCGACTTGAATTCGGACATTTCTTTAAATCAAAATTCGCTTTCTGGTTTATAAAAGAATATTTTTTTTTTATTCGTGCATGGTCGTTATTTTTCGTACTCTTTTGTTCGATTTCATATAAGTATCCTCGACATTTAACATAAGATGACACAAAATAAACAAAATCTACATGATACTAGAATATCTATTCCTAAAACAACAGCTACAAGTATGGCATAAACACAAAACTGCAATAATAATTGCGAACGCTCGCACCGCGCATGCGTCGACGCCCTTAATCAGAATCCAGCGCGCGCGCACATCGCGTCAGATTACACTGTAGATCCGTGACGTTTGAGGGAGAGGATAAGGTGCTAGAAGAATAGCTGTTTGTGAAAGCAAACATAAAGAACGCAAAATGTTTATAGTATTTTTATTTGATTCAAATATCTATGAGTTGTGAGTATCCTGACAGAAGTACTGGTGAACTTATTGACTCCAGAAGTGAAGGAAAATTGTGGATAATGAAATTTACCTACTAACAAATACATCATTATTTTGTTTCTCTCGGGCTGTAGAAAGTAAGGAGGTTTTTCAAGCCGGAGCACAATGTTGTATTGGTCACTAGGATTCGAATTCAAATGAGTCAAAAAAAATCGAACATGTTTTTTTTTTCTTATTGCGGGATGGACTCGCTCTTGAACTCGATCTTGCCTAATAATAAGCGATGGATGAGTGCCCAGAAGATGCTTGTTCACTCTTCGGTGAAACTTTTAATAACTTTGACATTCACATTCAAAGTCTTCATGAAGAGTCAGAAAATATATCTCGTGTTCAAGAAGATAATCAAACGCGCAACAAAACGAGCTTCAAATGATAATAAAACGCGCGCAATCGTTACCAGTATTTAAGAGACTCGTGAAGGAACATTACTTGTTGTTGTGATCTTGTTCTTGTAGCTGTAATAATCTGTAGTCATCATTTATTTTCGTTGCTTATTTAAATATTCTTATATATTTACTATGTATCTATTATATAGCATATATATATATATATATATCTATATATCTATTATAATATATTGTATCTATATCATTATTATTTTGCACCAATGTCTACCCTATTTTTATGTCCATGCAATCATTGTCAATTCCAAGGTTGCCTGGAAGAGATCGCAGAAAGCGATAAGGCCGCCCATTGTATGTTTTGTAGTGTTAAATTTATGATTTATTATGTATTTTCTGGTGTACAATAAAGTATATATAAATAAATAAATAAATAATCTTCTACACTCTTAACCCGCTCCCGCGCCGCCTATCACTACACAACTCCTTGCTAGGTGCAACGCCCCACCTGCGCAACAAATCAGGAAGTGTTCCCCTGTCACAACAGTTACGGACAGACCCATCACTTTATATAACTAACGCGTTTGAAGCTGTTTGTTGCAGTTGATAGAATATGAGGTGGCAGGGTGGGCTGAGATGGAGAATGGATTCTGCCAGGTGAAGATAAACATAATAACGCCGCATCTAAAACAAGAAACAAGAAAGTGTAAGTTATATGCAGATGAAAGAATATGAGATGGCAGGGTGGGCACAGATGGAGAATGGATTCTGCCTAGTGAAGATAGAGATAATTAGTATTATGCCACATCTAAAAATGTAGCTATGCAGGCAGTAAGCGCGTAGAGTAGTTGTGAAGGAGAAAGGATTCTACGAGTTGAATTTCTTGACTCCGAACCCAAAAATAAAGCTATCTGTTAGTCTACCAAGCCAAACGAAAATGATTTGGTAGGTGTGAAATCTATAAAACTTGTTGAACAAGACAACATACACCAATGATGTCACGCTTTCTGCTAATAAAAGTTAAGAACTTTTTGCGATGACTGAACTAGTTTTATGCAGAGAATCAACGCATTCCTAGACACTCAATTCCATTCTGTCAATAAAACAAACAATCATAAAAACAGCTGCCATAACCTTTTCTACGTTTAAAATCAAAACGATAACAACAACCAGACATTCAATGGCACCACATTTATTTATATTTCAACCTGAACTGACAAAATCAGTAAATAATGTTTTAAAATAAAATCTATTTCGTTTCTGACTGCACATCGCGAGCGTTCGATCAACCGTCAGTTTAGTTCAAACGGCGACTGACAGTTGATGTGATGCGAATTCCCTTTGTTTTCCATTTTCAAATGTAGTTTATTTTTCAATGTTTTAGAGTGTTCATGGGTTCTGGTTGGTAACAAGTTTAGGGTTAAGTTTCTTCTGTAATAAAAAAATAAATGTGTTGCATCTTCGTTAGTGCTATTTATTGAGCTTGTTGAGCTTTGTTAGAGTTCGTGCATTTCATTAAATGTATATATAATAAATAAGTTGTCTTTATCAAGGGCATACGATCCCACTTCAAAGATTTTATGTAAATTAAAAAATTGTAGTCTTTTTGTCACATAAATTATGAGTATATTTTTATCTTGTTTTGCAATACTTTTGCAATAAATTGGTGAGACATCAAACATTTATCCTTTTTATTACATACCTAATCAAAACAGTCCAAAGTCCTTTACACGATTGAAAAAAATGCACTCAATCAATACTCAGAACTCAACCAATCAATTGATTCTACATCCATCAAAATAACGTTGACAACAACTAACATAACTAGAAACAGTCGCCTGGCAATGACCCGCCGATTGGTTCATTCAATCAAGCTGGTTGATTGACATGTGACGTATGACAATGCCGTGCTCGTTGATCAATCAATTGTTGCTAAATAGTAGAGTAGCTAGCAGAGGGTTAATTTTATGTTATGTTGAAGTATAATTATATGTTCTGTTTTGCAATGAATTATGAATTTAATTAAATAAAAAATAAAGTTAATGGATAGTGCAATAGTGACAGATGGTTAATTGGCTTGATATTAGTAATATTCATCTTAGGATTATTATAATAATTTGGGGCGCTTTTAGTATTAACCAATTAGTGCCGATTAGCCAAAAATCATTCGTTAATAAATAAATTACACTTATATTACTACTACTACTAGTGATTTTGATTCGTTTGCACCGAAAAAACAAACTTAATAAAAAATAACAAATATGCAAAAAAATCTACCACATGATTTTCGTACTGCTATATTATATTTCTTTCCATAATACCCCAGTACAATAATATGATTAAACGCTAAAAGACCCTAAACTACAAAATGAATAATGACAAGTCTCCTAAAATCCCTTCGTTCAGTCTAAAAATTATGGAACACACTAGACATTTTATTACAGCCACACGGCAAACAGAACTTTCGCGGTCGAGAATCGAACCCATACCCACCTACAACCACTTGTTTACAACTGGCCGTGGCGATATATTCAGAATCAAATTGTCGACCGATCATCGTGTCTGACTCCTACGCTAACAAACTTAACCGTACACACTATCAACCAAAAATGGTCTTTGTTACTTTAGACCTAAGGTTTGTAGAAAAAGCAGGTGAAATGTTGTAAACTCCTTGAGTAATTTGCGTCCTTTAGTGCCTTATGTGTTCCTAGTACCTTCATGTCGATCTTAAGATAAATTTTGATAAAATATTACGTGTTTATTTCATTACCACCTATTCATTACATGCGTGATAACTATAAAATATTTTAATGTGATAACGTGTAGACTGATGCAGCTTTCCTATCTTGGGAGATGACGTCACGATCACAGTTTGCAGATTATTTTATACCAGCATGTACCTTTTGACAGGTGCTTAGTAGACACTACTGCTACTATACCTACTAAATCTGGTCTTTCTGTACATACAGTTTCGGAGCTCAAATATAAAACCACTTTATATTTAGGTATACATATAAAGTTTTTAACCTAAGGCACCTCTGACTTTTCGGATTCATATGCGTATTGTATAATTATCACTTGCTTCAAAAACGGTGAAGGAAAACATCGTGAGGAAACAGGCATGCCTTTTTTTTTTTGAGGATGGGAAATCATCAAATGACTTATCCCGCTCTGGGCGGAGCGAGAGGGCGTGTCAGACTTTTACTGACTAAAACCCACCCGTGTTCCTTCCGTAGCCCGTGTGCCGGGGCCGCAATATCCCTTTCGGCAACCCCAGCAGGCATTGGTCTTTCGACCCCGTCAGTTGGTGCTAACATCTCTTTGAGGCTCGCGTGGAACACAACGCGCCGTCGACACGGGCCTGGTCCTTATCGGACGGCGAGCCGCCCATTGCTCACCGTCTGCAAGCTCGCGCCTACGGTGGCCGGAAGTCGGTTCTCGACTCCCGACGCCCGGGGCGTCTCCTGCGGCGACTAGGGCCGCGAGGGCGTGCAGCTTGCATCTCCCTCGCGCGCTCCGCCTCCTCCTTCGCGAACATAACTGCTTCGCAGAAGGAGGTGACGGCCTCCCATGCACTCTCGCTCCGAACCATGGCCTAAACCAGGGCCGGACGCGAGAGATCGCTGCCGCCGATCGTCTCCGTGAGGACACGGCGGTGCTCCGCCCAAGCCCGGCAGACCTCCACCGTATGCTCCACCGTGTCCTCCGGGCGCTCCACACAGTGGTGACACCCGGGCATTTCCTCCCGCCTTATGCGCAACAGGAACCTCCCGAAACAGCCGTGTCCGGTGAGGACCTGCGTCAGGCGGAAGGTGAGGACGCCGTGGCGCCTCTCAAGCCACTCCTCAAAGAGGGGACTTATCGCCACAAAACAGGCATGCCTGAGAGATATTTCTCGACGGCATATGAAGCTAAGTCAGAGGCCCATGGGCGGCTTTAAAACTCTGACACCAGGTTAGTCACTAATCACACGAAAAGAAGAAGACACAGACAATTTTCAGTACCTAACGAGGGACACTAAGGTGATACATCCATATGGCCAAATATATGTCTTAATTTGACACAGCAAACCCCTCAAACCGAAACACCAAAATTAAGAATGGTGGAAGCACTTTTCTAAAAGAAATCTTTCAGCATCTCTACTACAATAACTCAACGATAAAACTTTTGAGCAATATAGTTCTCCACACCGTATTTCGGGCATGGTGGCATGATATCCACATAACTACTGTCCATAAATTAACCAACCATAATTACAATTACATCAAAACAGAAAATATGAGCAAAAATTATACGTTTACGTTAGTGACGGGTCAGACGAGACCGGACTGATTGCCTGTCTGTCTGTCTGTCTGTCCGTCCGACGGACGTATTAACGTTGCGTGCAAGCGCTGATTTTGTTTTTGTTTGATATTAATAATAAATAAGGATCGTGTGTTTGCGCACTTTTTATGTACACTACTGTTTGTGGTTCTGACGTGTCTTAAACTGTAGTATGAGATAACATCAAGAGAATGGACAGTAGCATTCTCCTGTCTGCTAATAACAACAATCTGTTATCCCCATTCCGCCAGCCAAGCGTGGTGATTATTGCAATTTCGCCTATCAAACAATTCTGAGGCACATTTTCAGCCTTGGATATTAACCGGCTTCTAGTACCGAATGATGACACCGATGACGTATAAATTAAGTGGAAAAAAAAAACGACATTGAATGATCTTACTAGATTGACATAATCGCGTATGACGGACAGGTCTTAAATTAATGTCAATAAGCTTCTGAATGCAGCTCATCCTAATGAGATTTCATTAGGGTGAGCTGCATTCACGATAATGACATGAATTACAGTAATCAAGTAAGGCACTACGGAAATACGAACCAATTCCAAATAATCGTCCCAAAAGACCAGTGCGCAGAATGCAGAAACTTTCACGAAAAAAAAAAACACATCGCTCACAAAGACAAAGAATTGGCCACTATTTATTACCGCCTTAACATACTAACCATATATTTAATTTTAATCTGGTGTGCACATTGCCCTCAGCAGCGATGAATTATAATAACACCGTCGCACCGGATGTGCCCAGTGCCATCCATCAAGCGTCAAGCTCGCATCACTAATTACAAACACCTCACAAACCGTATTAAAATGATCCAACGTAAATTTTAATTTATAATAATAACATGTGCAATATTCTTTACAATAACTCAGGTTTTAAACGCGGAATTAACTCAACGGAAACGCGAGCGTAAACGTTTGTCATAGAGCTATATATCGCACAGACGCGGCACGTCGCTTGCCGCGCTCTGCCGTGAGGCGCCCATCTCGCCGCGCGCATTAAGTCTGCAGTCACTCTCAATCACTCAAGCTGTCCGGCCGTCACTCATAAGCAAGACGAACGGGGGAATGTCGGTGGCCTCCTTTGAACCCCCTTCTCCCTGTAGGTGAAAAGGGGGGATGGTCAGCTCTTGAAGACAATTTACTGTACAAGTCGAGTTCGCCGTCCGGGATTCGTGCGCTGATGAAATTTATTTGGAGCAACTTGTGTTGCAGTTTCCTTCTGTTATGGGATTTCCATAGCGACCGTTGGAACTTATATTTTTATGGACTTTTGTGCGGGGAAATGGGAATGTATGTTTCCCAGTTCTGTTATGTATGAACACAGTTTGTGATTTTTATAAAACTGTGTGTAACTTTTGTTTGTATTCGGAAGAACGTACGGCTAATAGAATTTTTATCGTTCTGTTTTCTCTGGGATAGGATTGTAGTTGTACGAGAACTTTTCATACACTAACAATCGACATGAATTCAACTTATGAGATGTCTGCGACAAGGCTGATTGATCAAACTGTAATGTTCTGTTGTAGAAGTATTCCATTCAATTCTTTTCAGATGCATCTCCAATACTGTATCTCCACACAGTTATCCTGCAGCCTCACTATCGATCCTTCATCCAAATTAACACAACACACGACTAAACTACAAAACATTAGCTCAGAAAAAACTCAACAAAGCGGGGCCAGTCTCAAACGGTGAGTTAACATCATTATCGGCGTTGGACGCGGGTGGGGGCGAGTCGGGGCGAAGTAGGGGGTGAGTGGGGGCGGAGGGGGCGACACACGTCGCTCAGATGTCGCGCGCAGACGGACGTCTTTGTCGACCGAAGCTTTATTTACTCTTCGCGCGGACTCGCGACGACTAGAAGTGACAGCGTTTGAAAAACATTTTTTTTTTCATTTGACCTCTTGCTAATTAGGACGATTTTGAGAAATGAATGGATGGAGTGTTTTTGTCAGGGTTTTGATGGATTCCAGTAAAAGTATGGTTTAAGTAGTTACGGCGTGATTAAAGTTTGGACAAATAAAGCTCAGATTTGATTTTAAATACATAATAATTATGAAATCTGGACAGATTTCCAAATCCGAAATATAGAGCGAACCATCATAGTACTAGAAACACCGTTGTCTGAATGTTACACACAATCATTTAGTTTTTTTTTTTTATCACACAACAGGTAAATTACTTTATTGACTTAAAGTATTCTGTAACTCAGATAGAGTATATAGTAGGTAGTTTTTTCTTTCCATTCCCTGACATTGTAAATCACAAATTGCGAACACCTAGTGAGGGCATGAGGGTCACTTCTTTGCACGATTTTTCTATATTAAAAGAGGGCTTTGTGTTGCAATCTGACATTAATACAAAAAGATTTGATTACACCATAACAACGCCAAACTAACCAACCAATATGGCATAACATAATTTCGCAAAACAAACACATGTTGTTTCTACAAACTACATCTGTGTTCACCGTGTTGATTCAATCAAACTTGACAGCACAAAGTCGATGTGGGTTGGACAGTCTACTGATGATCGATTTTTCCACCCCCTCCACCCCCTCGTGTAAATAGCGTTATGAATAACTGGCTAATGCAGGCTCACAAACAGAGTAGCCTTCACAAATACTGGTTACGTTTTTGTTGGTGCTAGGCACTTGTTTGGGTAAATAGAGCTTTCTTGATTTGGTGTTCTTCAGTGGGTTGGTAATATATTTCGTGGATTTTTTGTAAGCAAATTAAGTGTTGGACTTTTATATATGTCCGGTATTGGACTAAATTGGAGATCTGGTCAATCAACGAAATGTGACAACTGACAAGGAAAAAATACGAGATCAAAATTCAAAGAGAAAAGTTCAAAAGCACAATTCACTACACCACGAGACATACATATACTCACCGTGGCTATTCTCTTGATTAAATCGTGATTTTAATAGTAAAATCCAAATTTCACAATCAAATAAAATCCTCTCATATCAGACCAGCTATACCTCCGGAGCCTGCATGACTGCACTCAATCACACCCAAGACGCACCTCCTCAACCCTCTCCTACTTAATTGACGTTCCACTCCATCAAAACAACCTTAAACATTTCAACAAACACAAACCCAACTACAGAACAAACGAAATCCAACCTTAAAACAACAACATTAAAATTCAACATGACTGCAACAAAAAAATTGCAGAATATTTGCATTGTGCTGCAAATAATTCTGCCGTGAAAATAAGCAATTATGACCTGTATTTCATGGGGGTAGGGGTTTTGGAAGATGCAATAGTTATAGTTTATGCTGAGATGTGCAGCTGTCATCAGGAAATCATACGTCACAATTGAAGTGTCAAAGAAAAGATGCTGTTGGTAGTTGAATATGGGAAAGAAAAAGGTATCGAGTAAGGTCAAAATGGCAATGTACTCTTGTGATTATTTGCAAAACGTGTTTCTGTAATAAGATATCGTGTGTTAATCTTTTAAGTCTCTAAATTATGTGACACGAGGACTGGACATTAATGATTGATTTTTATAAATTATGATAGAATTGTAATTTTTTTTGGCGTGCAATATTATTTATTTCCAAACTGCAGTATAAAATGGAATCAATGACCTCAGTTTTTTATATTATAGGATTATTTCTAAACTTATATATTGCTTTACGTCTGTAGCGGTATCGAGGGGATATAAATTCAAATCCTACTAGTAATCAACTACTTTGATTAACTTATATTAGTTATATTGGAAACAGTTTTAACTTAGTGATACAAAAAATCGTTTTATTACTATCTGTATATTAGTTTGACTCGGAATAGTAATCTGGTTCCAAAAACAAGCCGTTAACCACAACATCTTTAACATTAACGACCGCCATTAAAAATGCTTAAAAGTTTTCAACAAACTTCTAAAACACGCGCGAAAGTCTACAGACACCACCCAAAGTCCCAAATCCGATGCACCGTGCGACAAACTGAATGTCGCACGACGAAAATAGTCAACGATGTTTGACAAATAGCTAACAGATGTCGCTTCACAAGTGGGAGGTCTACGCCACTTTTTTTTCCGTTCGCGCCTCGGAACACTCGGCGAGCAATATTCGGCGATTGTTTCCAAACTTCAAACAGAAGTTTCCTTATTGTGAATGGTCGTGGAAAACTCTTAATAAGATAGCGTTGTGTTCGGTTTAGATATTTCTTTTTGGTTTGGAATTGGCGGCGTTTGTAGCAGTGGGTGCTTTGTATTCCTTGTTTGGTCTAGGATTTACGATTTGAGGTCTTAACTGTGAAGGTAAAAAAAATAAGTTTTTTGTGTCGAATTATTCAGCCACATGTACCTACATAATTGATTCGTCTCTGTATGTATAGTGTATACTAAAGGGAGAAAAGGAATCAACTTTACATTGAAACGTTAAAGAAATGACATTCAGGCAACTGAGACAGATTCAGGTACCGCTACCTCAAACAACACCAAACATTATTCAAAATATCTAAAATTACATGAATCGTCCGCAAACAACATAAATCGCTTTAATACGAAACCGCGTGGAATCAATCTATCAATCAATAAATCGCGCTAAAGATTGAGATATTCCACTCGGGGGGGCGAGACTGGGCTAGTGGGAGTGAAAGGGGGTGTTGGGGGCGACAGGGAGGGGGTCTGTTTACCGCGCCCGTGACGGATATATCCCTCGTAGACACCCGTCAATCATCCACGACATGATGAGAATTAATATTTCACGAAGATATTACGACGACCGATGAGTCTTGATATTTAAATGCAGGTAATAAGAGATACGGTGGCTGAGGAGTTATGATTTGACAATTATGAATGTTGAAGTTAATGTTAAAATGTTTGAGCTAGAATTAACACTCACAGAAAAAGTTATTAATATGCAGCATTTATGATGAACTCTTGAATAAACTTTGATTTTTATGATCAAAAAGCATATAATAAAAAAATATGAAAATCTTTCAACTTGGGTACATGGTCAGTCAATAAAAATAATATTAATATCATAAATGAATAATGTTTGTTTGTCATATCTTGCAGAATGTAGTATTGTTGAAAAACTAACGGTGGCCCTTATTTAGCAATAGGTTTAAAAATCATAACATCACGCCTGTCTTCGAAGGGTTAGACAGATGATAGTACTTACACATTTCGCCAGTTATGTTAGACAGACGATAGTACTTACACATTTCGCCAGTTATGTTTAAGTCCCATGTAATAGGACGCGAACCTATTGCCATCAACCGGTCACAAATCTAGACTCCGGGCTGCTACTAAGAAATTCCAGATAGAAAAATACAAAACGTCATATCCAACCAACTTGCAACTCCACATTTTTCACATTCGATCAGAAGCATTTCTTAACTACATATTTCAGAAAAAGTAAAACAAAATTACACCAGAAAGTTGTACTAGAAGTAGAAATGTGTAAACAGCTAGGAAATCAATCAAGTCGGACTTGGGGGTGCAGGTTGGGGGTGAAAGGGGGCGTCGCGGGGTATCGTGGGGTGTCGCGAGACTCCTTGACCCGTGCAGCAGACGGGTGACGTCTGACTGATGGCTTTCACGGGACATTGTTGCAACTGCTAAGTATATACGGAGAAATGTTGGTGTTATCACTGCGACTTCCTAATATCTCGTCAGTGACATAACCGGCTTTTTTCGGTTTTATGTTAATGAAATGCTTAGATGAAACAGCTTTACAGCATTTTAATTTGTAATATTTAGAAGACGTTGCCAATAACCGTTGGTTTCCACTAACTAATGGATATAGGTAGCTGTAGATTGCGTGTAAACGCCGTTCGTGCGCGTGCGCAGGTGTGGACCCGCCTTAAAAGTCGCGAGACAAAAGTTGCAAAAACGTCAAATTTTAATTAGCTGTCACTAATTTCTCCAGAAATCAATCCTTGATCCTTTCATAAAGGACTTAACACTTTCAAAAGCTGACGGATCCTTCCTCCTTTCACAAAAACGAATAAACCTCAATATTAACATAATTATGTCTGCACAAACACATCACGCTCTCCTTGCATAACCTCGAAACTCATAAATGGATAATGACATTAATATATCAAAATTATTTGGGCCAATAAAACGTGCAGTGCCAAGACATTTATTGCCATATTTAAAATAAATCGTATCAATCAGTTATTATGTTAACTGCCTTGAGTTTGTAATGAAACTTTCCTTCGTGCTGACGTGTTGATTTAAAGGAAAATAGACGCCAAAGAATAAATATTTTCCAGAAGCGACATAGACATAAAAGAATAAAATATTTTTAAATGCACTTTGCGTCAAATAATGAGTAGATAAATAGGCAAAAGATAGTTTAGTGAAGGCTATCGCAAGGCCAGCTATTTTCACCTTATTTCAGTACCGATAAACTACATCAAATTAGCATATCAGTGAAATTAAAGCGTTTCTGGTTGTAGTTATAAATCAGAGGTAATCACTTCATCGCTCGCTGTATACTTGCCTAATAACATTTTACTAAAGGCCACATGCAGAGCTAACTCAGACGTGGATTACTTCTTGGTATATTCCATAGCTTAACTCCACCAAGCAGTAGTTCTTCACATTGTTTTTTTTTCTTCTAATAAGAATAAAATAAATATAAGAAGATAGTGGAGCTTTAGAACTGTTTTGTTTTAATGAAGGCAAATATATTTTCTTGCATGGAACTAACCGGCTATTGTGATACACCTATATTGACTGACGTCTGCGTAACGTCGCATCGCTCGACGAACAACAGAGAATGCATTTCAATCGTCTGCCCGTCTACACACCTCCTTACTCTATGTTATTAGATATTGATTGGTCGGCTGCACTTGACATAATTGTGTATGTTCGTACCGAGGTCGCCATGTTTTAGGACATAATCATTAATAAACGAGCAATTTTTATTATTTATTGGGACATTAAACAAGTGTAATGTATGTTGATAGGTTTTTAAAGTACATAGTTGTTAAGTATTTTTACCCAACTTACGTATGTTTGCACACATGGGGTTATGTTTTTGTCATGGACTTTTGTGCACTACGGATACGTTTCAATAAATTTGTGACATCATAAATGTCATGCCAGCCTTATGCACTGTATGCTTTCAATAGCAAGGTCGCTTTTAACCCGAGTAACTATTGGATACAGGTTGATCACCGATGCTCACAAACAAATGAAAGTTTTCTCAGCAATTGCATGCTTGCATTACATAGCATTGCATAATACCTGTACCCAGCTTAAAATAACTACACTGCCCCATTAAAATATGATTAAATACAACATTAACATACATTGTACAGTGAAATAAGCACAGACGGTCGCCCCTGACACGTCACTCAATTAATACCCGCTATACGTCAATTAAAACCAAAATCTGTCAATCATTTTACAGACAGGCCACAGAGTAAAAAAAATCAGTAGGACCATTTGTGGCGACGCGCGATATGTTATCTGCGAAAGTACAACCTATCGTTAAGGTGCAGTATTAGCAAATCGTCAGACTATATTTACTGATGTGTGGATTATTATGTTTTTTGTATCCTACTTATTATGTAAAAAGGTCACTTCATTCCAATCTGTGGTGTCACACGAAAATATGTCGCAGTGGGAAATTTGCACTGGTTTTCCGTTGCCAGAGAAATTCTGATCTTAATACTGTATTAGTTCATGTGATACATGACACGCAGCTACTGTATGGATTCGTGAGACTGCCTATAACATGTGAGTAGGTAATATGTTGCGAAAGTTTCTTATTTGTAACCAACAAAAAAAGAGGAGGTTTTGCATTCGGCGACTATTTTTTTAAGACTTTCTTGGAGCTCGCAGGAAGTGAGTTCTATTATCTCAAAATGGTGGACATCTGCAATTGCAGATTTCCTAATTAATACCTCATTGCTACGTGGACTTAGGATGGATGAGATTGTTTCAGCCGAACCCATTTTTAAGACTTCTGTAACCTGTGTACTCTGTGGCCAGACAGACAGACGTCAGGACTTATCATATTAATCAATCAACCACACGATTCATTATTAATTAAGTATTTTTGTTCGTCGTTTTTATGTTACCTTGTTTTAATTCGTGGGACTGGGAATGACTGGCTTACCTGGGAAAGAAAAAAACGCTTTATTATTATATGATACGACAATATAATATAATTAAAAGGTAAACTAGACAGGTATTTATAGCTAGGTTCTGATTAAACTGTCCTAAGTTCTAAATTAATCCTAACTATATACGTAATAATATTACAAATGCGATACTCACTATCGCAGAAAGTATGTTTGTTTGTTACGCTTTCACGCTAAAACGGCTGAACGGATTTGAATGAAATTTGGCACACGGGTAGACCATGACCTGGAAAAGGATATAGGATACTTTTTATGCCGATATTCCAACGGGATCAAGACTTATGTGAGTGAAACCGCGGGGCGCAGCTAGTGATATTATAAATTCGAAATTGAGTTTGTTTGTTTGCTTGTTACGCTTTCACGCTAAAACGGCTGAACGGATTTGTATGAAATTTGGCACATGACTTGGATTAGGGCATAGGCTACTTTTTATCTCGGTAGTACGTTCCCATGGGATAATTTCTGACATGTACGTGGGCGAAGCCGCTGGCAAAAGCTAGTTGTGATAATTATTCAATTGCATTTATGATTGAGTTGTTATATTTGGCAGTCGCTCCATGTAAAATACTGGTATTCAGCTGCATCCAGTTAAACTGGAAGCCGTCCCCAATATAGTTGGGAAAAAGCTAAGCAGATTGATTTGAGTTATGATTGACCTAGATGCATATTAAAATTAATAATTTAAAATATCTTCAACAGTTTTTTTATCTCGATGCTAAGGGTGTGCTGACGTACCAATTATTTCAAGAAAATTGGCACGAGTTACTAAACTATTACCCTTTACTAAACTAATTAAGTTTATAAACAATGGTGATAAAACCGATTGCGTAACATGATGATTAAGGCAATATTCTCTTCACTATCTTTAATTAAAAGATAATGATACTGAGTTTTATTTCTATTACTTTATGTATCTACAAGTATTATTGTTAAGTGTTCAAATTGATACGAAAATCTATTATGTTATTAGACATGGTATAATTATAATTTAAAAAAATATATTTTGTACTAATAAAATTTATACATTTCAATCAATCTGCCTAGCCTTTTCGCAACTATGTTGGGGTAGGCTTTTAGTCTAACCGGATGCAGCTGGATACCAGTATTTTAAATGGAGCGGCTGGCTATCTGACCTCCACAATCTAGTACTGGGTAATACGATACCCCTTGGTAGGACTGATTGTCTTCCGGGCTTCTGACGACCCGTGACGACTGTCCAAGATCCACACAGACAGCCGGGTCCAACGGCTTAACGAGCTTTCCGAGGCACGGAGGAGTCTTGGACATTTAACATGTTTAAATATTTGTATGCCAGTCCATGTCGAAATATGTAAGATCGTAACTATATTAATATGATCTTAATGTACCATGTTTTAAAGGTCAATTATATTCTATTCTATTCTATGGACTATGACTCTGGAACAAGAGTTCCATAGTTATGGACATCTATAGACTGATATGAAAGCTTACAAATAATTACGCAACCGAACGACTAAGCTGTTGTATTGAGAACAATGCCAGTAGCGCCATTGACAGCCTGTCCATCTACTAAACTGTTTTCATCGTCCGTCTTATTGTAACGATAACGTAAATATTGACAGCACTTGTATTATTACGATACAGTTCCTACCTACTGCCTGCCCACGTATTGATAAGTGACGTGCACATTTCATTCATATCAATTCCTTTTTCATTACTCGTACCTTCAAAACGATCCACTAAAATACATAATAAACTACTAGTAATACAATAAATAAAATATAACGCACAAAAAAAATCAATGTTGTAAAAGAAAATTTTACCAACTACCCTACACGGGCGGCCGATAAAAAATAATGCCATTTACACCGTCCGACACCGCGGCGGATTCGACTTATAGTCACTTGCCCCGCTTCGTTATTGCCGTAACAAAATGGCCTATCTTCCTTCTCGCTCGTACTCACGAAAAACCCATATAGAACAATGCGGGCGTAGTAAAATTTTATTGGAAGCACACGTGGGGTACAGCCCGGGCCGGCCTGCATAATGCAGAAGCACGTTAGCTAAAAAGAAAGATAACTGCATATTTATACAATCGGTACGCGATATTTCGTTGCGACCGTCACTGTAAAGTGTGGAAACGTATCGGTTCCATCCAGGCTAGACTAGTCTGGTGCTGGAATTTATGCGTTTTAGATTTTTGATGGGGAAAACATAACTGGAAATTGAGGTAAGTTTATGGAACTGTGTTTGTATCTAGTGATAGTGCAAAATATTGAAGGGTCTAAACCTTTTTGTGACCGTAACGTTGGGTAACTTATCATGTTAAATTAATGAAAAAGGACAACTACAAAATTATGTTCTAAGTTCCAAAACCATTCGTGAATTAAAATGATCATTAAACAAAATCAAGCATAAAAACAGACCCGCAATTAAACTTGTAACTGATAGGCCATTGTCCTACCCTTTAAACTTCAGCACTACAAGTTCCCACTCCTATATCTGGGCAGTACTGGCGTCACTTAAAATCTAGTACAACCTACAAAGGAAACCAGCTTGCAAATAAACAAGGCTATTTTAAACCGCTTTTTTCCGTCTACTAAATAAAGTAGCGCCCGCGCCGGGCGCCGCCTCGTATGTTTTCACCATAGTGTTCGATTACAATTTAATGCATTGCATTCGCACTCAAATTCAAAATCTTAAACGTTCAAACTTTACACGGAATAATCGACCTTAGACCTTCGAACATACAATTTGAATTTGATTGTGTTTTCATCGTTGGTGCGTCGTGTCTGTTTTGTGGTACAATCAACTTTATTTCTCAGAGCGTAAAGTTTGTTTTGGATTGTTTTTAAATGTCGTATCGTAGTCGTGGAGCGGTCGTTTCGTTGCATTACAGTGTAGTAGTGACATCGGTCGCTACTATTACTTCTTTTACAACAAAACTAGTAGTTTATTGGTTCCGTGTCTCATTAGAATCGTTGTGGGCGGTTTATTTTAGAGCGTTTAATATGTTTATACCTCTAGCTATGATAGAGAAATATACAGTGTAAACTAGATTATTTTTATTGCTTTCCTCAACTTCATTCAAATTACATCATTCGTTTTATTACCGAATAGACACTTTGATGGATATGTTCATAGGAGTGGATTTATGTTGTTTGAAGAGCTTTGGTGAGCACCAGACCATGAAGTTCAACTAAGACATACACGAAATAAGATGGATAGGGTAGGTAGGTTGGATGACCTACTATTCACGAAACTGATAATAAAGACTAAGTTACTATTATACGTCACTACATAGATTCACGAGCTACCAAATTATAAAATTATACACTTGTGACTATTCAGAAAACTATCACCATTAATTGGCGGTCTTAAATCTATTGACAGAGGAATGGATCGTCAATAGGGATGTAGACAATTTTTTTTTCCGTCAGGTATGTATTAAACAATTTGGACACATATTTTTTTTCTTTCTTTAGGGTATCAAAAGATTACGACAGTACATTGCGTTAAAATGTGGCATGACGTCTCCCCCCGGTAGATTTAATACTGGTTTGTGTCGTAGCGAGCCCCCACTCCCCAACTAACGTTATATCTAAAGCATTTTTTATTATTAAGGTGCAAAAAATACGTGTCTAATTTTTTTTTATTATCTGCCTGACGGACTAGATAGATTTTTTTCCCCAGTCAACATCCCTATTGTTTGAAAGAATACATTTTATGAACCTACTATTTCAGCCCTCAGACCAAATAACCCAGTACCTATTATATAGTTTCAGTCCTATTGACGCTTTGCTTACTAGGAATATTGATAAAAATTTCAGTAACACGTAATTATACAACAAGATCAATACATTTAACGTGTTCTGATCTCACAAATTACAAAAATTTCGTTACAAAAATGCTATTTAGTATCTCAATAAAACTGTCTGGATTGCTAATTTGATTTATTTATCGTATTATTAGTTGTAAAGAACGCGTCATGAAGACAAATCTTGATTTATGCCGCGCCATCTGTGTTAAGGATGTCAATCGGCTAAGAGTTAGCGCATATGTTGCGATTATGGGCAACTTTTTGTGGATGGGTGATTTGTGGGTTAGTGATAAAAGACACCATTGTAAGTCACTTGTATTAATCATATTAGGTGCTTACAAGTGGTTTAATTTTCGGGCTATAGACAAATTTCCAGGCTTGGGTACCGGCAAATGATACAGAAAAATATTCGGGATGTTTTTTTTACCAGAGCTTGACCTTTGGACGGCTAGACGCAAATGAAAAGCTAGAACGTGTGCACTTTTATCGACGACATTTGTGAAAGAGAGAGATTGCAAGCAACTTATCCTTAATGACAAAAATTGGTAAGTGTACACCTTCACTTATCAAATAAAGTAATAACCTAATTTTTACTCAAAAAAGTCACTAAAATGACATCACCTCAAGATTGATGTCTGACCATCGTATGAATCAGCATCACCAGTGTTTTTCCAATGTCACCTCCACTGACACCTGTCTCCTCGAATTTATGGCAAAAATATGATAATTCAACTCAAAGTTGTTATTTCTTTAGATTAATAATATAAACGAATCGCTTATGTCACTCATATTCTGATTAATTTGGCATATAATTATAATTCTGTGTTTTTAGAAAACACAAAGACTTATGGTGTTTTTGATTTGTTTAAGTCAACTGTGAATAATGATGAACACGTTAATTGTGAAACTTGTGAATAATATCAAAATAGGTATACTCATTTAAGACTGATGCAGTTTCTTGATGTAAGAGAAAAATCACAAAAATATTCAAATATAATTTTGTTAAAAGACCTTTATGCTGACCATCAACGGTCGGACGCAGGATAAAGGATAGCAACTCTTAAACTGCAACAGCAAGATGTTGACGGTCAATCTTATTGAGTTTAGTCACTTTCGCGTCTAAACCGAATTTATGCATTTTAATTGAAAATCAACCTCAAAATTGTATAACCTTTGATTCACCTTTTTATTGACACCTAACTCCATAAATTGGCTAACAGGTTGACAGCTCATCTGATTTATAGGTGAAGACCCGATTGTAAGACCTGAGACAAGAGTGGAAAAATTTCAACATCTTTTTATAATTTTAATCCAGGAACAAATCATATCACATATAGTAGTAGTAACTACCCTGGACAAGCTCTATTCACCACGATTGTCTAAAACATAATCTACCCAGTGAGTACCCAACCAAATATCTGTAACAACCTAGGTATATCATGACACCGTCAGCTCCGACCGATGGCGGACAAATGTTACAGGTGTAAGTGAATAATAATGACGCGGTGAGGACCTGACGCGAATATTTTGGTCACGTCGAGCGCCGAATTAATGGTGACTCATTTATATCAGTCGAGTTGGAATCAGCTGGTGTCTAGTTGATTGTGACGTCATGTTTCAAGTATTTGATGTGACAGTGAAATGTTATTTTAATTAAATGAGGTTTCGTTTTGTTTTTTAATAGATTTATTCGGATATTTAGTTTAAGGTGGTGATTATGGTAGTAATAGCATTGTTTTCTATCATTATCTTTGCTGAGGAGCTGTTCTGGAAGACATATTTATAACAGAGCACGTTTCAAGGTCGACAAAAGTGATTGTATTGAAGATCTTCTGATTACTGAAATTAGTTTTGAGGGATTCTGTCGCGATTGATACCACAACAACAAAATCGGAAGGTGTAAAGCTGCCTTAATATTTAAGTGTTACTAAATGATCTAATATTTCCGGTCGGCAAATCTAAAAATATCTCAAAGTGTGTAAACCTCGTTACAATTTCAAAGTACTATAATATAAATAATGTTACCAAAACATCTTCTGTCGTGAGTCATGACAGTCGCGCGGGAAAACGCGGTGTTTCGTAATACTCATGGAAAACGCTATAAAACTGAATTATATCTATACAAAACTGTGTGTTTATGTCTGTTTGTGAATCGTAAATTTGTCTGCTGGTGTGTATTAACTCGAGAGCTATTAGGTTAGTTTTATCGCTTTTTTATATTCACGCTTTTTATACTTTGTAGGGTTAGTGAAGCTGCAGACGGCGGCGGCGCTTACACCTGCTTGTGAAATCTTTGAATTTAGATTAGATTAAATAAATTAAAATAACACTGTGTAAAATAATGTGAAATTTAAGGTACTTTCTTATGATGATGAAAGTATTGCCAATTGAAAAGGTTCTTTAAAAAAAACTATTTAAGTGATCTGCCGTATAACGTTTAAAACAACAAACGACTGTGACAAAGTTGATTTTCTGATTATAATTTAAATTTTCCTATTTAACATTTTCCTCAATCAGATTTAAAACAAATCACATGACATCCATTGGCATATTAAATTTTGTCATACCATACTAAATTGACAATAACTATCAATAAACAGTTGAACAATCAAGTCATAATCGAAGATAAAACAGACCATCCTAAAAACTAGCACGACGCGATAAAACGCCGACAGCTTACCGCGACGAGCCGTAAACTTGTCGCACGGATGACGAATCATTAACGCGTTGCGACTTTTACATGCGCGAGATTCAATGTTCCAGATCAGACCAGAAGGCTAACTTTAACTAGAGGATCGGTAGCTTAGCATGATCACAATAGGAACGGGTTTTGTCGAAGGAAGAATAGACAAAATGACAGATAAACAATCCAAATCTGTCATTTTGTCTATTCTTCCGTCGACAAAACCCGTAGAAAACCCATTTCTATGGTTGTCATGCTACGCGTGCAGAGAAACCAGCAGAAGAAAAGATTCTGAATCGTAACGTTCTACGTGCTAACTAAAGAAATTATGATATCATGTACGTAAATACAGTTTGGATGCATTTGACCAAAACAGCAGTTCTTTGGCGGAATCATGTCGACGGCTGAAGGAAAAAGAATGCTGCAGTCACCATATTTCAGTCATAAAATACGCTGCATATTGTTACAGTATTCATTTGACACCATCAGAAAAGTCCATAAATGAAGTAGGCGAATCTAAAAATTAACAGATAGTTTAAATAACGACCTGAAGAAGACCAGGAGGTCAGTTTTGATGCGAGAAGTGATGACCCAGGTATCGTAATGTAACTAGGGAGAGCCTTTAAACTGTCAGTGGAATACAATAGCTTAATAACACTTAATATCATTTTGTGCTACCTACTGCAGTGATCGGAGACTGCAGCGAATCCGTCATAAACCATACATTTAAACTTCTGTCCATTGTTTCGTGTCATGTCTCCGTCATTTTATAGCCTTCCGTACATTTTATGTTTTTCTTTTGTAGAATTTATCGCGTACTATTGTGTTGACTAGATTTTATAATAATGTGTGTGCCAAGAATGTGATTATTAAAAATATAATGAGATTGGAGATGTGGTATTTTGTTATAGTAGTGAACACTGGTAATGATGTGTTAAAAGAAATATGAAGAGAATTTATAAGTGTCAATAGAAAAGCATAATAGTACTGTGATATAAATCATTTTTGTTGCCGGAGGATAAAAATAGGGTTTCTGTCTCGTTTAGTGGGTGTCGTGAGAGACGTTCGAAAAGTGGCAGAGTAGTTTAAACTGTGGTTTAATAGCACCATAATCACTGAGAGGAGGCCTGTGTCCCAGCAGTCCCATATGCCTTAGGTATGGTTAATATTCAAAACTTGCTTATAAGCCACCTTATACCTATGTTTGATATCAAGGCATGGTATTCATGTTAAAGTATAATGATTGAAGAATAAACAAGGTAATTAGAAATTGTTAGGAAACTGAAAACCTTACGTTTCCCAAACTTTCTATTGGGTAGCTTAGTTAATACGTGAAAATGGAATTCTGTAGAAAGCAATGTTGAAACGCACAATTGAAATGGCAGTATGAATGTGTGATGCATACCTACTTACCTACATAGTTTTAATAAAACGACAATTATAATTGGTAACGAGCGGAATCCAGAAAATAGTCTGTTGGAGAGCAGATTTTCCATTCGATTTCGCGATTTTTTTGTGATCGGGAAAACAATTGAATATAATAATATTTTGTTAGTTAAACATATCTTTGAGCTTTCTACACAATTGTAATATTGTAACTGTAATACCTATTAAGAGCCAAAACAATATAATGCGATGCAGATTTCGAGACGTGGAACTCTATAAGTACCGAACAATGATTCCGCAATCAAGTTCCAACCTGACGAATTTTCCTAATTATAACTTTACAAATGCCAATCATGACACAACTGTAAGCATAAATAACCGATGTAAACTCTTAATAACCACTAAATAAGTGTCACCTTGTCCACCATTTGTTCTCGCCCACTTTGCCCAGTGAAACGTTATTTTTCTTATTTTATGACAGCAAACCATTTGATTTTATGATCGTAAATAACCATTATGATGGCATTTTTGAGACTACGCCCACTGGTATCGGTCGCGGTTTCTTGCAATGATAAAAACATAATATGTGTGCTTGTTAGAGTGGTTTTGATGATTGATGCCCTCGGTTGAGCATTGATGTCTGATGACCCTAATACCAGTTGGCGAATACCAAATATCTTGGTGGTTGCTTGTGTTTTGTAATTGACGAATTTATAATTCCATTTTATTGAACTTGACATTATATTTACTGAATTTCATCTTGACAAACTTGTATGTGTATGTGTTAAAAATATATATATTGAGTGAGTCTTTATTAGTATAGCTTAAACTGTTTGCATGCCTTAGTTATCGTAGGGATCATTTTACTTTAACGTCTGTAACTTGTATACCTACTTTCTGCGCAAATAAAGAACTATTCTATTCTATGTAGAAGGTACATTACATCAGGTGGAACGATCAGCCTGTTGTCTTTGTCAGAACATGGAAATGCAATTTTTGAAAGCAGTAAATATGTGGTAGTACTCCTCGATCCCTAAGTACTCCTACCTAAGTGTGCCTCCTTTTCTTCGTGTTTATAACATGTTTTGCCCAAAACTATGTTTAAGAAACAAAATCAAAAGGCTGAAGAAAAGAGAAGCAATAATAGCATGTTGCCGGACTCAAGCAGAATAATCAACGTCAATGAACAAACAACAAAAATGAGCATTCAGAAATGAATTGATTTGAATGAAAAAATAACAACAACAGGTCAATTTGCGGAAAAGATATTATCTTTTATTGATGCTGTCGATTAGCGGTCAAGGCAAGATAATGATCTCCCTTGATAATAACAGTTCAGAATAAGATATTCAATCACGTCATTCAAGCCTGATGAATTGATTGCATCACCATTTTTTTGATGATACTTTTTATACTTTCAGAGGTCTGCGACATTTTCATAATTTGACAGTTCCATAATTAATGTTCCTGATTTCTTCTGTTTTAAAAGTATAATAAACTATTAATTTATATTAGTTTCCACCAATTTAGTAGAAAAACTGGCTGTCATAATTCACATAATTAATTGTCGCAAAAAGTTAAAAATGTCACCGCTGAGAATGATCTACACGTCAATATAAATATTAATATTATGATAATATGTTATACATACATTTTTTGTGTCTTCTTCTGTTCATAAACTAGTTTTGACATACGACTATACAAGCAGAGGTGTATCTAGTACCTACACCTCCATTTCGCTAGTTATATTTAAGTCTCATGTACTAGGGGGCGAGGCTATTGCCATCAACCGGTTACACATCCAGACTCCGGGCTGCTACTTAGAAGTTCCAGATGGAATTACCCAATAACACTTTGCCCGACCGGGGAATGGAACCCAGAACCTCATGATCAACAGTAGCGATTGCGACCACTAGACCAACATAGCTAAATAATAAATAGGTTACCTATGTTTACTAATAAGTAACGTCATGCACTGCACGCACTATTAATAATTGATTAAACTTTTCTAGATTATTACTGTAAGTAAGTTTTGTTTCAGGAGTTGACATTAACGAGCTTTCAGCAATTTAATGCTAATGGAAATCTTAAAACACAAAGTTATAAAACTGAAGATTTATTTCGAGATGAGATGCTGTGGTAAATTACGAAATATGCACTCACATTCTCATAAAAAAATACTAAACAAGTAAAAATCTATGTTCACTGTTCAAACCTATAAAACGTTCACGTAACAAAAAATCCATTACCTATATAAAAAAAAAAAACAATAAACTTACACAAACCCCAACAATTCGCATTACACAAGCAAATATATTAACATAATTTATGTCCACAACATTAACATTCAAATTATTATGAATATCAAATAATACATAAAACATTTTTATGTATGTTGATGGACATTATCGAGGCTATTCGTGTTATATACCAGAGAGCAGTGACCCATATAGAAGTGAACTTTACGATGTGGCATATGAACCTGATTGATGGAGTGTTTTGTCTAAAATATCTGTAGGAAAAGTCGAAATCCGTTTTGATAGAATACTAGTCCAGCTGTATTCAATCACAGCGTTGTCGTTGCACATTAAGGGGGCGCCCAATGGTCCACTAGCGCCACTCCTTTAAAAACATATTATCTCGCGACTGAGAAGGAATTATGAATAACGGCTAGTAAGGACCCTCGGTAAGTGTGTCTAGAATTTTCTAACACCTTTATAATGTTTCATATTGAGACACGAAGCAACAAAATTCGATCTAAAGAAAAGCGGCCACATTCCTCTAGATCGTATTTTGTTGCTTCGTGTCTCTTACAGAGGCCATTAACATATTAATTAGGAGAAATAAACTACAACTAAAAGCACGTTTTTAATGTTCGATATTCTATCAACACATTGCAGGTTCATATTTGTTTTAATGTGTTATAAATACCTTTAAAATCTCCTTGTAAAAAAAATTACTAAAATTATTGATTGCATGCATCTTTTGCTAAAGTCGACGTTCTATTAATTTGAGGATTACACTAATGGATAGATAATTTAAAAATCTTAATAATTCATGTTTTATTTTATTACAAAAGATAACTTTTCTTTTTTTATGAATATCATTCCAAAAATTGTGTGAATTCGGCGTGCGGAGGCAACGGGACTGAGCGGGACAGAGCGGCCGGCGCGGCGCAGTGGGGCAGAGAAGGACCGAACGCTCAAGCTCGCTCGCTGGGGGAAGCGCCTTAAGATGCATCACACTTTTTCTTTAAATTCTTTTTTTTATTATATAGGCCTAGTCTTGACCTCGGTCTCGCCTGATGGAAAGCGATTGATGAGGTCTACGATGGAACGAGCGTGTCCAGAAGATGCCTGTTCACTCTTGCTTTAAAAGTCCATTAAAAACTATAGTCATATCCTCCAGTTTATAATCTGCTTTAAACAACAATACAATAAATGCAGGTTTGAAAAACGTGTTAATAAAGGAATTTCACAATTAATTACGTCACTCAAAAAAAGACAACTGTCTCAATCCAATAAGTCAGTCCAGTATTTACTCGGAAGATTATTTTCCAAGAGAAGACATTTGGCATACATCGTATTGGAAATTACCAAAACATTCAAAATACTCTTTCAAAGAAACATTAACAACAGCATAATTGATACCAAAAACCCATCACCACGACCCATCAATTACGCGATAAATTAAAATCAAAACATGACGCTAATTTATTGGGCCCACTCGGTTTAACACAACACTTTGCGTGCCAACGTTATCGCCGAGCCGCGATTGACGCGAGCGTTACGATCACTCAACGAGTGCAGCTTGCAGTGTGTCTCAGGAATGCAGGGAGGTATCAGGATGGTGAAAAGGGTGCTTGGATTTAGCATGTCGAGAGGGACAAAAATTAATCAAAGTTGAACGATAGCATTATGTAATAATAGGTGTAAAACATAAAACGGTTGTCATTAGGTACCGCAAGAAAGACAAAAAAAAGTGGAACATATATTATGCATCAATTTACAAAATCATTGAAGTCGAATGATTTAACCGTACAGGGATGTAGTCAAGTCAGTAGAAAAGAAGTTGAGGTTAACGATTTTTTTAACAATGCCGGAATTTATCATATGAATTTTACTTCGTTAGATTAGTACTTATGTGACAGCTTATTGGGATTACTCAACGTACTAGAAAATATAGGTGACCAACGAAATATGATATGAATGGCTAGCCAGGGTAACCTATGTGTCACAAAGTTTAATTTGATGACAAAAAATTAAATGGATAGGGCTCATCCAATAAACCGAGCTGATAAGTAACAAATCAATATCACTCTAAATAAGCAGAGTTATATTTTTCGGACGGTCTAGCCGATGAGTCAAAAATGTAATTAGAGAATGTCCCAGATAATTTTGGTAAATGTCCCGTTGATATATAGGCGGTATTGTTTGAAGATAGTTTAAATGGTAATATTGCTTTGTCTACTCTATTAGATTTGCATACAACGAACATTATTTCAAATTTAAATGTTAATCAAATTACTGGCATTTAGTGCTTAATGTTCAGTAAATATGTAATTTATATTCTTATCAACATTCAGAATAAAGAAGGCTTTATTTTTATTATTTTATGATATTGTATTATTAATATTCTAACCAGATGTTACAATGTTAACTAGTTATGTTTAATATAGGTAGGTAAGTACCTACTTCAACCTAGAACAGGTAATTCACAATATTGTAATTGATAGTTTTCGTACTCGCGACCAGTCATTCACAAAACTAACAAAAAATTATTTATCACCACCAACAGAATATTTAAGTCTAATGTTTGGACATACCTACTAAATAATTTGCCAAACACTTTTTGAAAAAACAAAAAAGTCACAATATCACCTCTCAAATCCGGCCCTGCACACAACGTGAATGAAACTAAACAGGTGCACTGAATTATGCGTTCGCTGATGTATGCACCCGATGCACCGCATGCACCCCAGGTGAAAATGTGCAGTGTTGCTAACGTAAATACGCGAAATGGCCGCTCAATCAGCGGACCGATGCTAAAGCTGTACATATCTGGTGAGTGTATGGAAGCATTGTTTTGAATAACAGCGGAAAGAATAATAATCTTTTGAGATTTAGTGGTGGAAGGGCATTGAACTTGGCGCTTAAGGTAGGAATGCTTTAGTTCAATCATGGTTGATCGTTTGAGTCACTGACAAGTGTAGGTGCAATATCTTGGATAAACCGGATGTTTTCTATAAACAATAATATCCTTACTAGCGTATCAATCAAGTGCATCGCAGTAGATTTGCAATAAAATTAATCCTATGCAGAACTATGTTTAGCATAATTAGCCCACTGCTGGGCACGGTTCTTCGGGAGGGACTGGGCTGTAATCCGCCACGAGGGTCCAGTGCGGCTTGGAAGTGGTCACAATATCTTCGACTTTTTGGTTCTAAGACATGCTGGTTTCTTCAAGATGATTTGCTTCACCGTTTTGAGAGACTATGTATCTCGATTATTATTTAAGATCAATGGTACGGTAAGAGTGGTATGTATTGTGGATTTCCTTCTTATTAGGAACTAGCTTTTGCCCGCAGTTTCATCCACGTTGACGTCGGAAATTATCCCACAGAGATACAAAGTATTCTATGTCCTAACTCAGGTCATGATCTATCCATGTGCTAAATTTCATCCAAATCCGTTCAGCCGTTTTAGCGTGAAAGTGTAACAAACAAACATACTCTCTCTGACTTTCGCACAGTTCGCAACGGTTCTAGTCATTACTATCATGAAGACGACTATTTGGTTACGCATTTAAGAAGTGAGATAGCTCATCGATGTAACATTTTCAAGTCATCTACCTAAACTATACACCTACTATCTATTCTTCCTGCCATCCCATTCAGTGATACCCCTAATATCTTGAAGCTGCTGGCTCGATGCCAATCACCTCTGACATAACGTCGCTGATCACCCACTGACGGATGTAAGTGCCTGCTGTCTCCGACATATGGAGGAGGTATTTGATTGAGATTTGAGAACTGTTATTGAAAAACAAAAGAATCCATATTATTTTTTTATTTGACGTACTAAAGACGATCTTCCTCCAACTGCTAGTCTCAACACTATCTACAGCCGTTTCAGGTAGTATCCTGCGTTATTGGAAATATGTATTGAAAAGTTCTGCTTCCCTAATCTTCTTGGTGTGCAAAATGATGCAGTTACATCTAACCCCTTATACGAAAGTAACGCGAGAAACATACAAACCTGTCATCGATAAACCATCACGAGGTCTTAGGTTGTTTTTGAACTAACACAGAACCTTCTGAAGAGAAACTATTTGTAGTGTAGGTAAACAAGCATTTAATCTTTCATTTTTCCTTGTACGGTATACAGTCCTGTCATTCCGAGCTTGTTCATATCGATTTGCTTCCAACTGTCTGTCGAACAAAATGTGCACTGTTCAACATCCTACAATCGCTTTGAAATTTTACTATCTTTCAGGCAAGTCGACAGATCAAAAGTTGTTAACGTTCTGTATTGTGATGAGATGATCGTTTGAACGGCTGTGAAATATATACTTCTTGTCAGGTTTGTGTTCGTTTTTTGAAGTGTTTAGTTTTGCCGTCAATTTCTACATTTGATGAGCTGTAACATCTGATTTTGGTCATATTTCAAGAGCAATGATTGACAGTACCTAACAGTACCATATACCTGCTTTTCCTTTGCTAGGATAAGGAGACAATGCCTTAAAAGATCATTTACAAAATAATACGATACTTTGAATTTAACAAAGCAGTCGCAAGCAAAGCAGTAGGTATGCACCGCTAGAAGAGATGCGTCTTTAAAAGTTTTTTTAAACATAATTCCTTAGTAGTATTTTCCGTCAGTTCCGATACTATTTTCAGCTAGTTCTATAACACGGTAAAAAGCAGCACGCCCAATTTCCATTCTCAAATCAAAAGAAACCATCAAACACATTAATTCCCCCACACTTAGTCATACGCCAAAAACTTTAAACTCTAATCCTTCTCTGCCTGTTTCTTCAAAAACTAAAGACTCACTCATCAGTCTCATTCAAACGAATGATGAAATCAAAACTACACGACCAACGACATCGCCATTTATCAAATTGAATTAAAATAAATACCGGCGAAAAGCGTGTCGGACCACGCACATGAAGGGTTCCGTATTCGGGATGAATATTTATTGATTTTAGCGGCCACAAAAATTAGTTTGTATTTCATAAGTATTTCTCGACAAAATCAAGGAAAACAAAGTTACTTAGAAACATGAAAATAATTTTAATTAAGTATGGGATCCAACTATAGCCCATAAGCTTAAGCGCATAGTTTTTTTTTCCCCTCGTTTTTATTATTATATGGGGAGTGTCACCGCAAATATTTTTTTTTCGGAACTTCACTTTACCATTGTTTAGCGGTGCACAGAATAAACCTTTTATCGAAATAGTCTCGTTCGTTTTTGTCATTTGGTTACGGAACCCTAAAAATCCGCTGCGCAAGAGTTCAGGCCGTCCATTGGGATTTGGGGCACTTTAGCATCTATTTCTGGTGGCAGACGGACAGACACATTCAGGGATAGCTATCGGATTTCAAATTCCTGTATTAAAAGGATGGAAGGATTGTAAGTGGTCTTTGTAATTAAAGGGATTTGTGAGTATGGGACTTGGTTTCCTTTTCCTGTATTTTAAATTACATTTGGGAGTGACTTTGTAACATTTACTTATGTCATTGTTGTTTACTTTTTCTTGACAAGACTTAAGGGTCTACTGAAATCGCTTTTTCTTTTCCGGGGTCAAAACAGTAGAATTTAATTCGAAGATTAGAAGCAATATATTTCGTCTATTCATATCCATAGGGCGGGGAAAACTTCCATAAGCTATTCTGCGCGAATAAACTTTTGAATAACCTTTTGTAGAATCAAAAGCCAGTTTCCTGTTTTTCTTTTAGAAGTTATCTTCAGAATTTTTGAATCAATCACAACCTTATTTATGACTTCCTCTCTTCCTCCTTTTACCCCTTCTCAAACCAAATTAAACCATTAAAAGCTAGAATATAACTAACAAAACAAGCTACTGCGAACACACAGGTAGGTTTCATTAAAATTCGTATTGACTACATGAAAAGTCAATTAGTACGTGCCGTGAGGCGGCGGCCATCTTGTAATTGCGGGAGACAGCTGCGCCCGCGCACCTCGTGGGTGTTCGGCACAACAAAGGGTTGATTTAATTAGAATTTGATTGGGTGGGAGGGAGAGGGAAGATAGTTAGTGTTTGGTTGGTGTCAGATTGGGATTTATGAGTATTGTGCGCCTGATTGGATTAGTGGTTGTTGATGGTGGGAATGATAAGATCCGGGGTGTCAGGGGTTGAGCAGATAAGATTCAAGATTCATAATTGATCAATATTGTAATAATAACTAATATTCAGAATTGATGATCAATATTGTTATTGTACTTAGATTTCTCATTGAATCGCTATGTCGCAGGGCGAATCCTAAAATTCTGAACGGCAGTTCAGCTTAACCTTTGCGGAAAACCTTGCAATTTGTATCTATTGGCAGAAGCACAACATTTGGTAGGAGAAGTCAAAATCAAATAATTTATTTCAATTTTGCACATAAAAGGCACTTTTGAACATCAAAGACAAGTCTTTTATCGCAATTTGATTCGAGGTACTACTAATAAACCGTTTGACTTTGCTTCTTACATAGCAACAGTTATCAATATCAGATAAGTAATGGGTTCAGCCCATCCTCCTAACACTCACTGCTAGTCTCTGGTTATAAGCTATGTTTTGAGGTAAATTATAAAACCACCAAGGTTATAACCACAGATTAGTACAGATAGTTCACTCCGCAAAATCATTTAAATAAGAACCGGTCAAGAGCGAGGCGGACTCGCGCACCGAGGGTTCCATCATTGCCGTACCATCATATATAAATATTTTGGATGTATTACTTTACGTTCAGTCCTTCAAAAGTAGGATAGTTCGCCAGAGAATTTTAACACTGTGGTGTAGAATATTGCAGTTTTAGGTCAGCGCCATCTCTTGACCGATGCTGGAATTAATATAATTTATGTTGATGATTTCTGAAAAAGTGTGCTATTTAGAGAAATCGCTTTATTTTTCCTATAATCTTTACATAAACTTCTATCACATAGAATTATTTCGGATTTTTCTCTATGCAAACTTCGGAGATAAGGGGACCCCTACCCTTATCTCCGAAGTATTAGTAGTAATGGTTTTTTTTTTTCGTCTAATGTCGAAGACTAAGCGGCCTAAAATAAAAGAAAAATGTTTGAAAATGTGCACATAGCGTTCTTTCATATGATACCCCACATGCCCTAGTAACCCCACTTTGAATTTTTAAGACCCCCATTCAGTCCCTGTTGCAACGTCATCTAAAACTATTCCAAATTTCAATTTGATAGCATTAGTAGTTCTTGAGATATCCAGCTGAGACAGACAGACTGAGTCGCACCAGAAGGGTTCCTTTTTACCATTTTTGTACGGAACCCTAAAAAGCGACTCTTGTTACGACACAATAAAGTGCAATTGAGGTCGCACAGCGCTAATTACCTACAGTTATTTATTTATTTATTTATTTTATTTTTATTTATTTTATTATTTATGTACACACAGTAAAATACATACAGATACGACATAATTATAATTTGAGTACAAAGGTACTGCTTATTTCTTAAGAAATTTCTTCCAGCAGACCTGCGAAAGGAGAAATGAGAAAGAAATGTAGACAATAGTGTGTGAGAACAAAAGAGAAAAATATGAATTTGCGAAGTCTTATACTAAAACATATCAAATATACCTACACGTATAACGTAATAAATTAACATATACTTAAATAAATACATAAAGCTTAAATAAATAAACATACATATTATAGGTATATAAATACTCACAGTAGAGAGGAAAGATAATGCTCTTTTACTCGATATTTAAATTGTGAAACAGTTTTTAAATCACGAATGCTAGGCGGAAGTGAGTTCCACAGTCTTACTGCGTGCACAGAGAAGGAATAAGAATAGTAGCTTGTCTTATGAGGATGAGATTTAAGGAGGGATCTAAGGTGTGATCTACACGGAGCGTCGCTAGGGCGAGCGTAAGAAAAACGCTCACGCAGGTAGGAAGGATAAGACGGGTTGTGTAAGATGTTGAAAACGAGACATAAAATCCGAGTGTTCCTGCGAAGGCGGATTGGGAGCCACTTGAGTTCCTTGCGAAGGTGAGAAACATGGTCATACTTTCGTAGACCGAAAACAAAGCGAATGCACAAGTTTTGCAAGCGCTCAAGCTTATTTAATAGCTCCTCGGTAGCATCCAGGTAGCAGGCGTCGGCATAATCTATAATCGGCTGAATAAGTGTTTGTGCCAAAGAAATTTTAGTCTTCAAGGGCAGAAGACTTTGAAGGCTTCTCAATGAATGAAAGGAGAAATGTACCTTTCGACTGACCTCATTGACCTGAGCACGCCATGAAAGATTGGAGTCAAAAATTACACCCAGATCTTTGGCGGTTTCGTTGTAGTCAATGCGAACACCATCGAGATACAAAGGCATCAGAGATGCAACATCAGCCGCATTGCGAACGAATCTGCTGCCTATGATCATGGCCTGGGATTTAGTTGGATTGATTTGCAAACCAAATGACTTAGCCCAAACGCTGATACAAGCCAGGTCATGATTCATAGCCGCAATTGCAGAACCCGCGTCAGCTACAGTAAAATGTCGGTAGAGCTGCAAGTCATCTGCGTAGAGATGAAAACTAGAGGAGATTACTCTGGTAACAAAGTTAATAAATATTGAAAAAAGAAGAGGAGAGAGAACGCTACCCTGAGGAACACCCTCAGTGAGGCTACACCAATCAGAGAAGGACTCCTCCAGGCGAACACACTGAGAGCGTCCCCGAAGATAAGAACTGAACCAAGCTAAAGCGGAAGAAGAGAAATTGATAGCTTTAAGGATACCTAATAAAATGTCGAAATCCACTGAGTTGAAGGCGCTACTAAAGTCAAGCAATACAAGAACAGTAAGGGACTTATTCTCCATTGCCCAGCGGATGTCGTCAGTTACTTTCAAAAGCGCGGTTACAGTACTGTGACCTGAGCGAAAACCGGATTGAAATGGGGAAATTAACGAGTTTGACGCCAAGAAAAATGATAATTGTCTATGAACTAAGTGCTCAAAAACTTTAGAGAGAAATGGAAGAATAGAAATTGGTCTAAAGTGGGTCAATAAAGTAGGATTGTTAGTTTTAGGTAAAGGTATTATGTGAGCCTGTTTCCAAACTGATGGAAATGAGCAAGACGAAAATGAGTGGTTGAAGATGTGAGTGAGAGTAGGAAGTAATGAGGGAAGGATAAGAGTTATCATTCTTGAACACAACTTATCATTACCGACTGCTGAAGAAGTAATCGCAAGTATAGATTTCTTAACGTCATCCTCAGTAACAACGCTAAGCTTAAAGTGAGAACATTGTGGTAACGGCAAACCAGCAAGACTCTCTAGTGTCGCAGCTTTGACAGACGGATCAAGAGAAAAGGGAAGGAGAGAGAAATGCTTATTGAGATCATTGAGGTTCACATCCTTACACAGGTTGGTAGGTGACTTGCCTATGCCTACAGATTTGAGAAATTTCCATACATCGGAGGAACTGCGGTTATTGAGTTGATCGTGGAAATAGCGTCTCTTAGCATCTTGACACAGATGACTGCAGCGGTTTCGCAAGGATTTGTAATAAGAGAGGTTCAGCTCTGAAGGTCTGCGCTTATATCTACTCTTAGCTTTATCCCTGCGAGCCATAAGCTCTTTAATTTGTAGCGTTATCCATGGTGCAGGGTTATGTCGAACTTTGACACGTCGTATAGGGGCATGCTGATCATATAAGTTGAGAACGGTTGCGTTAAAACAATTCACCTTATCACCGATGTCATCGTTCTCGACCAGAGGGGTCCAGTCGAGATCACCGGCATCACGCTGCAAAGCCTCCAAGTCTATACCCTTGTAGTTACGGAGATATAAAAGCTCGGACTTACGCTTGGGAACACGGATACGATAAGAAAGGTAAATGAGATCGTGGTAAGAGAAAGTAGCCGTAAGTTGACCATGGTAAGAAACATTATTAGGAGAGGAAACAATCATGAGATCAAGAAAAGAGGGAGAACAATTTGGAAAATAGTGAGTTGCAGAGAGAGGCAAAACTTGAAGATTGAAAGAAGATAAGAGTGAAAGCAGTTTAAGGGAGCGAGAGTCATTTTTAATCAAGCACGTATTAAAATCACCCATTAAAATAACGTGCTCATACATGGGGCAAAGATCACTGAGAGTGGAGTCGAGAGAATTAAAGTAGTCAATGTGAAGATTAGGACTGTAGAGCACTGCAAGCAAAACTTTAGTGTGATGAACCGTAATTTCAAGAAACAAATATTCAGCCGACTCAGAATACTGAGAAGGAGATGAACTAACCACCCTGTAGGGTAAATCAGCACGAAGGTACATAGCAACACCTCCTCCACCTTTGCCGGTCCGATCGTTGCGGATCAAGACGAAGCCAGGCAGTGAGTATTGATTTGAGAGGAGAGATGGCTTCAAAAAGGATTCCGATATCAAGACAGCATCGAGGTGAGCACTGCTAAAGGATGCCAGAAGGTCAGAATAGTGACCAGGAACACTCTGAGCATTTATGTGAGCTATATGCAGATTCTTAGGGTCATTGGAGAAAAGAGAAGAGATTTTATCATGTAAAGTAAGTGGTATGGAAGAGTCACTGTCCGCACTAACAAAATTAGTAGAAGAAGAGCACGAGAAAAAGCTGTCGTTAAGATCAGCTACATCATCCATGAATAATATACCTAAATAATATAAATATAAAAATAATATATTATAAATACCTAAAATACAAAAGTAAAATAATTTTAAAATGCTAAAAACACAAAATAATTACAGATTTTTCTTTGAATAGAAAAACCTCCCCCACTCGCTAGTAATATTAGCAGAATATTTAAAGATACACATTAAAGTTAAAACAATAGTGTTAATAGAAACAAATAAAAATAAAACAAAAAAAGGATAATATTTTAACAACCGATTCACATAACAAATAGTACGTAAAATGGAACGCTACGCAATGACGGATGAGTAGGACCAGTGACACTGACATCTGTATAAATCAGTCAGATCGTCCAGTTCATATGTCAGTGTCAAATCATCAAAAATAGAGAAAACTTAATCTTATACCGACAGTAATAAAAATAAAAAGTATAATGATTAGCGGTGAGACAAATGAAAATTAGTTATTTAACTACCGGCCTAAGATGAATGTGAACATGCAAAGTGGCTAAGTTGAGAAGTGGTGAAGTAAATGGACAGACAAAACAACGAATTTATTATATTACTTGGGCAGACGCGTCTTCCTCGTTCTCTTAGCGGGAGTAGCCAAGATTGCGGCTTTAGGAGATCCAGGTTCTTGAGAATGTGCAGAATCCTCGGTGTCTACTGAATAAGACGGGAATTTGGCTATCAGATCGTGAAGTTCGCCTACCGTTTCGATCTTCCGGCGGGATTTGTCTGGGCAAATAACGACAATCTTGCCCTCCATGGACCAGCAATTTGGCATACCGAAATGCTTACGAGCAGCTGCAAACACGCGATGCCGGACTTGTGTCAAAAACTCGGAGACGGTGATCCCGGTACCCTTGAGAGCTTTCTTGCTATCCCATACAAGTTGCCGGTGCTCCATTTTGAAGAATCGTACCAGTATGGGCCGGGCCTTCTGCTGTGAGAATCCAAGTCTATGACAAACATGGATAATATTCTTGTCCTTACCTACATCAGTCAATTTCATTTGGTTGGATATGATGTTGTGAACCACATCAATTAACTTTCCGTTATCCTTCTCTGGAACACCATGGAAAAGCAAGACCTTTCTTCGCATGATGGTTTCATGCCTATCAAACCCAGCAGCAAGCAGCTCAATTTGAGTTTTAAACTTAGAGAGCGCCTGACAGACAAACAGCTTAAACTCAGAGAACTCACGTGCGATGGATGCAATGTCTGGTGAAGCTGAAGCGGTACCAGTGGTAGCCTGCTGCAATTTTGCTTCATATTCCTGCATACGGGAGCCAAACAACCGCTCGAGGTCCTCCAAACTGGCAGCAAGTTTAGTGTCCATGTTCAGTGAGTGTGCAGTGAAAGAATGTGAACCAGGTACTGACTTGATAACAATAAATAGCGTGTGTGGGGGGGTCAAATATAAATTAAGCTGATTTATTTCATTAATAAATGTAATTAACTATTATAAAAATTTATTTTAGCAAGAGCACTCAAAAATATACGTTAGTGCTATGCCTACCCACAAAGGAAAAAAAAGTTATAGTCATCTAGTAGTTGCCTCTTTCTATCGCGTAACGCTTACATCTTCTGACTACGTTACGCTTACTGAATTGGCTTGACAAGTTGAGCCCGCTGCGTACTTCTAGCTTCATACCTAAATTGCGGAATGCGCCTTCTGTACTATTCTGTGTCATACTAAGTTCCGAGTCAAAAACAATAAATAATTATTAAAACAATAGAATTAATTTCTGAGAACATCTGTAAGTACATGTCATCAGTCTGTCTTTTTGTCTTATCAAACACATTAACGTGTCGAATATTTACTCATTAATGTAAAACATATGTATTTGCGTACATAATTGTAGGTTTGTAAGACCTTATGTGACATAAATATGAGTAACAATAAATACCTAAATGACGACTTAGCTGAAAACCTTTAACTTATAGTTAAAATCCTGATCAATTTTCTTGTTCTAATTGCCAAACTTACTTGTCAAATGAAATGATTTTGGGATTTAATAGCTAAAATGGCCTCAATCTATCGTCAAAATAGATTAAATTGAATAAGCTTTTAGAGAGCAAGGGTTGGATCTAAGAACAAGATGCCTATTATTATCCTTATGGTGTCTCTGAGCATAGCTTTCTCCAGATCTCTAACAAGTACGTGCGAGCAGTGATTATCAATTCATTTGATAAGTTTGGATCAGTCAATGTTCCATCACAAGCAATCGTTAAATTAATATAATTATTTTGCGATAGCCACAAGAACATATGAAGTGGTCATACTTACATGAAAACAATATCAGGAAAAAAAATCCGTATGAAAACAAAGCACCTGTTTCTACTGAACATCAATTAAAACATCATGTTCAGGTCAATATTATTTCAATCTAAAGGCATCTTCACTATCAATACAGCACACATTACACATGCAACTTTTTTCAACATTAGGATGCGCACGCGTTCCGAACAATCCGAGACTGTCCCGAATGCCCCAACCCCTCCCTGGGCAAGGGGGACAAGGGGGACTAAAGAAGACGTATCTCACCACCACGATCCATTGTCCATTGTTTTTGCCTGCTGTTATTTATGACGGACGACGTTGTATCTATCCTTTTCTAACATAGCCAGAATAATATCGTTGTCTCGCTCCGTCAAGGCTTCCGTCCCGTAATGCCGTAGCTAATAAATTACGATTCAAAAGATTATTTATTAGATTATTCATGGTGGAGAGGCCCTGTACCGTATTGGTCTTCGGGACATAACACTGCAGTCGTTTTCGTCTTTTTTCGTGTGATTGATTTGTGTCCTATCGTGTGGTGTGTCGTGTCGTCAAACAATGGGGTTTGGACGTGGATTGGCTGGTTTATGGATTTTATTGGATTCACAGACGCTTTGTTTTGCATGTTAGATGTCTGATAAGCTTTGAAGTGTGTGTGACATAAGGAAGGTTTTGGTGATGTCACAGGATTACATAAATTTGAATTTGATAGTGTTCTTGCAGGAAATATTGAAACAGTACAACAACAACAAAGAGAAGAAGCTTCTCTTAAAATAATACCAGTTAATTTAAGAGGAGTTACTTCATAAATATATCTATAAGCTCAGGTAAGCATGCACGTGTAAAGCACAATAAAAATCTTTTTACTGTTCAAGCACCTATGGCAGCATTAGATACTTATCTCCGTTATTATTCTAACTTGGTCTAACTAACAGCTTATTAACGAGATAGCTTTAAATTCAGACCACCTATGACGACAATGATATTATCAGGACCATTTAATCATAACCTAGAATCTACTTCAACATATTTGTCATACAATTAAAATGTAACAGTCCGATAATTTATAGCAATTAAAGAACGGAACAAACTACAGGAACTATTTATTTATAAAATATGACAGAGTAATTTAGGAGCAATAAAATTCATTGTAGAACGCACTCAATTAAAACAGATACAACAAAAAATGTCGCCCCACCGGAAGCAGGGCCGATAATCGTTTGAAAAGAGACGTACATTATTATTCACGAACATTAATTAACCCACACTAAAGTTTTAATTAAAAAACAAGCAAAGAACTTTCCATAAGAATGGTACGTCACAAACGCCGACGAATTCAAAACGCCAGCGTCTCGACCGTCATAAATAATTGGGACAAAACCTTCGCCCCCCGCGACCCGCCCCCATCCCCCGGATAAGTGTCTAAAATTTTCACAATCCGGCAATAAAAAGATAATTTATTAGTATAGCTCTTATTGTTTTCGTTATTTATGTGTATGGAGTAATGTAATCTAGCTGGTGGGGGCCCTAAATAAATAATTTTCACTTTAATGTCCCTTCTTGCCTAATCTCCCGAGCGGTCGGCTCTCAGTCCACGGTTTGTACGATATAATGGGCACCCGAGGTATTTTTAGGTCTAAATAAACATGATTTGTTGTACCGTCTCTGACAGAATTTAATTTCGTTACGGCAACGATGTGGCTCCCTCTGTCGCGAATATCTTGAGTTATTTTTAATGACTCCTAGTCATTTGCATTATCGTCGATTTTTAGTAGCTTCTTAGGATTATTTATTATTTGAAATTATAGCTTCCTTTAATGAGATTTTTATTTTTATTACTGTCTTAATAACAAATTTGTCCAGTTCTACAAAGGCAAAATAGTCCACCTGATAAAAAAAAAAATTCACTGCAAAAGTTTAGTCTAATATTTATAGCCTCTGTAATACGAGACAGCAATAGAATGATTAAAAGCATTTCTTTCATCAATATAGTACAGTGCTAAGTAAATACTATTTTTTTTTAAATAAAAAATTTGTTTAAATATTTTAGCGAATATATCTTTTAATAAATTTTAAACAATGATACCTTTCCAGCACCCAAAAAATCCAGCAACATTCAAGACAACAACAACAAAATAAAAAGAAGAACACAAGACCCACGTACATCACATGCAGATTTCAAAAGCGTCTGAACTTCAGTGGCCATTTCTGAAAATTAGTGGACGTGAGGCAGTGAGGGGGAGGGCGGTGGGGGGCAGAAATGCCGTGGTGGATGATTTACACCACTCCGGTATTATGTTTTGACTTTAATAAACAGAACGTTTGTCATGGCAGACTATACGTCGCCAGTCTTGGGCAAGTTTTGTGCTAGTGTTGGGGCTAAGAGTTCGTTGTATGCAAGTGGTGTTAGATTTAAGTTTGGGGAGTGACTGCTAGTAGCTTGTTTGATTGGTGTTCGCTAAGGAAGTCTAAAGTTTCGCCATTGTCAATTTTGGATATTCTTGCAGATTGTTTCGATATTCGATAATTGATTTCATTGCAACTGTCGGGTCAATAGATTTGGGTCTAAATCTATTCCGATCTGATCCAAATAAAGACGAGGTATTTAAATTGTAGTATAATAGAAGTACAAGGTTAAAAAGCAACTCCACATTAAAACCAAAATATCCTTTCAAAACACAACCATCTACAATATTCATACAGATTTCCAAATAAATTTCCTTTGTGCTTGAAACGTGTCCTGAGTTGACCTTAGTCCGTCTAGTTTTAATTACAGTCGACAGACGGACAGAAGGACATCCGAGCTTCGCTGTTTTGAAGACTCGACGTGACATCTAGTTTGTGCGAGACTAAATTCAGATGTCGCAGTTGGTTCATAAGGGAGGTATTATGGGAAAAGGATAAATTATGTTTTATCTGTTAATGAAAAACTTTTTTGGGGAATAATAAGATAAAATAAGTGAACAAGTGAATGATATAAATGAAGAAAACAACTGAAGAGACCGACATTAGAATGAGAAAGTAAACAAAAGAAAAATTCAATACTTTATGCAAAGACAACTTAGTTTCTGACTATGACTTCGTTTCGTTGTTATATAAGCAGTGACTGTGTTACTAAGTAAATAAGTTTGATTCTTATAGGCTCTTGTCTTAGTTTTCATCTAGACTGCAGATGCATCCAATAAAATATCACTACAACAAAAATTCTATCATTTTAACAGACCAAAATATCCGCGTTCCAAAGTCCCGACCACGCCACAATTCACCAACAATAATTGTCTCAATAAAGTCTCATATCAAATACATCACTAGCCATAAAGACAAAGCACGAAGACGCCATCAACATGACATCCACCCATAAAACTCCCATACCTGGCCATCATTGTCGTAGACCACAGCAAACGGCCCATAGTTCCCCCCCTATAGTTTCACCCCTCGTTTCCAGCTTTTAATTATAATACTTTATAGCCCTATAAATCACGGCGTGCGTCCCGGGCGGCTACCACCCCCCTCCCCCCTTTGAAGGATACCAGTTCAATTCTCGTTGGGTGTAATAATTTATAAAGAAATTATTCCCTTTTTCTGCTGGGGGTTAAAGATGGTCGTGACGTGATCTGTGATCGTCTGGCGGTGACAATCATTTTAGTTTTATGGAAGTTGTGTCGGTTTTGAATTTTGGGAAAGATTGAAGGGTGTATTTTTAGTGGTATGTTATGTTCTTTTGAAGATGTTCGTGCTCATTTTGTCTCGTGTCGACTAAATTAAAAATATGCTACGTTTTAAGATGTTATAAAATAAGGAAGAGACAGCAGGCATTTGCATTTGCTTTGGAGAGACAGCAGACGTTGAAAAATTTGTTGACACATAACTTCAGCGTGATTTTAGACGCCATCTTTAAACAGTCGTAGTTGTTCGAAAGTTTTAGTTTAACCTTATTCAAAAACTCTAACTTCTTTTTATTTATTACGCGTAATTAACTGAGAGATCAAACTGAAATTATGGTTTTGTTTCGTCAAAAACCAAAATGTAAAGAATCAAGAGCGATGAATTGAATGAAGGAAAGAATGAAGGCGAGGAATGTGGAGTTTCTTGCCCATTCTTCTCCATACGAAAACTACCTTTTGGAAGGGGCGACTAGAATCAATTATTTATTTTTTTGTAATTGTTGTCGTTCAAAAGTGCCTTGCAAGGGCCTATTTGAAATAAATGATTTGACTTGACTTTAAGAAGAGTTGAAACGTTTGTTGTATTACAAAAAATAATCACACGTCAAAATATCTATCATCATCAATTAAATGAAGAATGTATGTCTATTGAAGAACTGCTAACAATTGTTCTAACAATCAGTAGATTTCTCAAGATCTCAATACGATAGCTGTCGATATAACTTCAAGACACGCATGGTAACAAAGTATTGAAATTTAGTGATGTGACTTTACGTCGGTGATATCACTTTGTATGGAAATTTGCGCCAATTACTTTATGTCGAAAAAAATAATCATGTGAAAGTGGTCGAACATTTTGTTGGACAGACTTCAATGTCCAACAGTCGTTTTAATGTTAGGAGATACGTAATGGAGTGCCGTAAACTAATCTGATGTGTAAGAAACAATATTGTTGCTATGCATATCACAACTTATAAACTTACTGTTTGTTTTTTATTGTATGATGTTCAGCAGTAAATAACAAATAAGAGTTTCATAACAGAACTTACGTTTCTTACGCACGCACTTCTTTTCAGTTATAATCAGTCACATATCAACAGAAGTTCAGTTAAGTTGAACCGATAAGTTAGTGTTAAGTAAAACTACTACAACATAAAGCTACAAGACGTCTAACTTATAGCGTGCCTTCGCGGCGCCATAGAGTAAGAATTGACGGAGAGTGCAAATGTAAAAATGTATTGTGCCTTTCCTGCGTAAAGTCTGTTCAAATACTAGTTACCAATTGACGTTATTTCCACTTAATTAAATATCAACTTTATGCCTGTGTAAATTAAGTTGATTTTAGAATGACTAGTAGGTACGGATTATTGAAAAAAAAAATTGTGATTTTAGCGCAAAGTTTTAAAGATATTCTTCCAAATACAAATATTTGTTTAAATTTTTGGAAACTAAATCCGATCGCATAATAGGTAAGCGATTTAAATTTTAAGCTATCATGAGATTATACTGAATTCTGTACGATAAGTCTATAAACAGTAGGCACCTAGTTAGTGGGATGAATGATGTGATTTTAATTTCACTTTAAAATATTTTTATTTTAACCGACTTCACAAACAAAGGGAGGTTCTGTACTCAACGAGTATTTTAACGTGACTAATCTAAAATATAAATATTTTTCACAAATAATCCGACGTTTTTTAACTTGACGATTTCTCTCTCTTCGAGGTTCCGTATTAAATTATTGGAGTTAAACTTTCCACCGACATCAGTGAACATTGTTGACGTGACCCCGTACTATGAAAAGAACAAAGATCAGAACTAGTACTATCAAAATCTTACCAACTTCAGTCGTTCGCATTGTTCTTGCTTTTACTACCCGGACTTACCTGAAAAATAAAATAAATAGGGTTAAAGTTCCTGCGTTTCTTACGTCACTGTCTATCTAAAAATATTTCAGTAAGAAATTGTGTCGCTAATATTGTCTTACATAGCCTTACCTAACCCTTAAGCTCTATTATTATATAGTAATTCTTGGGAAAATGTATCTAAAGGGGGTGTTTTTAGGCGCTGATAATAATTGACATTTGGCAATGTTGTTGCTTTATGTAGAAGTATGATGTACCCACATAAAATCACGCTTTTTGCCATGGAGGTAAGCAGAAACTACAACGCCACTCCTGCTACATCACTCCTTTCACCACCTTCTCCCATCCCACCTTTATGGTACACCCTTATTTCGCCAGTTACGTTTAAGTTCCTTGGAATGGACGATGAATGTCTTGAATTGACCATAATTTTGACAACAAAAAAAAATAGATCATAACAATGAATTTCTTGCATGCTCTTTTATAACTTTTATTTATCATTTACTAGGTGCGTCCCGCGGTTTCACCCACATAAGTCTCGATTCCGTGGGAATATTGGGATAAAAAATATGGCATAGTCTACCCATGTACCAAATTTCATCTAAATCTATTCCGCCGTTTTAGCGTGAAAGCGTAAGAAAGAAATAAACAAAGAAAAAAAACTCAATTTCGCATTTATAATATTAGTTAGGATACAGGGTCAAATTAAATTATCTAGCGAAACTCTGCAGACGTGATTGGTATCCATATCTAAATACGACAAAATAAAAACAAAATTAATTATTTTGATGATTTAAGAAGAAGTATATAAGTTGAGAAAATCTATTTTTTTTTTTTGTTTTGCCGTGTTCAGATATCGATACTGACCACATCTGTGAAGTTTACACAAAAAAATAACTGAATTTTTAAACAGATATTTTCAAGTAACTACATTACTGGTTGATGATCCCAAAAAAAAAAACAAGTGGTTCTAATATATATATATATATATTTTTAATATATATAAATGATTTTAATTATTTATTTTTTTATTTTTTTATTAATGATTTTTTAATACAGAGGTGTTACTTAATTCTAAACTCGCCAAACTTCTACGTTTGATGGCGAGAGGCACTCTTTTTACATAACAATGCAACAACAACCTTACACACATACCTAGTACTTATTTAATAACAATGTTTTTAATTCTATTTGCTATCCTGTATAATGTTTTTTAATTTTGTCTTAAGTGATCCTTTACAAATTTTTACTTTTTCTCTTAATAAATCTACTTTGCTATACACTTTAGGTACCAAATACTTAGAAGTTATCTTACTATAATAATTTGTTATCTGTGGTTGAACCAGTTTGTTCCCTCTAACCCTACGTGTGTTGTACTTGTCTGTAACATTAACTTTATATTCTTCATTATAATAATATTCCAGACCTACCAAATAATCTACTTTTTATCTACGGGTAAAAATTTACAGATGGGAAATAGCTTATCATACTCTTTGTTGCACTTATCTTTAACATTTTTACTGACCAGAAACTTTATTAGTCTTACTTGTATGTCTTTAACATCTCTTAAATATGTAGTAAAGGTCCCGTACACAAGGAGTCCATAGCTTATCAGCGAATCCGCAAGTGCAAAATACACAATTCTTAACGTCTGTTTGTTCAATACATTTTTTAATTGGTAAAACTTACTTAGCACTGATCTTAGCCTACTGCAAATGTCATTTACATGTAATTTCCAGTTAAAGTCTTTATCTATTGTTAGAACAAAATATTAAAATTTATCTACGTACTCTAATTTTGCACCGTTACAATTACATTGATTTCTATGCAAATATTCGTATGTATGTCCTATCACTGTGAGATATTCATTATTTACAGTATTATAGCATTATATCATACAAAGACCTCCAATTTGAGTAATTTTTATTTTATTTTAGAGGGAATTTACTCCTAAAACGAACAATCCTTTTTAATTATTGACACACGGGTCTGTTATTACATTCAGTTAATTGATTGACAGTAATTTTATTTATTTATTTATTTATTAGACCAGAAAGAGTAAACATGTAACACAATTTGTCTTAGCTACTAAAAATTATGCTTAAAAGTAATTCAGTTACAATTGCGTCCTATTATTAGCATCTGCTGCCGAACTAGGTTTATATCCCGGACGTGGTATGCAAGTATGAGCTTACGAACAAAAGAAACTAGTTTTAAATAATGTAGAATCAGTAGTGTAGTAATACCAGAATCATCTGTCAATTAAGACATTCCCAAAGAGTGTGGGAGGTTTTTTTTGTGTTGCCATCCACAAATAAAGTATTAACATTGAATAGTTTATTATTTTTCTCTTAAAGGTCTAAATATATTATTTCTGTGGTTCCTAGATCTATATTTTTGTCGTTTTATTTAGGTGTAGTTTTATGCTGGTTAGATTGGTCTCGGAATAAAAAACCAACGTCCCTACAAAAAGCGGACATCTCCTTTATATTTTTTTTTGTTTTATCTTGTTTAGATATCCCCATAACTCTCTCGTCTACGGAGTTTGGCTAACTAATTTAATTTGACCCTGTATAAATAAAAATGAAATGCTGTTTGTTGGTGAGCGCATCACTTGAGAACGGCTGGACCGATTTGGCAATTTTTTGTTTTAAAATGTTCGGTAAAGTCCGAATTAGGTTTTATGGACATAAAAATTTGAAAAATTTCCTGCAAAATTTTCAAAGCGTAAAAACTGGTCGAACTTTTTAATATGAGTTATTGAAAGGACAGGACAACGTATGTCGGGTCAACTAGTTTATAATAATGTATGTTATCAGAATCTGTGTTGTAATATGCAAATATTGTGCATGTCTGTTAGTGTCGTAAACATTAATAATAGTCTAGTGTTTATGTTGTTGACGTGCCATTAAAAAAAATGCACTTCAGCTGACAAGACAATGGTGACGCATCTAAGTTTTTATTACAGAACTACCATATAAATAACTATACCGACATTCAATTTCCTTTCACTTTGTAACTACTAGTACTAGTTTTCGTCACAATGTCGCTTAGAAACCGACGCTTCATGAGACGATCACGTTACATAAGATGACATGAAACCTGTCACTCTGTCAGTCAACTTGGACCGACAGCCAATAAGGCTGCTTAAAAATGTCCTGAAGAAAACTTTGTGTGGGAACTTGGACTAAAATATAACATCAAGCATGTATTCCCTGGAGGGTTAGGCAGGTATATTTTCACTTCCACATGCTTCACAAGTTTAAGTCACATGTAACAGACGACGAACTTGGGACTCAATGGGTCTGAAATCACCAATAGACAGGACAGAATGCACTACAATCATTTTTCATGTTTCATTTATCCGGTTTTTGTTCAGTAATCTTCTTCTAATGTTTGTGTGGCGGCATATTTAAATCGCCCCTTGTGCAGATGCTCAAGCACAGTAGATAAAATAAGAAGTGTGGCATCGACTGGTATTCTTCACCACAAACACAGTACGACTTGGATCCCCCATCTAAATCCAAACCAGCAGCAGCTTTAAGGCCAAAGTATAGAAGCACTATTAGTTTTGTTTATCTCCGGATTATCTTTTCCCAATTCTTCACCAGAGCATGTACGGCTGCCATTAGGCCCCATCAAGTCATTTACCGAGAGCTTAAAACTTGGCACGCTTTGCCGAAGGGGTGGGTGCGTGCAAATATGACAAATTTATGTAAAACGGGTTCTCTCTTTGTACGGCAAGCAGCCGTCGAGAAATTAGTGCTCATTTTGTCTCATGTTTACGAGTGGGAGCACTGTGCGCCTCAAAAATATGGTAATGGCTGCACAGTGGTCGGGTTTCGTCTAGTGTATCGATTTTGAGATTCGTTCAAGTTGCAGAGGTTGTGTTATGGTGGTAGGGGTTGCTTCTATATGTCTGTGAGTTAAAGGGTATTTTTAGAGCCGCATCGCCGAATACAGGTTAACTATTTCGTAGTTATTGTTAGGAGAGGATTATTTCGCCGAAAGCTTAGGACAACTATTTGACAATGATTGACAAAGTAGTCTTTTGGCTGGGTTGCAAAATCTTTTTGATTAATAAATAAATAATACATTAGACAAAAGGCAACAGTCAAGATTCCGGGTGCTATAATAATTTCCTCCATATTGCACTTATCATAACTTTCCGATTGAAGCATGAAACGGTTACGCTAACATAACGCATCCAACAAGCCAGTAAAGCCCTGTTTACCCCATAAATAGTGAAGCGTGAAGAAATGTCGACGGTCTGTATCTATTTCGAGTGCGTCTAAGAGTGTGATCCGGAGGAATTGTCGCGATCCATCGGCCGTTAATCGTGACACATCGCTGTATTTTCATCTAAACTCGTTACGTTTTATGCGAAAGAGAAAAGATGGTAGACGTGCGACTTTTTAGTCGCATTTGTGCGAAACTTAGCAGAGACAACTATTTTTCGAAAGATCGTATAACAATCATTTGAAGACTTATCATTTACTGCCAGGTTTTCTGCTTTCATTAAATAAATACTTACATTAAGTTTTCAGTATTTTTTTTTGCAGGTTTTCAGTGTGCATCCTAATATTCATAATAATTAATTGCAAACAAAATACGTTGATTCTTCTTTCAACCCAGAATAATCCAAACGATCACTCAAAATACGTATCCAAGAGTCGTTTCACTGAAAAACTATCAAACAAAGTAGGTACTCTACATATCACAAAACAGTCGACAAATATTTCGGTCGCAAGTCGCAGGTGTGCGGCGTTCAGCTGACAGATACAACTCAGATTTATGTGTTTACTGTATAAATCACGAGACGTCAGCGTTGCCTCTCATTTCTTTTTTCGTTTCGCGCTATACATCATAGTTTTGTCTTCCGTGGTCAAATTTTTTATTCCAGTCTAGAATGCGAGAGTGCGCGCTTCGAGTTATTTTAGGGTTGTGTGTTTGCTTATGGTTTTTCGTTATGGGGACATACTGTGGAATTGGATATTAACTGTCGGTTCTACAGAACTTCCTTCGAATTCTACAGAGGAACTATTTTATATTAGGCTCTGTTATATAGTAAAGCAATTGCGTTGCTTAATCCTACCCACCTATACTCGTATGATAGGTTTTTTGAATTTAACTTTGATTTTAAAGTTCGTAGAAAAATAAATAAAGACTGAGGTTTTTAACAGTCTTATTGCTGGCCAGTCCGGTGTCAATTTTGAGCAAACCCACTGGAAAATAACAGATAATAAAGATCAACTTAGAGACATCCAAACACCATCACACATCGTCCAAGAAAAACACGAAAAATCCAACAATAAAATCAATTTTAGACGCGATAAATCCCCTAATCCAGTACGAGATATAATTCTCGCACGACACGTCGCTACTTCCAGATCAATCATCGTCTCCTTAACGATTGCTACAGCTGTTGTGTGCGCGATTGATGGAGCTATAAACTATATTTATAGCTTGAATAGCTCGAGAATAGTTCTGATGTGTGTCGCTCAAGAAACTGGATTATCTAGGATGGATGGCGAGGTGGATGCGGCAGTTACAATGAATTATTGTCAAACGAAAATTCTTAGAACAAATAAAAATATACAATTGGTGGAGGCGTTGAGTGATGAGTTAGGCTTGTGTTAAAAGTGTGTCGAAAATGTTGAAGATAAATTGGATTAGCAACACGTGTAGAAAATGGAATACAAAAGTCAACAGAATAATAAAAATGTTGGTTTATCTGTGACTGTCAGTCCAGATTCTAGGAATCTTTCAAAAATCAATGGCTGCAGTAATCTTGATCCAACAAGAACATAAATAGACTGATGTAACATGAGACAGATATTGGTTGGAAGAACAAGGCCAGAAACTTTTTGAAAAATACAACATTATTTGTCAGAACGTGGTAAGTTCAGAAATAATGCTATTATACATTAAGTCCCGGAACGTCAAAGGAACTTTTGGGCCCATCTAATGATGCAATCAATACTTGCAGCCAAGTTCTGTCTAGACCATCACGACTTACATTGCCATCGATACTACAGGAGAAAAAAAACACACACATAAATCCATCTATCAGATCACATCCAGTATTCCTACTTCCCTACTAGTATGACGAGCGATAATGTCGTAAACAGAAGTCATCCCACGACAGCGACGCGGCGCAACGCGGCTGTAATAAAACACGCGTTATTGTCATCAACCACATTATTCACGCCTCTGAAAACACTAGTATTTATTCCGTTTTTATTTACTTCTAAAATCCTTACTTTTTAGACTCTTTTCATGAGAGATCTGCGTATTTTGAAACTGTGTTCTAAAATTATATCTTTTTTTTTAGTTCTTGCTCAGCAAATGATTTCAGCAGGCTCAATTGGTTCTCTGTTAGTTTCTTGTTCCTTCTTCTCCATAGGAATGTACTTCTACTACTACGCTTTGGAATGGGCAAGTAGCTTCATCTTTCTGACGGACAGACTCCTTTTAACAATTCAAAAGTGCCTGTATGTAGTTGGTTTAATTGAAAGAAATACTTTGAGCTTGCAAAATTGATTTTTTCAGTGAGTACTGACACACATTCCGTTCAAAGACTTTGGATCTGGATTAGAAAGTACATTTAAGTATAGGCTCCAAATTGAAATCAATTGTATTAAGTCCTTTCCGAATTCTCATAGACTCATATTTTCATGAAATCTGCTAAAGCTATTAATGCATTTTCACCTGAAAATACCGGCGCACATTCACTAATCCTCCACATCTCTAAACTCGTGCTTATACCTGAATTCCCGGAGTACAGTTTAAAAACTTCTTCGCGTATCCCGTTGCCCGGTGCACTCCTTGACAATCGATTGACGGGTGTCCCCCTGGCCCCTCCACCCCCCATCTTGCACCCCCACCCCCGGCGCATTCGCCTGACCCACATAGACGCCATATTTATAATAATTGTACCCCGATTCGAGAGAGTAAATCAGATAGTTTTGGTATGGTTATATTAGTTTGGGTTTAAAGTGGGCAGTTTTATTTTAAATTGGTTTTTTCTTAAAGTTTATTGTTCAGGGCGGTTGAGCGGGTGTTGGTTGTTTGTAAGTTAAAAATGTTTTAAATTAAATTCTCAAGGCCACGTCAATGTGAATTGGACAAGTTAGAGGTTGACCGCAAAAACATAAGCCAATAAATACATTATTTACGGTGAACCTGACCATTACCAATAAAATTCAACTTTTGCAGAACCAACCCTACATTCCCGCAGGGTAAGCAGATCACCAAATTCCATTTTCTAGTCGTCTCCAACTCAATCAAGTCGAACTATTGATTAAAGCCACCTCCCTAACCCCACATGGGCCATCAGAACAAAACAATACGTACATATGCGTCGCGAAAGTAAATAGTAGCCCTCCCCCCTACACCCCCTCGTTATCACGCCCCGGACATAATTTAAGACGAGTCCGACCATCGAGTGTCCGGACACTCGGATATATCCGTCAATTTCTGTTTGTTGGATTGATTTTTCGAACCAAGCGGACGTTTGAAGGGTTTCTTTCGGTTAAAATTTTGCTGAAAGATAAAAAAAAATGATACTATCTTTATTCTTTACATTTTGTTTAGAAAATGACACGTTAGCACGGTTTTGGCGTTGTCAAAGCAACTCAAACCTATCCGAAAAACATATGCGTTGCAAAACTCACCCCCTGTCACCCGGTCACCCCGGTGAACCCCCTCGTTATCACGTCTCGGACATAATTTAAGACGAGTCGGATCCGGTCCGATCGGGTCCGCTCACGGATATATGCGTCAATACAGTTGGATTGATTTTTCGAAGCAAGCAGACGTTTGACAAACAAAGAAGGAGTAGAGACGTCCAAGAGTGAAACAAAGTTTCTAGTATACTTGTATAGATTTACCAATGTGAAAGAAGTTGTGGGATTTGGTCTTATATAGTTATTAAACATAACAATCAAGTCAGTATTCATCGATGAGATTGGCAGAGGTGTATCATCAAATAAGTTCATATCTAACCAGTTTAAAAACAAAATCCCGTGAACACGATGACCATATCTGTTACCGGCCCGGTTCTATAGCCGCCGAGCACTGCAAGCAAGAATAGTCCTTACGGTGGTTAGATATGAACTTTTGCGATGGTCACTATTTAGTACACCCACATTTCCCAGGCAAATATTTAGTAAAAGTTTTGGTTATGTCACGTGGTAATAACAACAATCGTAAGTTGTCGCTTTTTACCATCGGTGCTCAAAGTTTGAAAAGACTATTTAAAATGATATAGACGTGGCCAACGTGCTCAATTTGTACATGAGTTTTGTTAGAAAGAGAAGAATATAAATTGCTTCGTCCATCGCCCAGGAGAACTGCAGTAAGTCTTGACTTTTAGAACTTTCCCGAGTTCAGACGCAACTTAGTCAATTTTCATTTTCTTATTTATTCTCAAACAAAAGAACATGCAATTAACTTTGTCAATAATTTCCCTTCACAATTTCAGAAAGTTATTTAAGAAATACTTAAAATAAAATTTCGCTTTACTTATGTCAGTTCATCTCAAAAGAGAACTAAATAAATATAAATTCAACATTTTTTTTAAACAAAGCTTAACGCAAAACGTTTCCGTTTCCCGAGTCGGGACAAGATGTCAAGTGACGTCATCGAGATAGCGTCCAAAGGGTTGAGTTCCGTCGCTTAAAAAAGTATGAAAAAAATAAATTTCTTATCTGTGGACCAAACGACCGATTGTCCCCGTCCATATTGTGTGCAAGAAATGTAGGTAAATGAATCAAGGTATTTTATCTGTAGCTAGTTAAAAAATGGAGGGATGTTAAGAAATTGGCGTTTTATCTGAATGTGCCTGTTCGTGTATCTTGCAGCTGCTTGATAACCAATTGATGTGTCCGTTTTGTAAATGGTGCATATTTAATAAATAGATAAGTTATTTAACGCTGTAGAATTAGTATCGACCTTTCGATCTAAGTATTGACTTTCTTTGGATAAAAAATGGTATTTAAGTGACAGGACATCTGCTTGCCATAGAATATTTTACAAACAAAGCCATATAATACTTTGAGAAAGAAGGAATTTTCACGAACATAGTCCAAAGCGCTAGAAATGTAATAGACTCCTCTTTGTACCACCTACCTTACTTTCTTTCGAAAAGATAAAAATGTTATGGCTTCTGACACTAACCCTTTAGGTAGGTACGTAGGCACATATTTTTTCCCTAGGCAACATAACCCAACCTCATCTTCACCAAATCGTCGACAATCAAAACTTAGTCCATACAATCCACCACTGGGGACTAAACATGGCTGGCACATTTAAAACAAAACGCTAAAAGTTAACATTTACCAAAACTACTTAACGCTTGTAAGATGTCCCAAAACTTGTGAAGTACTTTAATCCTTTCTATTTATTCGTCGCAGTGGGAAATCATGCTCTGTCAGATCTATTGCGAGCTACAAGAGAAACAATTTGCCTGTGACATTGAAGGGTTAAGTTACGATTAGTTTTAAATGTTTCGAGACAATTTTTAGGAATCTCTCTAAAAGATTTGGTAGGGTTGAACCAAACGTTATTTATGAACACCGAATAAATATTAAATTATAATAGTCAATTGATTGCTGCCTGTGAATCGACATTTCGGGGTTATGAACCAACATATTCAATAACTCAATCGACAATTACAAGTATCAAGCAAGAAATGAAAAAAGAAACAAAACAAAAGGTGCGCGCTCACTGGCGCATACGTCCCGTTCAGAACATGTTCCGTCTCAAGCGATGCCGTCTCGTGTCCCTCCCGTCTCGCGATTAAAAGTGCAGGTGGGGACTGTCCAGCATTGATCTGGCGGTGACGCCGGACGATGGAGACGTCACCCACCATCACCCACCTCGGGGTTGGAAGGGGGGACACCTCCTCGTAAGTAGACGTGTGGACATGCTTAGCGATGTGCTGATAACGTCGCAGTTTTCTTATTTATTTTGTTTTGTTGGCGTTTGTGGATTAATACGTTTGAGTGGCACGTAGCAGTGAAATGAGGGATCTAGGATTAGAATTTTCTGTTTAGGTCGTGGATTAATTGATGTTCGATTTTGTATGATTAAAACTACATACGTCAATATGTGATGCCGATGTTTTCGTAAGAGGGCAGAACGTGCTTGAGTAATGTTCAGTGAAACAATGTTTAATGAACGCTTTCGGAACATTTATTTAGTCTGCTCTTCGGTGATTATACCTAATTTGTGTTTTGTAAAGAAACAATTTGCTGACATACTTAATGACACCTATTCAAACCGTACCAATCTTAAAACTACAAAAATCTCTAATTAAACATACAATTACAGAACTCATTAAGAAACGTCCGTAATAGACAATGGGCAGTAACGAGTGTCAGAAAACGACTATCAACTCGGCGAATCGGTCGAGCGAGAGAACTATTCACAAATTAGTCGGGACAGAACTCTCCACACTCAACGTCGCCACATCCGCGTAGGGTCGCCAGCTTGCCAGATGGACACGTTAGTAGACTGTGTGAAGTTTGTATGTGTATATTTAAAAATTGTTAAGTTTCTCATACTTGGCTGGTACCATTTCAAGTAGTCCTGTAGAAACTTATCACGCAGGTATTGTGTAGCAGTAACTATCTCACTTGTCAGCGTTAGTCATTCTTGTGCTTACTTGACATACAAACTACGCAAACACAAAAAAAAATGTGGTGAAAATTCCTAGTCATTAGGTACTTTATTTGGATAATACAAATTTATCAATCGCTTTTATAAAATCAAACTTTAATAAAAAATTGTTATGTCTATTTACCGACATTATAACAGTCCCTATCCATTTCAACATATTATTTTATTAATTTTGACCTTATTCAAGATTGACGTCCACTATCTTACTCTACATCAAATTATCTCAAAGCCCCATACTTCTAAACAAAACTCTCCTACTAAAACTCGGACGTGGTGACCCTACGGCCGCCGGACCTCGCCCGTCTTGCAACGTTTGACTGAGCGAAATCACTCAAAAGTTTTAATGTCGCTTCCGTGGGGACGCGGCCGTTCCGGTCCGGCGGGCGGTGTGCGCGCGACTTTATGTCTGCGTTGTTATTTAGATTATACGCTTTTGTGTCCTAGGGGTTAAGAGTTTAGGTTTTAGAGGAATGTTGGCTGTTCTAGGGGGGTTGGTGGTAGTGCTGTCTCGGACTTTTTGAAAGTATGTAAACGAATTTGATTGTGTAGGGAATATAGTTTCGGGAAAGCATGTATTGAAAATACATCACTTTTCACAATATCATTCATCGTTCGAGTAAACACCCTTTTCATGTTATCGTGTTTTATCAATCAATTCAGAGAAAATATCTGCTCAAATAATCAAAATTCAACTGAAAAACAATCCCCAATAATTCGTCAAAATATTCCGAAAAACCCGCCAATTAAACGTATCAAAAAAACGTCACACGACAATCACCTTTTTCATCGTGATATAAGCACTAAATTCCCTTGCATATCATAATGACAGACAGTTTAATTATCCTCGCGGCCGATATTGCAACAAGCGGGATTAAAAGGAAAAATTAATTGAATCCATTCAATTTTCTAACCGCGAGTGGTGCCGGGTGACGGATACTGTCTGTTAATACCCAATTATCGGCACCCCCTTCCGCCCCTGCCATCGTAACGACTATAATATCGGCGGGTGAATTTCGAATATGATTTCGGTAAGTCTTGTGTGTAATGTGGAATGGGGAATCGTGTGGACTGTGCGCGCATGTAGAGGGTTAAACTGTGCTAAGAAATGACAGTTGTAAGACTATGAAACTTGTGATTGATTTTAATTAGGGGAACATCCAGCTTTATAAATACTCTTTTACGTGCATTATGTTGTGGTGACGACGTTAAAGAAACTGCAGTTATTTATTTATTATTTATTAAAACTTTATGCACAAGTAAAAATAAAATACCGTACAAAGGCGGGCTTAATGTCTGAGGCATTTTCTACCAGTCAACAATAGGGTGATACAGAGACAAAACATGGCAGGTGCAACATAAGGGATTGATAACACGAAATTAACTATAAAATACAAGGATGAATACATACATATATACATAGTTATTGCACCATATTTTAGATTTCAAACGTGGTCAAACGTCCAAATCCAAACGATTTCTTTCTCCCAGTTCTGTGTTATCTTCACAGAGACATTCAGTTCCCGGTAAACCAAAATCTCTCTTATTAAGCAATCAACCATTTATGTGGAAAATTTGCGGAAAAAAATCATTATTTCCTCCTACTCAAGTCGCTCCTTGTAATTATTAAGGTTTGACGTTTCTAATCTAAATTAAATTAATAAAAGCTTTTATAATTTTAGCATTACAGACTAACCCTGCAATAATTTACAACCTTTTATTCCACATAATCCATTCTATCACAACGTATTTATTCCGCCAGCGTTATCACAAGGACTGTCAATCACGTCACGTCGACAGAGCGGCGGCGACAGGAGTGACGCGTCACCCTCCCGTCACCCCCACTCCCGGCACGCGGTGACGTCACACTAGTTAAGATGCTCAACTTAAATGCAGTTGGGAACTTGCTGAGTTTTGATTTATTTATTTTGTAAATAGGAAAATGGAAATAGTGAAGTTGGAGATTTTCTTTGATATGAAAAGTCTGGCTTATTAAATAAAACTCAGTCAGTACTAAGTCAGATAATTATGTCATTGATATAGCTGAATCATAATGTTGCCATGTCAATAAGCCATGCCCTTGATTGAAATGGCACCACAGCGGAAACTACCAGTAAAGCTTCGGTTTCCAAGAACAGTGGTGGTCGCCACATGTCCTCCGCAATTTACCGACAAATGATTTCGCTGAAACGTATTTGACTCCGTAAAGTCAAACCCCACTGCCATCATTTTCATGACAGCCGTCAGCCGCTATGTGGCGCTCATCGCTCTTCTTGGGAATCGTAGTTTTTAAGAGAGAAATCGTTTTTTTTTTAAATCCCAACGGAAATCTCTTGGCCTGCATCTCACCCGATGGTAAGTGATGATCAGGCCGAAGGTGGAAGTAAGCTTCACCCGGAATCCTCAACCACAGAGGAACTGGCTATCTTACCTCAACTGCCGAAACACAACAATGCTGGTAACATTATTGATACCGCGACAGACTTAGATAAGATGGTGGTAGTTAGCCAGGCTACCAACCAAACCGAGCGAGAAATTTTGCTCCCACTGGGATTCGAACCCGGGACCTCTGGGTCTGAGACAGCGGTGTAACCACTAGGAAAGTACTCCGAAAGGTTATATTCTATTTTCAGGATTCATTATAATCTATGAAAGTTGTCACCATAACCATGGAAATGTATCTGGAAGGTTTTATCACATGAAAAGATGAGCAAGAGATTAATAATATTTTAAAGTTAGTTTCAGTACGTTTCTGAAATGACGTTATCATATGTATACTACAGGTAATTTCTACTATACATTTACATAACATCATACCTGTAATCTCCGAAGAGTTAAGCAGAGGTGTACTTATATTACACCCACATTTCACCAGTTATGTTTAAGACCCATGTAATAGGACGCGAGCCTATTACCATCAAACGGGCACAAATCCAGACTCCGGACTGCTGCTGAGAAATTTCTGATTGAAAAACTCAATAATTATTATTTCCACTATACCTTTATAGATAGTTGTTATTACTACTTATCTCGTTTGGGATTTATGCTTACTTAACGAAGGGTGATCGATCATCAGCCATTTTAATTGTGTCACCACAAACAGATCACTGCCTCCAATATTAAATTTAAAATGTTTCAATTTCAATAAGTCTAGGGGAATTTTCGCGAAATGCACTTATTACTGGGACAAGCTGGGATAACGGTGGGATCCCGGGGTGATTGGCAATCCCGGGCCGCGGGATAATGCGACAATTTTAATAGGATCTTCACTAGTGTAGATGTGTTGAGGTTACAGGACATTCGACGAAATGTGTTGCAATTCTTTAATACATTTACCGAAAAAATATTTATTTATTTTCTCTATTCTGTATACTCGTAAGGCTAAGTACTATAGGCAGTACCTATTACAGTTTCATTTTAGTTTCGGTATGGTTTCCAACATCAAAAGTTATTCTATTAGGAGTTAGGACGCACTGTAGATTGTTGCGTATGCTAAAACTTCAGAAAAAATAATTGACAGGTAGGTGGCAAGATATACACATACAGCTATAATGTGTAGGTGGCTCTTCATAGTAACAAACTCAAACTAAAATCACAATATTTTTGAACTACCTTTCAAAAATATTGTGATTTTAGTTTGAGTTTGTTTGTTTGTAGATTTTATGCATACTATTTTTGGATTCAGGAATCTGTTGGCGAAATATTAAGCTTTAAAGGGCTAATTTTTGTTAGAGTCAAGTGAGGGGGGTCACTTGACTCTAACAAAAATTAGCCCTGCCAGCTAAATGGTTGGTTTGGGTTATGTGAAAAAATTCACGGCATATATAACGCAATTTAAAGGAAAACTATCACAGCTAAGTAGGTTTTACAAGTTAACGAGTAATAATCGACCAACTTAAATTTGCAGTTTGAAAAACATGTTCTCATGTTCTCAAACATGTTGTTCATGTTGTACACTGTTAAGTTTATTCTTGGGATAAATTCTTCCCAACTACGGAACCCTTCATTGTGCGTGGTCCGACAAGCACTTGGCCGGTAATTATTTTGCTTACATTTACCAGCGACAGTATTGTTCGGTCTCACTTTATAATTCCACGTATTTCAGAAGAACTTACCTGTAACAAAAATAAAAATAAATTAGAATTGACAGAAAAAAGTTTTCGATCAGGAACTCCATCATCTAAATCTTTCAACACTAGAACATTTTATTAAAAAAATAAATCAACCCGATACAACATAGATTCCTGTTTACTCCACAATTCGCCAGTCAACCCTCTTGTTTCGATGGAGCGAGCCAGTGGGGACGGAGTCCATTGGAATTCCTTATACAATGAAGTGGATTTAATATCGGGAAGAATGCCGCTCTGAAAGATAGCGGCCTGTGTACACGGCCGATTTGTTTGTACTGCGATTATTTGATTTATTAACCGACATCGGAAAACTTTTGACGTATGTTCATGATAAAAGTTGAGCGGTTCCTGATTTGGGCGAACAATTGTTTTTAATTTTTTTTGTTCAAGTACCTGTTTAATGAGGGTTTAAAATAATGTACATAAATAATTAAGGTCAATTGGTTTTGTTTAAAACGAAAGGTATTTTGATTTTATATGTCAGCGAACGCGAAAAAAAAACAAATGACTGTCTAAACTTAAAAATTATTCCAAATAATATCTTGTAACTTATTAATTAATAACATTAACTTAAACTTAACACCAAATTGTCCCAAAAAAACAAAACCAACGTTTTCACACAAAGATTTTCCGAGAAAATCTACTACAACAGCGCGTCTGCACAGCCCTGTCACCTTAACCCTGCAACGGCGACCTGAAATTTTATAACACGTCCCGTCGCCCCGGACCTCTTCTGATCGAATTTTATTTTACGTACTCACAACTTTTTATTGCGCCCAGTTACTTGCGCGACCATCGTTTTGTATTTATGTATTATTTAACGTCCAATCCTGTGGATTTGCATGTATTGGATACCCCTTCGATAGACGACACTGGATTTAGGATAACCCTTTTCGGGGCACGTAATAATACTCAAATATCGTTTAAATTTTTATTACAGGATATAAAAATGATTTCTACGAATTAGGTATGGACAAGGAACTGTTTTTATTAACCTTTTTATTCGTCCATGCGGAAGTGTAGGTCGGTAATAGAAATGATTTATGAGATTACTTGAATTTATGACGTTCTTTAGTGAAAATATTATAAGAACTTACACTTTGTGAAACGAGTTCGATCCTATCGATTTCTATTTATAAAAAATATCACATCTGTTCATTTATTGAACCACCTTTCTGCACTTACAACATTTGCTATTACCCCATTTTATTCAAAACAGCGCCACAAAATACTATTGAAAAAAAAAACAAATCGGCGCGATCCACATCAGCCGCCTGTACCGAAGTCAAGACAGACGCTGTAAACACGAGCAATATTGTTACCCGGCCGCAATCTCGTATCAACCGACCAAATAGCTTGGATACTTATGTAAATCGGACCACTATCCCGCTTATTGTATATCTAATTTGATTTCTTTTGCAATACAGTGATGGGATTCAACGAATATTGGTCCTACCTGCCCATCTAATATCGTCCCGGGCCCCGGGAATGTGTGCCGTGGCATTTTCGGGGTTAAAAGATCACTGATACGGACACACAGGGTTTGGGTTTTTTAAAATATTTATGAGGGAGCAGCGGTGAGAGTTCGCGTTTCTGCTGTAATCCAATTTCGGTTTATGTCTTTGGTAACTTACTTATTTTTGTTGGTTCGTAGAACTTTTGGAAGGGTCAAACTGTGTTTTTATAAGTGTTAATTAAGTGATGTTATATTCATGACGGTGGTGAGCGCAGGTGTTTTTGCTGCTAGTTAGGAGAAATTAGGGGCTTATGAGATCCTGGTTTAATATTAATAAGATTATGTTTTTGCGGAAGTGTTAGCTTGAGCAAATGTTATGACAGTTACTTGTGCACAAGTTTTTGTAATGAAATTGGTTTGATGAAATAAAGTAAATTGGCGGTGAAGAACTTACTTAGCTTTTATGTTTTTTTTTTTTATAACGTTGTTAAAGTTAAATTATGATTAGAGATTGGATATTCGGATACGGACGGATATTTACCTAAAGTTGAGGTGTTGGCTATTATGAAAAGCACTTTTGTATCGAAAAAATCCCAGGATTCCGGGATCGACAAATTTAAAGTTGTGATTATAGAATCGAATGTATATTTACTTACGTTCTAATATGCAATGCACTTTTGTATCGATCGCAAAAATCTTGCGATTCCAGAATTGATAAATTTAGTAGTTTTTGACTATAGGAATGCTAACTAATGTTGTAAAGTAGGTTGCCAAATTGGCATTGCACATAGCGACAAACAACTCGGTGCCTTGAGTATCGTTAAAAAATGTTTACAGTAGGTATCGCAAAAGTAACCTTCTTATGGACTGATAAGTCCTTTCCATACCATGTATCCGATTAGTTGCGCATTCCCGGATTTTATTGAATTCCGGGATTATATTAAGAAAAAAATATATTAACTGTAGGAAAATATACATCCCAATATCCGATCTGTAGTCATGATTAGCGACCGTTTAACCATACATTATTGACATTAAAATGTCTCTTAACTTTAAGCAACGTATATAAATTAAGGGGTCTGTATATGTTTAAAAACAACATAGGTAATAAATTAAACAGTAAAAATCAATATTAGGTACGATTCCAGTTAAACTCGAAATAAACCTATAAATCCAAATCTAAACCAAACTTTCCAAATCAAAAACTAAAGAAAAACCTTCCGAACATTCATTTAACGAAACTGAACATTTTTAAAATCACGATAAAAGTGTCCCAACCAAATTAACCACCGCACACTATTGAGCGAAAAAAGTTATATTCCTAACTGATTCGCTAAGTAGTTCGCGTCGGATCTGTCACCCGCATCGGAAGGGTTAAAAAAAGTCGCGTCGTTAGTTCTTGCGACGCAAAAAAAAGTAGTCGGTCTGTCCGAACTGTCGTTTTTAAGTGGCAGGCAAGTCTGTTCGGGCTATTATCTCGACACTGAAACGGTATTGGTGTATCTTTTAATTTTAGGGCAGACTTCCATTATGACTTTTGAATGAGCATTTAAAAGTTGTTCTCACACGTTTTTTCTGGTAGAATTAGTGGGGTTGAGAGAAATTTTTTACCTATTTTAAGGTTGTTTTAATTTGTTTTGCTTCAATAGAACTTTTAGAAAGTTGTTATTTTTTATTACAATTAAAGGTGCTTGATTTACCAAAAGCCAGTTTAAGCCAGTTTTCATTAATTTTTTTGGCTAAATTTAGCGTTTAGAGCAAAAACGACAAATAGAAATAATAACAACATTCGTATAACTTAGGTAGGTACTCCTACTTAATCTATTTACACAAAAATATTCCCTGAAACACCATCAAAACTTCCACCACCAACCGTAATCAGAAACCGTCTCGTTCGACACAAATCACTGTAAACATGTTCAAATATTCGTTTTTTTTGTTTGCAACTTGTTCTAACTCATTCGCTTTTGACTCCCAGCCAATGTTAATTTAGTTCAATGCCAGTAAGCACGCTACAGCACTGACGGAAACTTCGCAAACTTATATTATGCAGTTCGGTGACGATGGTAATTAAGAATTTTAGTTGTAAAATGTTATTTTGGTTTGTTTTGTTATGCTTTATTGCAACCTAGTTGGCTAACATCGTATGTATATACAATCCGTGAGTGCCTTATAACACAAATATAAACTAAAATGGACTACTGTATCCTCTTGGTAATAAAAATATAGGTACTGTGCACTGTGGTCATCCATCTGTCAAGCACGTTGATTTTAGCAACTCATTTGAAAAGAGGCATTCTTGGAGGGATAGGGAACTACTGTAGGCTGTACTAACAAGATTTTTTAAGCAGTAATTACGGTAGAAAGTAACCTCTCTCCCCCTCTTACAAGTTTCTTTTCATCATCATTCATGATTGCATTTCCCGAGAGGACCCGATGTTTCCCGATATCTCTCGAGCGATGCCGCCTCAAGCGCATTCGTTCACCAACAAATCAACAGCTTTGTAACTGTGACGTCAAGTTAATTAAAACAGCGAAAAGTTGGCGATTTAAAACGCGGACTTTGACAGGATTCGAGGCACAAGCGGAAGCGATTAATGAAGATAATTACTTGGAATTAAGAAAGACATGATTGCAAAATATTAGGTATTTTAATTAAATACAGTCAATGATAAAATTAAAATAAAATAATGTCATGCTATTTAGGTTTAGACATTTTTTTTAGGTTGCCTAAGATACTCAAAACATGTTTTTTATCATGATTTAAAAAAATTGAGTGGCAAAGTAATTTATATCTCACCAGTCTTCTAAATCAGTCTTAGGCGCCATAATGCCAAGCATTAAAACTATTCTTAGATCAGATTAGATATAAAGCGGTATTAAAAGTTTTTTAATATAATATTTTAAAATAATATAACGTAAATTACTAGAGTTATGATGCTTAATAAATGTGATGGGCCGTTAAACTTTTGCGATGTCTTCCTAGGATTTTTAACGATGAAGATATATTTTGCTTTTAATAATTTCACGTGGGAATAAATATTAAATTCATATTTTATAATGTCAATCATTTCTCAGTAATATAGATACACATAATTTTAATTACTAGTCTTAGTTGTCATTTCACACAACAACAACCTTTTCGATTCATACAACAGATTTCATACAACCTTTTAGATTTGAATATTAATGAGTTTTATTAAACACATTAATTAGTAATTTACATAAACTAAAACTAGTAGCAATAACACAGAAAATTAATTAATTATTTGCTTAAATCTATAAATAATGTCAGTTTTATCATTACGTTGATATGTTTATAACAAAATATTGATATTTTTGATCCAAATCGAGGTTAATGTTGATTTTATGATAATGAATTGGAGAATCAAATCCATTTGTTATTTACACAGTTAGGAATATTTATAGGCATTTCTCTTTACATATTTCGTGACGTTCTGTTAATTAATTAGTTTTCAATGGTAATTAGGCAATTAGAGAAATTGTGGTTCGGACTCATGTCATCTTACGCATTGGAGAGTGTAAAGTAAATAAGTCTATGTATATTTGTGGGCGAGTTTTCCACATTTTTACATAAAAACCGTTAACGTTTACGCCTTAACGGTACGGCAGACAGGCGAGACGATGCTCTGGTGGAAAAATTTCTATGAAAATTTCACGGAAATTGTTCTACCGGCATCGCGTCGCGCCTGTCTACGGCAGCCTTTAAACTTAACATGTTACTTATCGTTTAAGATACGAAACTGCGGCTACTTATATAACGTGCAAAATGGATACGACGAAAATAAAAAAGTTTTTCATTCAAACGGGAACTTGAAATTGATGACAATATCTAATTTAAATGTAGGTAGCTGCCGCGTAGAAAAAATAAAATAAAAGTGGTTTAAAACATTCAGCATCATAAATAAATACAATTAAAAGAAAAGATTATTTACTACCCTACTCTATGTAGCCCGCAACCTTCTGTCACTTATGCCACACGCCGCCCTGACTGCTGCCGCCCAACTGTCGAACCTAAAGAAACAGTTGCAACGCTAACTAACAGCTTATTAATACTTCATACACTGTTCATGCACTTTTTAATGGAACTAATCATGTTCCTGAAGCTTGTAATTTCATGTTTGAAACGGAAAGTAAGTTACATCTAAACTGACTACGTCATACTAAGCCAATGCTCGGGAAAAGTCTTTAGTGAACTGAGGTGAGTTCATACTATTAAACCAATTTAACTTAAAAAAAAAAGTTTTTATTATGACATTTAACCACTTACATGCCTAAGTCTGGGCCACCACAACTTATTGGAATGAATGTTTGTTACATAACATAAGATTCGTAGCACACGGTATTCTGAAGTTTCGTGAAAAATGTGTGTGTTTCCGTATATACCCTTAGTTTTTGTCGAAAAAAAATCACCAGTTCCCTACATTTCGACGAGATATGCGAACATAAATGTAGGGAACAGCTGATTTTTTTTTCGCGATTTCAGCGTTGGTCGTATAGTGAAAGTTGTTCATAATGACGAGTACAATGACCCCTTAAGAGGTTTAGTATTAACAAAAACTAAGGTTGTATATTTTAACATAAAGCTATGCATCTTTCGCCTGTGACTCCTGACTAACTCCTCCTTCGTAACAACACCAGTACAAAAGCCAAGTAGATGACAGATTAATTTTAAACCGAAAAACTTCATTTATGCAGCGGGAATCTAAGTTTGGGACGTAAAAACAAGCAATTTAACACGATAACGAAGAATGCTGGCGCCACTGTTAGCGACTAGGCAGAGGGATAAAAAAAGATACAGTTTGTTAGGGTATTGTCACTTAAAAACTGTTCGTGGTGTAATTTAAGAATGGTGTTGTTATTTCTGTTCGATACCACGCCGAGTGATTGGTTCATAAATGGAGGGTCTCCATTTTCTCTCGGGATGCCACTAATCCCGAAATAACAATTGAATGAAATCGTGAATAATTATGCAATTGCTGTGATATCTGGCGTTCGACTCCCCACAAAGTTAACCCGTACCCATCACCGGAGTCGTAAAAGGAGAGTGATGGTGAATTTAAAAGGGAAATGCTCATACACCTACCACCACACCTACTCTTTTCTGCTAATAACAAGAAAATACGGCCAATTATTCCGTTTAGTTATGGAGAAGCAAACGTATTGTAACTAACTTAAATGTTTATTTTTGTAAACTGCACGTAAAAGAACCCCTGTACACCCGACAGCGGGTCACAAGTGTACTTACTAGTCTTGGCCGTCACACAAAATTAGCGACGCAGTGAACTTTTCAAATTAAACTTAGTTTCATAGAAAGTATATGTCAAACACCGCCAGTCGAAGCTTGTAGGAGTCAAATTAGTTTATATTTTGTTTATAAGTTTCGGATTTTTATGGTTAATTATGGCTATCAATCTGCGTAGCCTTTTCTTAACTATGTTGAGGTCGGCTTCCAGTCTAACCGGATGCAGCTGGATACCAGTACTTTACATGGAGCGACTATTGTAAAAGTGTACTAAAGTATGTTCACAAATATTGAACAAGAATGTAATTTTGCCATACGTGGAAAAGCTTTCGTAAATAGCTTGTCGGCCGTTCTGTCTCTGAAACCACGTGTTCTGGCTCTTACACTTTCATGAGATTTCTTAGCCCCAGCTAAGTATTTCTTTTGAAACACGTTTTTGTTCTTCTAAATATCGATATGATATTGATGATCGAATTAGTTAATATTCGTACTTATGTACTTTTTAACGACACTTGTAGACTGTAGTAAAAATTAAGGGTCTGATTAATATGTGATAACTGATAATATGTATCCGATAATATTATAAGTAATTCCTTTAATTACCAAAATAAACTTTAATTACAGTATCAAAAGGTAGGTATTTGAAAACCCCAGTCGTACATAAGTTAACGTGAAGCACCTGCATGCTACATCGGCGCCAATGAGCACTAATCAATACGGCAGCAGAAGGTGGCGAAAAATAACGAATGTTGTATTACTGACGATCGTGTGTTTCCGTACGCCCGCCGAGTACTGTACGCAGAACAATCTAAATATTTGTACAAATGCTACTTTTTTAATAACTGTAACGAATGTTTTTTTTTGGCTACGATTTGATAAGGTTATTCCGAAAGTATTTAGCGGTAATTTCCAGAAATCATTGCAAAGCTGAAAACTTTATTAAATAATTTTCTTGTGATAAAAAAAATCGAATAAAACTCAATGTTAAAAAGAAAATGATAAATGGAAACCTTAAAATTATAATCTCAAAAAGTGCTGCATATTTCGATCCATTCAAAGGACATCATTCAGGTTTCGAACATTTCGTACACAAATATAAAAAAAAAACGATTTTCTTATGGGAAATAACACCCTCAACATTTTTTACTATTACAACGAGAGTATACACTTAACCCTTTCGTGAGTTTCGCTGCTTACCGAAATATATATAAATATATATATATCATATACCATCGCAGTCAAAGTGACCTCTGCGCTGCCGCCGACATAGCCGTGGAAATAGCAAAGTTTTGGGCCTACAAGATTTGAAACACTGTTGCGCCAGTGACATGAAGAAGATAAAATATCATACCTTAGTATACCTAACGCTCATGTCCATTTCTGCCATGGGGTAACTGGCTGAGAACTGAAATCCAGAGAATCAATAACTCCAAAATATTTTTGGCAAAAATATGATTTTTGGTATTTTTACTTCAAACAGCAGCCGGAGCGTTAATTTACGTTGTAATATTTAAAAAATCAATACGTTATTTTTATAAGGAAAGAGTTTATTTTTCTGCCATCTTTGATTTTTGGGTACGAAATGTTCTTTACATTTTTTTTGTAAATAATTATTAATTAAAACACTCATTTATCTTGCACCCCCAATCCACATAATATGTATCTTCAAACAAAACATCGTTACACAACATCAAAAATTCAGTATCAAAAATCCCCATTACATTTGCTAACCCTCCGGCGGCGTATGCAGCTACGTTCCCGTAATCGACGGCCGGTCGGGGACGTATTGGGCCGTCGCTGAGACGCCGCTGGCTCTCTGTGTTTTTAAAGCTTTCTTCTCCCCCGTTCCCTCCTCACCACCACCCACTCCCCTCAACAATCGATGGACGGCGTCACGTTAGTGCAGCGCCCGATCAAGTGCATACGTGAGGACTTTCTTTGATGCGTCTTTGTGCGGACTCGGTAGGATGGGGTTAATTGTTTAGTTCTCTTTCTAATGTTGGCAGTTTTGTGTGTGGTGGTAGATGTTGCTGTTGTGTTTTGTGTTGGAATATTAAGGTTACTGTTATTATTTATATTTACTTTAAATCTTGTATAACATTATTTATGCAAATTCTTTTGATATCTTGGAATTTTGTTTCAGAGTATAACACTCAACAAGAACAGGTGTTTCTTTTTGTTTTATGTGTCACCTTAGCGTCACATTGCGCTTATCAAATGTAATTATAGGTCCACAAAAAAGCATATTATCTAGGTATAAATATTTTAACGAGTAGTCTGATTGTCTCTCTGCTCCTATGCAAAAAACTAAGATACACAATCAACTTTGTAACTCCTACAATAATTTAACCAAAGTAACATCACAAAAACTAATAAAAAACCCAAATTAAAAGTCGGGTCGTTTGGACCACCCCGCAGCACAGGGTTAGGTCTTTGTGAAAATTGTTTACAGTAGCGACTTGAATTTCTTGCGAGTGCCGTCTGCGGCTGTGATGTGACAACTTGTCAGTTACAGACTGCAGTGCCGTCATGTGAAATGCAGCTTATAAATACAATGCGACTGCTAGATACAGTTTTTGTGTTGGTAAATTAACGGGTAGTTATTAATTTGTGGATAAAATGAGTTTTAGATGTCAGTTTTTTTTTTAGAAAATCTCTTTTTGTCATAATCCTGACTGACGTACCGGAGCAGTCAAACCCATTAGCACTTTTTTGGCAGTTAACAAAATTTTACAATTGCTTGAGCGTTTCTTAAACAGAGTCGAAAAAACCAGCCAAGTGCGAGTTGGACTCGCACACGAAGGGTTCCGTACCACCGTACAATATTTAGCAAATATGACGTATTAAAAAAAACTACTTACTAGATCTCGTTCAAACCAATTTTCAGTGGAAGTTTACATGGTAATGTACATCATATATTTTTTTTTAGTTTTATCATTCTCTTATTTTAGAAGTTACAGGGGACACACACACATTTTACCACTTTAGAAGTGTCTCTCGCGCAAACTATTCAGTTTAGAAAAAAAATCTATTATAAACCTCAATATCATTTTTGAAGGCCTATCCAAAGATAGGGCCATTACACACGTATGGGTTTGATGAAAAAAATAATTTTGAGTTTCAGTTCTAAGTACCCCCAAAATTTATTGTTTTTTTTCTATTTTTGTATGCAAATCTTAATGCGGTTCACAGAATACATCTACTTATCAAGTTTCAACAGTATAGTTCTTATAGTTTCGGAAAAAAGTGGCTGTGACATACGGACGGACAGACAGACATGACGAATCTATAAGGGTTCCGTTTTTTGCCATTTGACTACGGAACCCTAAAAAGTAGATTGGTGGAGATAAAAATGACGTTGAGACCAACAAAACATTTGAAATTAAATTGAACTACATGCAAAGGATAAAACCCGGACTTTGACTCTGATGAAGTTGCGTCACACATATTCTAGTAAGCCTTCCTAATACGATTCCAATAAGATTGACATACATTTTACCTATGACTCACCACCTAAACCAATATTGCACGACATTGAACAATCGGTATCCATAAACCGAATACATTACAACTCTTTATGATATTTATATCGATATTTTCAATAAATAATTCATTGAAAAGACAGACGTATAATAATGTCAATAACCGAATGAATATAGTCCTCATCAAACTGACGGAATTCTCGTAAATATTAAATTTTTCCGCTCTATAAAGAGAAAACTTTGTGCCTGACGCTCGCGTTTTATCATAATTATGAAAACGAATGATTGGTAAAAACAGCTCACTCATTTGATGTGACAGTTTTATAATCAGTAGCTTTCAGTGCACCGATTTGTATGAATCCCTTAACAATCTTTTTTTATCTATAGAACGAAAAGAGATGAAGGCAGTTGAAATATGTACGGAGATAGAAGGATAATCACGGAACTCATCATACGCATAATAACAATGCAATTCGGAAAGAGGTCAAATTCCCGACCATTATTGCAATTCAATTAACAACTTCCTATTTTATGTAACTCATTCATTACTTAGTATGGCATTACCTGTTTTTAGATTGCTTCACTAATAACAAAGCATTTCTTGTAGTTTGTACATTTACTTAAGTTACCCTTTTCCCAACAAAGCTCAAACTTATTTAACCCATCAGTTGCGATCGCATCCAACGATCGATATCAGCACAACAACCTAAGACGGAGCTTGTCAGTTAGACAGCGCTGAACAATTCAGTCGCGGCTGTCAGTAAGACAGTGCTGAACACTGATGTGACGGCCAGTGTGGACCGAGTAATAAGAGATGGGGCAGATTTTTTATAAATTAATAATATAATTATGTTGAAAATAACTGTGGTTGATTTTGGAACAGCTTACCAACTAGAGTTTACACGAATATGGTATTAATGAAGACATAATGGCTATTACAGAAGGATCAGGCAATTGAATAAAGATAGTGCTCTGAGAACACACGCATTGACAACGTGACATTTTGCAATAACGATAAATGTTATCATGTGTAACTGAAGGCAGGCCAATGATTGATTTACATAGAATAGATGACATGCCAACTATTACTTTGAGTGAAGTGAAAACAAGCTACCATCAGCGGAACGTGGTTTAAGAGTATTCAATTCTCTTAAAGTAAGAATATTATGATTCTGATACTTACAGGACCGGACGACTAAACTACCGACTACAAACAAATAAACGGTTCTAAGAACTATCTAGAAACAGTTTCACAGTCGTCACCAGTGTGACGGTGGCACTGACGTGATAACCGAGTCCTTGTCGCGTGGTGTAAGAGACGAGATAGTCACAACTTGTGATCGACTAGTGCTTCAAACTAAAGGAACAGATACTGTTGTAAGAACTACCTAGAAACAGTCTCACAGTCGTCACCAACATGACAGTGGCACTGACGTGATAACTGAGTCCTTGTCGCGTGGTGTAAGAGACGAGATAGTCACAACTTGTGATGGACTAATGCTTCAAGCTAAAGGAACAGATACTGTTGTAAGAACTATCTAGAAATAGTCTCACAGTCGTCACCAGCGTGACAGTGGCACTGACGTAATAACCAAGTCCTTGTGCCGTGGTATAAGTCGAGATAGTCACCATTTGTGAAGGACTAATGCTTCAAACTAAAGGAACAGATACTGTTGTAAGAAGTGTCTTAAAACAGTTGAGTTGGTGTCCTTGTCGGGTGTGACAGTTTGTTCTGACGTGACACCACTGACTAGATGTTGTGTGGTGCAAGTGGAACAGAAAATAAGAATTTCGTACCAAAGCGTAAAGGGATGGTAACAACATCCAGATGATTTGGTATTGACTGTAAAGGCAGATAAAGAAATCGTAGTTTTAGCTTGGAGATGGTAAAAATCACAGTAGGTACATTACGAAAGCTTTAAGAGAAAGGAAATGCTGGGTATACGAGATAATCCAATCTCAAAGACAATTGGCATACTATAACAACAGCAATGTAGGAAAATGTTAAGCAGTAATTTAGGCAGCGTTGCCCCACAGATCTCTGACACCGATTACTTGGGCCACGAAAGCAAGTCTGGAGTGAAATTTCCAGCGGAGGCGAGTAAACTTGGGGACGTGGCTGCGACAGGGATGCTCGCGTCATCTCGATGCAAGTTGATAATGCAAGCGTGTGCCCGACGGTTGTTTTAACTTCAGGCGCTGAACTATCAACTGTCGAGCGGTGATTTCTTGGAACAGGCTTTGATGGCACGTCTCTATTTTCTTGACTGAATGTTGAAGCTGACAGTTGAAGAGTTTATGTGCTATCGTTGCTGATGTTTTTACTGAAGTTGCTGCTGTCAGATGTGGATATGGGACCGGTTTTGATTGACGTGGGAGATGGAACAGATCGACCAGTAATGTCTCGAAGTATGCAGAACTGTCTACCAAGGGTCGCATATTTTCGCATAGATTCTCTTCTACATATTTTGCACTTAATTATCTGCCCAAAGGACATAAATTTTCGGAAAAACTTAGGTAATACTCGGTAAAATTTTCACATATATCGTTTAAAGTTAGAAACATGGGTTTCTAAGTTATAACGACATAATACTCATAAATCCTGACCTACAACGACATTAAAACTGCACCATAAGAACATAACACGGCGCAATATCCCGAGGATGGCATTGTAAACCCGTCCATCCACCGTTCTTCAGAGGACGGGCTAGAGTACACCCGTGACAGTCATTTAAGACAGTGACGTGACACCCCCACCACCTCGCTCTGCTCCCCCACCCGTTTCTCCCGCCAGATGGATTGATATTGCTGCACCGAGCAGACGTAAGAAGCGATAGCATACGGGAAATAAAAAATATAAAGTACTGTTATAGTTTTGAATTAAATGGGGAATTATGTTTGTGCGCTTCGGAATGGGGATGTATTTCTTTTTGTTTTCGGTTCGTATTGTTTGTTTGCCAACGCGTTTGTTGTGCTTTTGAATAATGCATTTCTTATTAAGTAATTAGCTATCATTTTCAATGGCAGTCTCTTGAATGAATCCTTTGCTGAGTTCTTTGATTTATATTGTGAAGTTCCTGAAAGCAGGACGTGTACAAAAGACAATGCAGACAAAGGATAATGAAATAGAAAATATCTACCTCCGATCATTTCTTTATATTCAACTTTCCAGCTTATTTAAATCCTCATTCGAAAAGGATCTTACAACACTAACTTAACATTGCATACCATGTAAAGGTTTTTATAGTTTATAGACTCTGATTTCGCATGCCTCTAACCAATTATGTAGTTTAACTAACTAGAAAAACTACTGCACTTTGTAATTACATTTACCAACAAAATAATAAAACCGCATCAAAAACTGTAGAGCACGCGCCATTAGACAGCTAAAAACATTTCTATTTCGCTACACTTCAAGTTGAAAAGTACGGCGATGGACGCAAACGAGACGCCGCACAGTGGATCGTCCCCATACAAGAGGTCGGACATAGAATTTAAAATTGAAAAAGTATTTAATTGAAAAAAATGAAATATACAGTTGCATTACTCTATTATGGAACTACAAAAAATGTTACTACAATTTTTTTATTTGACCAGTACTTTATGAGCAATTCGATGAAAACTGTTATTTTTCTATGGAAATGGTCACAAAAATGTCTGTATCTCATGATTCCCTCCTTGTTTCGATTTGCGGTTTTCACTACTGTTATTTAACCATTTTATGCCACATTTTCTTCAAGGACACATGGTGCCCCCAGCGACCCCCTTCCGAGATATTTTGCTTTTAGTAACTATACTTTTTATTGTATAACTGATGAAATGGAGGTACATTAAGTATATTCATTACTGAGAATAAGTCATCCCTAAGTAGTTCCTTAAATAACAGGTGTATTTGCGATTACTTTAATGACTTATGAACGCTTCTGTTGCCATACAACAAAAGCGTTAATGAGTCCTTAAGTAAAGATTACCAGTACTTGCTTAATCTAATTAGTTATTGTAATTACTATGTTAACAGCCCTTAATCTCTGCATTGTGATTGGATAATGTCATCATTAGCTTAGTAATGACTGAGTCGAATTTACAATAACACATCGAAAAGAAATAGAGTTTTATGATCAATAAGAAAATATGTAGGTATAAAAATATTTTTTATTTAAATAATATAACACTTTAAAAATAATTTAAAAATAAAACAACTATGTACCCTAAAACAAACTAAAAAATTAAACAACTACTAAGAACTAAATTATAATAGGAAATTAATTAATTAACACGACCATTTAGTTACTAACAACAATAGAAAAGAAAGAAAAAAAAGAACATTTATTGGCCGATGGGTGGCATAACACAAAACAAAAAAAGAACAGAATAAAAAAAAATACACAAAAACAAGAAATTAACAAAGAAACTGCTTGTTAATAATAATATTAGGTACTATAAGACTTAAACTATATTTTCTTCATCTTCATCAATAACGACATCATGATCATTATTATCGTCATCATCTTCTTCAACGTCACTACATGCAGCAAGTGTATCAGTTGAAACGTCAATGAACTCCAATTCACTCTGATCAACTATGAGTAAATCGTCTAGTTCACTAAATGAAGACTTTTTGGCTTTATTTGCCATCTTCGGTCGTAAGCTGGTGAGAAGAGGATCGGAAGATAATAGCAGATTATGAAGAATGTCTTCATTAGTGGCGATGCTACTATGCTTTCGTGTATGATATTCTCTAAATTTACGAAAATCCTTGTTTCTTGCTTCAGATGCTTCTTCAGACAAAAAACCTATAGGTACTACTGATAAGTGGTCCACTATCTGTGATCCATGAATCAGCAATTTGTGTAAACTTGCTGGCATGCTATACCATGGATATAATTCCACGAATAAATTTGCTGCTTCATCACAATATAATTTAAATTTTTGGACTTGAATTTTTTCGCCTGAGGAAATGCATTGCAAAATAACGGCGAGTCTTCTAATTAAATTAACGTCTAATTTAGTAATTTCCGCAGTCGTTTCAGGGTTTGCAAAAAACCTTCTTGCAGCATTTCCAGCGTTTGTATTGCCATTACCCTGCTTAACAACGTCTAGAAGTAAGCCTGTGTTTCTTCGGAAAGCTTCTTGAATGGCTTCTTTCTTATCTTTAACTTTTTTTTTTTTTTTCGTCACCTTTTGCTTGCCATGATTTTATGTCCATTCTGTAAGCAATGTGTAATAAACACTCCATAGACCGAATCCAAGCATGCAATGAACTAAATCCATGCTTGTATAAATCTGTATTCACGGGTTTAGCTCTCACTTCTTCCAAGTTATTCATTTCGCTTGGGCGAGCTTTGCACAAATCACACACTGCTGCCGATGTACCAGATATGATTGAATGTACCTTACCATCAATCATGGTTAGCCATAGATTGTGAGTAACAGTAGCATTGCCGCAATCAGTCGGGTTCAGTTCACGGATCTCGGTCTCAAATATTTCCATTTCAGCCTTAACATTCGCTTCCGTTTCTTTCATAAATGTAAATGAAATCGGGCGACAATATGTGGTTGACGATGGCCGATCATTCTGCCACACTATACTTCCACTAGAAGTCACTAACTTAAGCGGTACAAGACTTGCCATAAATACACTGGATAAGTCTTGTTCACTTGTTGTTGTCGTTTGATGGTAAATGCTTTGACTTGAAGCTCCATCAAAACCCCATTTACTGTGAAGCACAAGTGGTTCACCAGCATCAAAATTTGATTCAAGTGAATCGATCAGCCTCCTAACTGTGAGATCAAGGAGGGCTTGGATCCGTATCTTTGCGGAAGTTTCAGTCACAGTTATGTCTTCTTTTGCCGGGTAGCATTTAAGCTTTTCTTTAACTAACAAGTAGTAGCTTGGGTATTTCGCATGACCTTCTTTTAAACTAAAGTCCCGAAGTGTGATGTAACGCCACTTGGATAACTGCAAGTAAACGTAAAGAGCAAGTGCTTTGTGAGTAGGAACTTCACGAAGCGAAGGATTCTGCTTAGTTTCCAGGACATTTAAAACTGTTGAGACGTGTTCAGGATTTTCCAGCAAATTTTTCATTATTCTGGCCATATCATTTTTTCCGGCAGACTTAAGTATACTTTCAACAGTATGCAAAAGCTCATCCGGACGACTGCAACTTACAAAATTTTCATTAACACGTCTTCTTTTATGTCTAGTCGATAAATCTTCAAAGCGTTTGCGAGGAGATGTATATGTTGAAGTTGATGCATCTGATTTTGATGGACTGACTACCTCTTCTGCCTCATTTTCATTTGCTTCTTCAGTGTCAACAACATTTTCTTTAAAGCAATCTGGCCAAACGATATCGGAATTTAACCACTCTCCGTTCTTGTTAATGAACCTGTCGACTGTCCTTCTTGATTGCACCCATTTGGTGTAAACCCTATAGCAAAATCGTCGACACCAGTTCTTGAGATCCGTCACATCACTTTCACTTAACTGGACGTTAGTACTCGACTTCAATGTGTTAAATAAATTGTCATAGTCACGAAGATCTTTATGATTACGAAGAGCAACGTAAAGATCTAGATAAGTAGAAAACCCACGGAAAGCCATAATGACAACACTTGATAGAAGTTATAATTACAACTGAATTACATTTGCTAAACACACAAATATATAGGGCAGCAAGTAGGCAACTAGCAATGAATTTGATAAGCTAATGATGACATTAGATAATCACAATGCAGAGATTAAGGGCTGTTAACATAGTAATTACAATAACTAATTAGATTAAGCAAGTACTGGTAATCTTTACTTAAGGACTCATTAACGCTTTTGTTGTATGGCAACAGAAGCGTTCATAAGTCATTAAAGTAATCGCAAATGCACCTGTTATTTAAGGAACTACTTAGGGATGACTTATTCTCAGTAATGAATATACTTAATGTACCTCCATTTCATCAGTTATACAATAAAAAGTATAGTTACTAAAAGCAAAATATCTCGGAAGGGGGTCGCTGGGGGCACCATGTGTCCTTGAAGAAAATGTGGCATAAAATGGGTAAATAACAGTAGTGAAAACCGCAAATCGAAACAAGGAGGGAATCATGAGATACAGACATTTTTGTGACCATTTCCATAGAAAAATAACAGTTTTCATCGAATTGCTCATAAAGTACTGGTCAAATAAAAAAATTGTAGTAACATTTTTTGTAGTTCCATAATAGAGTAATGCAACTGTATATTTCATTTTTTTCAATTAAATACTTTTTCAATTTTTAATTCTATGTCCGACCTCTTGTATGGGGACGATCCACTGTGCGCCGGGCCGCCGTGATGGCGATCCTGAGACAGTGACGTGACACGGAGAGCCACCCCCTCCCCCCACCCATCACCCACCACCCCGGGGGTGCATATTGACCCACCCCGGATAATAAGGGGGTTATGCACTGAGGAGCGCACAAGTCGAGGCATCTTTTGTACGAATGTATGTTTTTAGAAATATAACTACTATTAATTTTCTATTGGAGTTTTGCGACTTCTGTTATGAAAGTGAAGTATTGATGGAAGGTTTCGATTCATTACTGGGAACCTTTTTTGTGATTATGTTCTTAGGAGTTTGAGTTTTCTACTTGATTGAAGTCAAGTGGAAAATTTGAAGGAAATATTTTTGATTATGGAGTTTGATTAAAAGATATTACGCTTGAAGTGTCTCAACTTATTACATATTTTATCGTTTTATTTTTCAATCTCATTTACTTCAGTGAGTATATCTAATCAACTTTCATAAATGTTTTTCAGTTCTGAAAAAATATTCTCAATTTGACAAGAAGTCTTCATCTGCGCGCAGATTACTTCTAGTTCAATTGCTTGAAAAACTAAAAGAAGGATAACCAAAAAATAAAAAAACAATTCCTTTTCATCACGTCACTCGGAAAAACTAAAACCAAATGAAAGTGAGTGGACGCCATGACAGGAGGACATGGACAAGCCGTCATTTGCACAAAATTAAATACCCCTCAAAGACGGACGGGGCGTCCGTCCACCCCACGTCGGGGGCACAGATGGATTGATATCGCCCCACGATGCAGGTGGGCACATCTCGGCACAACGATTTATAAAGTAGTGTCTTATGTTGACTGTACTACGTTTTATGTTTTAAAGTTGTTGGTTGTGGACATGATTAAAAGTGGGTGTATTCTGTAGCAAACGTTGAATTGTTTTAGCATTTTAGATCCAGTAGCTGCTTTCCCAATTATAGATAAGCAAAAGCAGCCCAAAATATATATTTTCTAAACCTGCTGTCGTCTACTGCTACTAATATAACAGAAGCACATATTACTCGTATGCACATGCGAACGCATTCAAATCAGTTTTTCAATAAACAATGAAACTTCACACACATCAAAATTAAATGATTAAATGATCAAATAAACCAAAACACAGATCATCCCTACTGCAAAAATCATACAAGTCTAATTTAATATTGAATGACCTATCGTCCCTCCAACCTTTATTACCTCTGATCAAGCATAATGAAATGAAACTGAATAAAAATTTCATTCCAACAGAAACAATAAGCGACCCTCGAATCGTACAAACAAAAAATACCAAAATTAATAGTCAAAAGTCGGAAAAAACAACATCCCTCTCTTACACGCCATAAAAACGCGACAAAGACACATGTCCCCCCTTATTATCTTCAATTAAGAAACTCCGATAATGTAGTGTGACATACGGACGAAATGTCCAACCGACGTAGACCTGCCAACACGTAACACAACTTCACAATCAGGGCTCAAGTTGAATAAGTCTTTTACATCAAAAAAAATACGGTACTCTTTATTTTGTCCAATTTCAACCCTATTCCGCCGTAATAAAAGTTGCAGCGACGGCATCAGGAAAGTTGCCGTTGAGTTGCCCGTGAGTGATGGCCGGTGGACGGTGAGTGATGGGCCCCTGTAACACGTGATTAGTGGATACTGCTCGCTCCCGTAATCTGGGATAATGAGTCGTGATGGTAATCATTCTGTGGTCATGGACTGAATGACAGATGTCATTATTTGTCTTTTTTCGCAGACATAACATAGAGTAGGTAATTATGTCAATTGTTTTTCACGTGGAAATTTCGTAGGGAATATGGAACAGGATAAACCAATGCTTTAGTATATCATGGGCATTGTATGTAGACGTCCTTTGATTGATTACTTAGTACTTTGTCCGGCATCCGGTGTAGGTACAGAATGAGGGATGGATACTGAGAAATGAGCGCATTACAGGCCTTGTATACGGAAACCTATTAAAGCAAATATTCTGTAGAACCTTCGATTTTGATGAAAATTGCGTTTCATCAATAGAAAAATCTTTTTCAGAAGGATCTTAAATGTGGTTTGATTTTAATGGGGTTCGCACAAGTGATGATGTCACATAACTTGTTAAATTTGTTTTATAGGCACAGAATGGACAGTCAGCTATGTTTGGATATGAAACCTCGATAACAGGCTTATCGGCTACAATATAAGCTATTCACGGAAAGCTCGTGAAGGGACAAATAACGTTAAAAATAAATTCAAAAAACAACATCAAAATCAATGCAATTTCAAAACTGTAAACACACGTCCCTTCCGAACCAGCTAAAACTTCACTCGAACGAGTCAATAAATAGGATTTGATCACAAAGCTGTCAGTTGCAAATATTATAGACACTCCACCGGAAGCGAGTCTCAGCTGTCAGTGTCATGCGATTGTGTCACATCCTGTCGCGAGAGGCGATTTGACGAGGACGTGTGTCGTTCGGTTTTTTAAATCAGGAATATGTTGTGTGAGCAGGGTTGGTGGGGATGGGTTTGAATGTTGAACAAGGTTAACTTCTGTTTTGTCTTTGGGTTATGTTCGATAGACAATTATATTCGAAGACAGAACGAACACCAGAGACTTTTGTAGACGAAATATAGTTTTAACTTTGATTGTAAGACTGTTTTGTTGCGAATGTGAGCGTCGTCATTGTTTTCATACAGCGATAGTTTGCCTACCCTAGGTGTAATTTATCCAAAACCAGCCTTACATGGCTGCCACCAACAACTGTTTTGTTATCAGATAAGTATGATACAGAATTTATCGCAGAATTCAATTCAAATTCTATTCAAGAGTGAGTCAAACATTTGACTATTCAAGAAATCAGAAATGTTACTTTATAATCATCGTCATCGACTATATTCTCTAAAAAATCATCCTTAAATTAATATTACACTCGATCGTAACCGATAGTATCTGCCGATACCGTAACGCCGTGAGCTACATTACTAGCATATGCGTCCGGGGCGGGGCGGGACGGGCCGGGACGAATCGTACACGGTTCACCTGTCCTAATATATTTCAGTGTGTTGTTGCCTTTAGATATATCTTTACGGGTTTACCGCTATGCTTCCATCAGGCTGCAGAATGCAGATGTTTGCTGCAGAACTTGGGAATTTTCATAGACTTTGATAAACACAAATCCCCAAAGTAAAGTCACACCATACGTTTTTCGACCCATTTTTACTCTGGATTCCTAAATAAGGACAGACTATACCATAATCACCATGCTTGACTAACGTAGTGGTGCACATAAGAAAGTCAGTAAAAACACTAACCCTCTTATTCTTAAACGTTGCTTAAAGTTAAGAGGCGTTTAAATGTCAAAAATGTCTGGTTAAACAGACGTTAATCATTACTTAACTTTAAGCAACGTTTATGAATAAGAGACTTAGTATAGTCTTAAAAAGAAAGATACAGTCCCCATAAATAACAGAGCTCTCTTTTTAAAACATATGCTGTGAATTACGTAAATATTTTTTTTCCTATTTAAACAATTTGATCTCGACAAAATACATAGGTCCATTTTCCAAGTTGTAGTTTACGAGGCGCGCGACGTACCAAAATTCTAACTTAGGACCTCAAGCTCAACAGTCTCACATGCTGTCAATGATTTCACCATGAAAACATACAACGGTGACATACATGCCTACATCTCGACCAACTGAACCCAACAACCACTTTTTACCCCACTCCTTCAAATCAAGTCCCCCTCTTTTTGTCACAAGGTGGCTACCATTAATTATTTTTGTCTCCCACTGCAATTCTTTTTTTTTTCTTTTATATACAAAAACCAACCTTCATTTGCTACAGCACGCGAGCTTTACATATCAACGTGTTGTCCCTGAGTTTTTTTTTCCACAATGTTTGTAGACGGTGGACGGGTTAAGATTACTTGGGAGGTAATGAAAGGATGTAGGAATAGAATAGTGGTTCTGTAATGAGATAAATAAAGTTATTAGTGGATGCAGGTTTTAATTAGACAATGGTTACCTAACTGGGGAGGGTACAGAAACTAGGATGTTGGCCAGGAAAATGAGGGATTGTGAGTTCGAAGCTCACACATGACACCTTTGACGTGAACTTACTCTTACAAAACATGTTAGCTTAGTTAAATGGGTAAACCAATATTGAGCGATATTATTGAGCTTAACCCAGAGGTAAAGCGAACATAGTGCGGGATCGAACCCTATCAAGCACTAATGTGAGTTTTTCAATTTCATTGTAGGTAGTTTCTGGGTTCTAATCTACGACATCGTTTACGGCAAAGGAAAACATATTGAGGAAACTCCATTGATAGACTGTAATTGCTATAACGCAGGAAGTCAACGTCAAAATTCAACGCTCAATCTTGTACCTAGTCCATTCAAAAAGAGGTTTTTGCTTGGCAGTCCGTCAGTTGGAAGCCAATATCATCATAAATTCCGTAAAGAAATTATACTGCATCGAGATAAATACTCGCTAAGTACTAGCATAATAATTAACCCAAGCACACACTCATTAGCTTTCTTTGTTCATGCTATAAAGGCGTGTGCACAAAAGCGAACGGATAATATTTTTTGGGCTGAGTGCATACAGGATCACATCGCGCCTTTACAATCGCCAGGCTGACGTCCGCAGACTTGCTCCGCCACAACGGGGTGAGGGTTTAATGGTGAGCGGATGCGACAGCGATTTAAAATTGTATACCTACTGCATACTGTGGTTATTTTAATGTTTACTAACTAACTCAACAGCAAACCAACATTGTGTTTTGCTGTGACCAGTAAGTATCTATTGTAGAATGTGTGCATGGCAGCAAATAAATAAAATAGGAGATTAAATAAATCGTTGATGGATGTTATTAAGAAAGATTATTCGTGTTATTGCAAGTTATTGTTTACCGGATACATGTGCGTATTGTATAATTATCACTTGCTTAAAAAACGGTGAAGGAAAACATTGTGAGGAAACCGGCATGCCTTTTTTTTTTTTTTCAGGATGGGAAATCATCAAATGACTTCTCCCGCTCTGGGCAGAGCGAGAGGGTGTGTCAGACTTTTACTGACTAAAACCCACCCGTGTTCCTTCCGTTGCCTGTGTGCCGGGGCCGCGTTATCCCTTTCGGACAGACCCGCAACCCCAGCAGGAAACCGGTATGCCTGAGAGATATTTCTCGACGACATGTGAAGCAAAGTCAGAGGCCCGTGGGCGGCTTTATAACTCTGACACCAGGTTAGTCACTAACCACACGAAAAGAAGAAGACCATCCATAACATAATGTAATAAATTGGATGTTTCTACGTGTCGGAACTGTCGGATCAAGTGTATAACGTGGTTAAAAGAATCAGCGAATAAGAGATAGAATAGAAGACGAATAACATGGCGTAGGTAACTACACACGCTGCTATATATTAATCGAGAATCGTCACATGGATTGATAAAGTCGTATAAATTCAACATGTTCAAATGAAAAAAAAAAAATATTAATATTAATTTAATTATTGATTGAATGTTTCAATCGAAAAAACACATCCATGGATCTTCTTACAAAACAAAATATAATGAAAATTCTCTAAACCGCTCTCCCTGAATACCACCACTAACCCGCCACCCTTAATTCGGCAACACATAAGCAATTTCCCGCTAGCGAAATAAGCGAATTAAAATCGCCTCAAAGCAACTGCTAGCAAAGAAACGCCTGCATACGTCGAGGGGTTTATTTTTAGTTATTTACCCCTCGGGGGGTGACTGACGAACGGTCAGCCTTTGAACGCGTTGTTTAGAGTTTAATTTTTTAATTTTAAAGTTGTCTTTAGAGTACCTGCACCTAGTTGGATTGTGACGGTGAGTTTTTTGGATGTGCAGTCGCTTTTAGTTTTTACTGTTTTGCTTTTGACTTGGAGATGTGACTTTTGTTGAAATTACAGTAGGAATATGATTATTTTCATGGACTTTGCAAATGTTTTAATTGTATTTTTTTTTTTTGACTGAACTTGCAGTTACCAGACACAATGTTAAACGAAACGCGAAATTCAAATTTCTTACGTTTTTGGCAATGGTCAGTGTCAGGTTGTATCTTGATCCAAATATGATTAGCGACCATAACAAATATGTATTTACAGAATTCTAATCATTAGTATCATTAAAACATGTCTTTATGTTAGATTTTTCACATTTATGAACTGTCCGAGATTCGTTCTTAGGGAACAAAATAATCAAACTTAGAGAGATATATTAATAATGTTGCAAAAAATTTAAAAAAAATTGAATTTCGCGGACTATCATTGCGGTTCCACCTCAAGCCTACCTATTACTATTACAACTGCAACAGATTGTGACCACTTAGGATGCATATCATTGCATTCGACCCGTTATGCATTACATCGCTCAACTTAGATATTTTTTACGTACACTTATATCAACCGTAAAATTCCCATATCATTAAGGTTAATTAAAACATCCGTTATTACGATTGAAGAAATCTTATTGGACGAGATGTTTCACATTCTTTCACAGATCATTCTTTAATTACCTAATTATAGAATATGTAGGCAAGATGCTGTAATCACAGGAAATAAGTGTAGGTATACATTTAAGATACTTCTTATTTTATAGGTAATTAAAACAGCATTAATTAAGTACATCTTGAAGAACTTCTACGTTTGATTGCGCTTTGCGATTCTTTCGATTTGATTTGTTTTTAATAAAGGATTGCCTACGTAATAGGTTGTTGTTGTTATTAGTGATGGCTTTTTGTGTGAGTTTTATATGTAAAACGACGTTCTTTCGTTTCATGGTTACTTAGTACCTACTTCATCAGGGGGAATAGATTGCATACAGGTCCTAGAGTTTTCGAAATGAAGGTCCAGAGCTTTAAAATTATATGAATTCAAAATCATTCCGCTATCCACTTAGCCTTCATTTGAACTCCTTTGAATTCGGACCATTTTACAATCCCTAATCAAATTCGTACAGTCCACAACAAAAGTACATTGTAAAAAGACGAGCTGCTCATTAAGTACAATCGTTAATTGCGCAGTCAAATCGAACGCTACCTAACTTCATTACATTCTTCCGTTAATACGACATCGGACGGCGCCGTCCGGGGCCGTCCGGCGAGTTATGCAATGAGCACCCTCCCATTCCGATCACGTGCGAAACGGACCGGGGGCTGCTAATTAAAAATCGAAGGATTTTTGTTACTAACTGTACTTGTTACGTATCGAGAGAAGTATCGATAGACTGGAGTTTTTTGTCGATGAAATCTTGCGATAAATAGCGTACAGATATGGCGCGGCCCTAGAACGGAAGCGTGTCCGGGTTTTGTGAATGGTAGCACACAGATAACTGTAGCCTTGGGTGGAATAGGCTCTTGTTATTTTGGAGATTTCCGTCGACAGATATGAATTTTTCGAGTTTGATGACGTTTGCTGATATTGGGTGAAGATGCTCAAGATACGTTTCCCTTTATTTTTCAAAGAAGTTATTTTCAAAGCTGGTTTTCCATGTGTAATCGAAAACTCAGCCTTTCTTGAGGCTACTGCCGTATTGTAGTAAACATGTACACCGATGACATCATACTGCTATTGACAAGTCTCTTAGTAACACCGATAGAGTCAGAAGTCACAACCGCTAAAGCGCATGAATTACACCAAACGTAACGCGATCTGAACTGCCTGCTCGTTTTTAATCGACCTTTAAACCTGAACCTACAATTATAAGAGTAAAATAGTTGATTAACTTTAACTTTATCCAGCCATAGTATATAAACGAGATACCTACTTGAGCATTTTTCCAAATGCCGCAGTATCACAATTTAACTCTCTCGACTTCGCAGGTCAACACTGAAATTCTGCCCAATTTTAAACAAAAAACGACAAATTCCTGAAAGCACCTACGCGAAAAAAATATAAATAAAATATATAGTCAAGTCAACGTCCTACATACAACAACTTGTACGTATTTCTTTACTATTACCGGGCCACCCCCGCCCGCCCCGCGCCTCCCACCTTACACTCCGGATCTCATGCTTACAAACTGTCGCATTACCGGTCCATCCTTGCCGACAATACCCTGACATTCCTCCTCAAAACCCAACTCTATCACGTTGCAATACGGACTATGTGTCGCGAAAATGTGACTGCGGAACGCAAACGAGAAAACTTGTCAATGCAAATTGAACTATATATTCAGATGCTAAGGTTGAAGTTTGCCTGTAGTGCACTCGGTATGGTAATGATAATTCTAAGCAAATGCCATAAGGAAATAAGCTGAGTGGTTCCTTTTGGAATTGTTTACTTGAGAAGATTTCGTTTGGGTAAACAAAAGGTGGACGATGACCATAGGGTGGTGACACACCAGCGGAGGCTTTAGTGGTCACATTACCCTACGGACGATTGATGGGAGACAGTTGGCTAATTTATGGACAGTTCACCAGCACCAACGCGAATTTGAAAAATACGAGATGAAAAGTGTTTGTTCTGAGTTAATTGTTTACAGATCCTTATAAATCCAAATTGTCGTAATCAAGTTTATTATAGTAGTTGATCTGCCATACAAGCCCTCCATTACTTTGCTTTATTTATTTTTTCCTATTCACTATTGTCCATTGAACATTGGCTTTCTCATATATCATTTAAACCTTAGACTTCATGTCCAGGTCATCAATGTTGGCAGTCAGATTGATAGCCACCAGAGTATGCTGACACTTATCCTCATAACCTTTACCCAGAGTTAGCTTTTACGAATCCAAAACAAAACTGATAATAAAGTTGTATACCTATGAATATCAATCGACAAGTTACACCTCAAATACAACGTGGCTACAGCAATAGTCAGTTACGATAATCTATTTACAGCTCACTGCTACCGTAACTGCAAACAGCACCAGCTACTGCTAGAACCAGTTAAGATTCCAAAAGTGTCAATATTTACAAGGTTATCAACACAAACTATCGAATAAAGAAACCGATGGCAATCATCGTAATCGGCCGGTTACAAGACAATGCACTACCACAATAGAGGGCCATTCTGAAAGCGCTCAGTACTAGCGACCAATCGCGTTGAGTGAAAACTGCCATAAACGGCGCTGAATAGCTCTGCCAGATCAGCGGGGAGACGCGGAAGTAGGTAGAAAGGTTTTGCATCAGTGAGGTTTTGGAATGCTACTGAATTGCAAAGGCGGTAGTCGGTTCTGGGCTGATAAGGATGTGTTAAGGAACTGTAACTGGAGATTTTTTTATTACTGTTTGGGATATATTGTAGGATTGTTATAGGTATGGTTACTGGTTAGGTTATAGTAGAAACTTAAGGTACGTCACGATAGTCACTTACGAAGAATCAACTTGTCCTAGATTCTCGTTTAGAACTGACATAAAACTTAATGGAAAACCTTTTACCTTTACGAAAACAATACCTCTTTGCAATTTATTTTAAACCTCATTAAAGTAATTCAAAGAGCAATCTCCAAACTAATTCAATAAACAATCCAGCCATAACCAGAGAAACAGGACAAACATCAAAATTTAAAATCGCTTTCACAGAAATTGAGGATAAGAGAACAGTACAATGTGGCTATTAGCAGTAACTTATTATAGACAATTTCCTACGTTGGTACGCGACCAATCGGCCTGAGTGAGAACCGCTATAAACGGAAACAGTTACGGAACGGACTTATGGAATAAGGGACTCTTTGGACCGAGGCGTCCCTGGATTGGGACGGTGACATCAGAATCTTCTGATTGTGTGCTGAATAATCTGGGAGTCACAAGAAATTCTGCGTTAATAAAGGTTAATTATTTGCTCTTTAATTTCTTTAATTTAACATTAGACTCTCAATAGATATTCAATGATGCTATAGGACACAATTCTGAAGATACAAAGTCATCAGACTTGTCAAACAGATTAGTGGAAAAATTTGAAACTTTGGCATTTACCCATAGGTTACTTATATACGATATCCATGTCTAAATTTGTACTCTAAAACCACCTTTAAATTAATAAATAAGTAAAAGACTCATCAATTATTGTCTCCTCCTCAATGTCATTAACTTCAACAAGTTCAACTATTGCATATACATTAACAAAACTTAATCTATTCCGTTCAATTCCTTCACTTCTAAAACAATACACTCCCAACATTTCCTGATGTGCATTACTATTATCACAATACAATTCTAAAACCCGACTAACTTCACCTTTACCATCCTTTAATTGGTACCAGCCTAGCTAATGTTGCTAGGTAAAATACTGCCGTACCGTCTGTTAGTGCGTTGTTTATTCTATGGCCACTATAGGAATTTACGTTCTATTGTGTTCGGGCGATGTTTTAGGTATCGGGAAGGTCAATGACTTTGATGCACTAGTTAACTATGTATTGAGTTTTGTTACGGTTAAGGAGAGTTGGGTTTACTTAATTGATTAGTCTCAAACAAAGATTTAAGTAGATTCGCCCTACGGTCGCGTTTCTGTTTCGTTTTGACAATACAGACGGACACAATGTCGCAGTCAGTTGACTTGATCGTCATGGACAATATCATTGTGAGCGCTCACTCTTCGTCTGAAAGCATTGCCATGACTGCAAGAGCTAAATTATAGGGCATTCATTTAGGCTGTAATTTTTGAAAATTAAGGTGAGAAAGAAGAGAAGTGTTTAAGTTAGTTATAGTGGTTCTTTAGGTGTGCATAGTGAACTTCTCAATTTTTATTTTTTGTTTTTTATTAATCAAAACAAGAACAAAAAAACAGACATTTGGTTAAACACACCACACAAACCATCGCGGGTTTAACAGTGGTGTGGCAATGGCTATTTGCATTAACATTTATAAAATACTAGCTTCCGTCAGCGGCTTCGCCCGCGTGATATCTTTATAAACTATATAGCCTATGTAACTGGTGAAATAATTTTTTAAATCGGTCCAGTTCGTTTGAGTTTATTCATTACAAACAAACATACAAAAAATCTAATCTTTTCTCTTTATTATTAGTTTAGATTTAGACAAGTAGATTTGTGTAGAGAAGAATGATTTCTGTTAACAATCCGATTAAGGCTTCATACCAAAGGGAAAGGCGTTTCTGCATATGTTTTCTAAATAAAACTTTCTCGAATGTCATTGGCCATACCATTCTTGGAATACCTAGAACTGCTTGTAGGTAAAATTGCGTATGTAAATTGTGGCAGATTTTCATATGCGATACAAATACTTGTAACTTGATATTTTCTCTACATTTCTTTATTTTGAAGCTTTAATTTGCTTCTGAGAACTTGGTTATACATAACAGTAAGTTAACGTTAACCAGGACGAATATTCACAACTATCACATTAGGTTCTAATTTATATACATAATTAAATATCTCGAACTTTCCACAATAATTAAATCTATACTTACGAATTTCAAAATTATCATAAGTTCTTATTCGGAATCAATTAAGAGAAAATTCTCGAATCGATATCATGGTGGACAAATTATGTAAATAGAGAGGGGGGTGAGTATCTTCAATCTACAAGACGTTAATGGACAGGCAGACATGGAGGCACTTGGCTATAAAGATATCAATCAAGCTGAAGTTAGGGTCATTTTGTTGTTATTTCAAATGGTCTTGTACCATTAAATTAGCATCGGAATGGTACCGGCGCATTCTCATAAGATCACGGTATCAGAGTCCTGAGTGTGGTGCAAGGTAACAGCGAATCTCCAATTAGATTTTTTTTGGCGTTAAACAAACTTAAATATCCTTTTGTGTTGTCATCTTAAGTACTAACAATAAGTCCTCAAAAGGGTAACTAATTCTTGATAACTATTACAAGTTAATATTCAGATAAGATAAGCAAAAAAAGACAAGTGTAAGCAATTAATTATTCATGTTAAATTCGGTACTAGAAAAGTCAGAACAAATTATATTTCTATGCAACACATTATTTTATTCCTGAGGTCTTTTTAATAAAATAAAATTTTTACTACTTTTTTTTTTTACTACTTGATATTCAATTTAAAACAAAGATATGCTTATAACAAACAGCCTTTTATAATAATGCCAATTCTCAAACTTTCAGATCGTTACCTATCGTGACTCGCACCGCGCCTCTCAATGACCTCTATAAATGCACTGAGAAGGGAGCACAGATTACTTCTAACGCACAATACCCGTTGAGGAAAGCTACCGCGCACTGCACGCTAATAGGAGGAATCAATCGACTGACAACTGACGCCACTGTCCTATTGGTTGTAACTACACACCATCTGTAAAAGCGTGTAATATGCATTTTAGAAAACCATACGCTATTTTCCATGGGAACTATAAGTACGTAAATTACCACATTTTGGCAAAGTTACGGTTTAAGACATTTATTTTTCATAAAGAATACAATTCACTTATCATGAGAAATACACGTTAATGTTATTACTAAATACATGAACTTATGAAGAACGGTAGGTACTCGTAAATAATCTATTAAGTAATAGATGAAGTTTACCTAAGCATGAGGAGGTTATTGTAAGTTTAGTGAGAAGCCCACTGTCTTATTAAAATAAATATGCATTTTAAGCAGTTTTTTTTTACATATTTACGTGTCAATTAGTTGGAATGTGAAAATCAATGGGCAGCTTCGATATCCACCTGCGTTACGTTTCGTTTCGGAGAGGTTTAAAAGTATAACTATTTAATGTGTTTCACAGAAAAAATCTCACTGTGATGCAGTTCAAATAACGAAAACTATGTCTACGACATTGATTTCAAGTCAAGATCAAGCATAGCGTTCTAACTACTTACCTACTCATACTTTCTACAAATCTCTTTCGAAAGTAAATTACTCCGCAACATTACAATTTCAATCAAAGCAATACCGTTGACATGATTCATACCAACACGAAGCCCATAACTCGTGCACTAAACGACTTCGACTTCCATCAATATGAGTAAGTAGCTACGACTAGACGAACTACAAAACTAATTACAAGGAAAATTAAAATGATTCACGAATATAACGTCTTGTACATGGCTTATTGCGGCGGTGCTCAACCTTTGAGAAAGCGAAAGAGACGAATTTTCAGGTTCAATTGTATCTACTAAAGCTGTTGAAATAACGTTTTACAAAAGAAGAAGATATCATGTTTTCAACATTACATTTAGGTTCTTTTTTTTTCTTTTAAAATGTTCAGGTCTAGATTAAGCATTGTTGGTATATATAGGGCATAATCTATTGTAAGTTTGTAAACAGAAAATATTTTCTGAAAAGGTCGTAATTTCCCTCTGCAACGTGAAGTAGTCATTCCTAAGCCATCTACTCTTTTCGCCTGGTAAACATACAACTTCACCTGTAGATGGACAAAACCATTTGTAACACTTGTAGGACACAAGTGTTACAGTAACTGCAACTGGTTGGTGCGCGTATAACAAAGAAACAAAAAGGTTGACTACCGCTGGAGTACAGGGTGGGGTCGTCAGTCCCCATAAATCGTACAGACATACAGAAATGATATTTTGTTATTTAAAGGCGCTAGTTAATTTCACATGGGACTATAAATCACTCTTTTAATGGGTATCTGTTGAAAAAATAACTCCAGCGTTCTTACTATTTTGTTAATGAGATTTTTATTCGTTTCACTATGGAGATATCATCATGTTTTTAAGTAGAGGGATAGCAAAAAATGCCTGAATGTTGAAACAGTGATAATTTTTATGGACTAGGTTTCAAGTTAGCAATAGTATATCTTTTTCAGCGTAACTATTTAAAAGCATCAAACCCAGTTGCTGGACTCCTGCTGAAGTCTTTGTTTTTCTTCTCCTTTAATATAAACATTTTTAATGTCGAAAATTACGAATGTTACCGGACTAAAGTCACTATCAATGCAAGCGTATCTTGTCTGCTTCTACTGTAAAAACTGCTCTATCTTCATTTGTTTGTTGTCATCATAGTATTAATAATTATTATGTGAAGCAAAAACTTTGTACCCCTTTTTACGAAAATTACGCGGACGGAAGAGTATGAAATTTGGCACAATTAAAGTTTATAAAATATGGAGAAGGAGTGCAGAAAGCTAATATTTTTATATAATATACATTAGAAATATATTAAATTAATAAAAAAAACATTACACACACTACCATGCGTTTGACACAAGATGGCTACCTTAGAATCATGACATTTAAATGAATTATGGCCGAATTTCGACCTCTGAGCGACCACTAGTATTAATAATAACGCAAATATATTAATATTATTCCATGTTTATTAGTGCCTTGTGTATTATCTTTGTCATCACCATCAGTACTTTGAATTTTCTAACATAAATCCATGACCTACACTGTACCTTTTTCCTCATTAAACTCATAAACTTGGTTATCTCCCACAGTATGAACTATAAATCGTTGATGTGCAGGTACAACAATAAATTACTTTGTATCAAACGTGTCATGGTTCTCAGTTTTATGAGTGAAGTAGAGGTTAATGTAGTAACCGTTGCAGCTTTGTAGGTTTATGGGTTTTTATAAGAGCTGCTCAGTTGATAGGAATGTTTGAGCACTAATTATAATCCATCATGCTAAAAATTACTTTTGGTTTTCCCCAAAATTGTGAAGCTGTCAAAGTGACTGCTGTAGAAACTTGTAAAATAAGATTTATTCGTTTAATATAAGTAAGATTTATATTATAGAAATTGCTGTTAGAGTCTGGTTCATCCATGAATACACTCTGCTTAATTATAAAGAAACCGTGATGGTGCAAATGAATTTGAATAAGTTTTATACTAAAGCCTTTCTTCTCGTGATGTTTCCACAGCAAAACATTCCCATAAACAAATCTAAAATTTGACTTGTAACAACAAAACATATTTCTAAATATAACCCTAAATCTTGTGCTGTTCCCATAAATTCCAAGAGCACAAACCCCGAGGCTGTCAGTCCGTCTGTGTGCAGCGTAACTCAGGAACTGGCCAGTCTTTGTTTTATCTAGATCTGCCATCGCCTGACGCGCAATAGCGCAATGAAAGATTGGAGATACAAAGATCCACTTTCAATATAAATCTTCTAGTATCAGTTGTACGTCAGGTTTGCTTGATATATCGTGATGAAGGTTTGGGATTTTGTTTTCGTGAGGAGTTTCATCAGACTGATTTGTAAAAGAGGAACTTGGAATGTCTTTGTGGCTGACCAGTACGTTTTGAGAAGAATGAGATTACTGCTATTGTTATAGCTTGCAACAAAATCGTGCCACTTTGAGAACGCCTCAAATATTCGACAACCTAATCACAATTAAGGTTCTGGCAAGTCTTGTATTCCTAGGATACCTTATGGCGATTAATACTTGAACTAAGTATCACTATTAAACTTATATTAGGAACTGATTGTTCCAAGAAATGAAACTATGAACCAACAAATTACACATTTGTAACAAACATCACCAGCTACAATGGTGGCTGGTGATGACGGTGTGACTGTAGTAACACGGTCACTTCTTCTCCTCCTAAATCAGTGCAAATAAACTAAACATCTATAACTCCCAAGCCATTTTATACGTTCTGTTCTCAATAAAATTTAAATACAACTATCGTAAATCACCAACTGATTAATACGTTGACATACGTATAAAATACACGGTATAATCAAAACAAAAGAATTTGTTCATCAGTACTATAAATTGGTGGAGGAATAGTCGCAAATCACAGGGTTTTCCGACTAGCGCCCTGATAGGAGTCGGCAACGTGTGGCTGTTTTAAAAAGAGTGAATAAATAGAAGATTTGTATCACTTGGCGCCGGTTATTGAAGGCTTTATAACAAAACATGCTGTCAGATCTGGTATTAGCTGTTAATAAATACTTAAAACCATTGAAGTAAGAAAGCGGGAATTGAAAAGTTCAAGACATCTTTGTACTTAATTTAGCTTAGGTAACTAAAAATATAGATGACAACGATATTTACAATGATGTCCATCCAATTAAGTCAAATCTAAAAGTAAATACCAATGAGATTTTGTTCTTATAAGATAAATCTTGACAATATGTCAGTAGTAGGTATACTTGAGCAGCTTGAGCTCAAGCCAATTCAATTTTAAACGAGAAACTAAACCGTTGAACGCTTAACAATCAATCCAGACGTCTAAATTCCTTCACAACTTCTAATTAGAAAATAATTAAACACAAAACAAAAGGAATCTTATTAAAAATCCCCATATATTGCTCACTAACTACTCCTACATCCTTTTAAAAAACAACGTCCATAAGTTGAGCGTCCCTGCGTAGATCAAGATGTGTGCGTTACTCGGCCTGCGCCTGCACATTGACAGATTTATGTGAGAGGATGCCCGCCGACCCATCCCCACCACGATTAGATAATTAACTAGTTTTAACGCTCCATCATTTTAGGTTTAGATTCGGTTTGGAAACGTGGTGGATCGATTGATTTAGAATAGACAGAATTTGGGCAAAAATCTTTGAAGAGACTGGCAAAGAGAGGCCTAAACCGAAGTCGGGCTGGTGATAATGATGATGAATGAACTCCTAGATTCTTGTTACACAAAAAAAGAAGTATGCTTTGTAAAGTATCTAAATGCTTGATCAAAGTATAGAATTGCGACAACATTTCGAGTGCAGTTTATGTCGTAATCTTGAATCATCAAACAAAATAGAAAAGACACCAGAAACTGGACAAATCTTAATCAAGCCACGGTAATCCAAATAAATGATAAAATTAAAACACGCCCCGATATAATCGGCCAACAAATAGACACTTAATTCGAACATTAGTCAGTAATACTCGAAGACATCTTGTAACAAGTCTGCAATCACTCTCAGATTAGTACCAGGTATTTATGTTGTTTTAGTAGCTTTCATATAGAAAGCGATGCGCTAACTCAGCTAGCCTGGCTTTAAATTACGCTAAATGGGACCATACATCCACTGGCCTTATCTCCGCGCCATATTTGAATACAGGGTGTGAAATCTTGCTAAAGAGCTACATTAAGTTGCAAATTACAGAAGATAGTTTATTTAGATTTGTTTTTGATTTTCTTGGGTGTGTTGGATCGTGATTTGTGGGTAGGGAAGTATTTGTTAGTTTTTGTTTTATTTATAAAATATGTGTACAAAAATTGTGGAAAATTGGATTGATTTAATCTATCTATACACATGGTGATTCCAATACTGCTTCAAAAATCAATGGTGTACAGTCATAAATCTTTTATCAAAGTCTGAGTTCTTAATTGAAAGTGATTTTGCGTAAACAAGCCAATATTTTTCGTTTTATCAATTTACAATGTCACCCCCTCATTATTATGCATACGAAAAACTGAGGAATCTCATAATAATGCACACAATTTACATACACGACACATCAGATCATAAACATGTACATGTTATTAGATAGCTTGTTGCATGTGAAATATTCATCGGCCTACAATGTTGCCGTATGCGGCGTCATCACGGCACAACATGGCAACACTATTCTACATATCTATGGAATTATATAATAAAATACGACTGTCATCCGTCATAGTGTTGCAACCCGGATCGAGTCCTAGCCGACACGCAATCGTAAATCTGGCTCAGCACTGACGCGTCAGTCATACAAATCATTCAAACTCTCTTGAAACCCGATCGTAAATACGTCTGAGTGTAGCATTAATCATTTTGAATACAGAATAAGAAGTGCCTCGGGCGTACGCGATTGGTCGTCACTAAACGAACAATTATTCAAATGGCGCGCTCCCATTGGTCCACGGCCGTTCGGTTTTTTACGTTGACAGAGTGATGGATTCGACCCTTCGACTCGTGCGCAGTTTAGTACCCATTTCATTGTTGTGTGCGTACGTTTATGTAGCATGCGAGCTATCAATCTCCGTCTAAAAGTAAATGCTTGGAGTTTTTGTGCTCTTATTTGCGATTGCAACGTTTAACATCTTTTTGTGCAATTAACGCGGTGATAAATGATTTTTTACTTTTTTATAGATAGCAATAAAATAAAACCTTTGTAAAGACCGCAACACGTAAAAAAGGCTCTAGACATTTATTTTATGCGTTTGCACACGTTTTATGCGTTAATGTGGCTTCTAAAACTTGTAAGGAGAAATAATTGCTGGCCGTTTTATATTACGTGCACATTCACACGCATTAACTCCAAAAACAGGGATCTGAAATTTAAATTCCATTTCGATCTTTATGCCCTCATGCACTATAGCCTCTATCACAAAAGATAACACACTGTATATCAACAGTCACTGTCACATTCGAAATAGTCAACTACCCGCATCGGAGTCGATAAGTGTCGACTATTCGATAGCGTATCTGGACGATTTATCCGAGTAGAATATCGATACCCGGAAGCACCTCTGGACTGCGGGAAAATGGCGGCGGTCGGCTCTCCGCGATTGGCTGAAGCAGCGCGCGCGCACCTCACATCTGTCACTAACTATTACCTTTTTATGTAGGAACTTTACGAGTAACTTTATAACCACGGACGCCCATCGCGAAGCGGTGAAAATATTTAAACCCCATAAATTTTTATGGTTTAAAATAAACGGTAATGGGGAGTTATGTATAAAATACTTGTAATGTATGTGACTTTATCAGTGGTCTTGATTGGTTTAGAGCTGTTCGGGCCCTTTGAAGTTTTAACGCGATTTTAATTGATGGTTATTAGAGTTTAAGTATGAACTACTTATAGTAAAACTCTGAAGCTTCTTGGTACTATTTTATTAGCGTCCCTGATCGAATATTGGACACGACGAGGTATTTATTACCATGGATATTTTTTTGTTTTTAATATGATTGGATTTCTCGCTGTATTAAAGTTATTTCCAGGATATTGAAGAGATAAAGCTGTTAACTTACTGAATCATAAAAATATATTATTAAGTTTTTACGCATCGTCGCTCTGCTAATGTCTTCCAATAAAATAGTCAGTTAATACAAAACTTAACATTAAAAAAATATACTCAGCTCGTCTCTGCTATTTTAGGTCGACAGTAAAAATAATTCCCTAGTCTATCGTTACTTACACTAAAACTAGCTGTAGGGATCTCGTAATTTTTACTGAAAACTGCACTGCGACTTACCTGCAAAGAGAATAAAAACAATGATTTATATCTTTCCTCGTAAACTATTATTCTGTGCCTATATAGAATGTGCTTACAAGCTCAAATGGTTACCTATGGCTAATTGACAATAACAAGTTAAGTTCAAAATATCTTAACAAAAAGAGAAGCTGTCCTTGTTGCCTTTTACCTTTTTTGTTACTGAAGATAGCTTAAGAGAAATAAAGCTCACGTAACCTTTTTCAAAACCAAATCATTTAGTAAAAAAAATTCGGTGAAAAGCAAGGCATCCTTCAGTTTAGCTTAAAAAGCCCACCACCAAAAAACTACCCTACGTTCAACAAATATTTCCAAAAAACAAAAATAAAAGCTCTTTCAGACTTTCCTGAAAATAACTCGCTATACTTCAAAAGTAGTGACGCAAGTCTTACACAAGCTTAAGTTTCAGTCTTTCAGCCGTGACAGTAAAGGCTTTAGCAGGACACGTTTCCGGTTCCGGCTGGCAATTAAATCTTTGTTTAACGAAGAAAACTTAATTAAATAGTCAAAGGGAGCTTCTTTGATTGATGTCATTATTGTGTAGGTGGAGTGTGTCTGTTGTACAACGTATTTGTACTTTTAAAACTATTATTTAAGTGCCTCTTGCAAAATTAAAGGAAGGAGCTTATTTATAACTTTGAATTGCCAATCATAATGAACGATTTGATTTACAAATAAATAAAATTGAAGTGTCTGTTTGTAATGTCAAAATAACAGCTTTTGACTAAATGCATATGACAATACTTATTTTTTTTTTTTTTTTTTTCTATTTGTTCGGGCTAATCTCCGAAACAGCTGGACCGATTCTGAGATGACTTTAACTGGCAGATAGCTGATGTTATAAGGAGTAACTAAGGCTACTTTTATTTTAGAAAAAAAATTAGGGTCGACCCGGGTGAAACCACGGGTAGCAGCTAGACAAACATATTTTGAAATAATTTATATGCTGTGTTTTTTATGTCTACGCTTGATGACAGAACAGCAGTAAAGACTACAAAAGCAGGCATGGTCCCAGGGGGGGGGGGGGGGGGGTCCTGGGGGTCATGACCCCCCAAAATCATTAAAGCTGTCGACAGCTTGAATGATTTACGTGTCTTACTAACTAAAAATTTTAGGTACTTGAGCCACAGCGACCCCGATATACAAAACAAATATGAAAAAAGCCTGCTAAGCAGACAACTCGGGTTAAGCCCAGATTTCAAAACCTAAACTGCTGTAAAACGAGTTTAAGCTTTTCTTCTCGACAAAGTAAATTCTCTTCCTGTATAATGGTCAAAAGAAAACAGAATCTATTCAAGGCGAGGCGCTAAAATTTTGAGGTTCGCGTCTCGCTTTACTCTTGAGCTTTTCTTCTTAAGTCGACAAAGATTGTCATTCTTAGTTCTTTTAGAATGATTAAACGCAAATCTAACGTATCCGAGGGTGCAAAATGTTTTAGCTCGCTCCGCTCGCTCTTGTATTCTACATTTTCATAGTTGCTTGCTCTTTCCTGCATAAGTCGACAATGTTACTCTTATTTCTGTTTGAAAATGATAATGAAATGCTAAGAAAACAGAACCTATTTAGGGCGGATGCAAAAATTTTGAGGCTCGCTTCGCTTGTATAGATTCTTGAGCTTTTCTTCATAAGTCGACAAAGTAAGCCATTCTTAGGGCTTTTGGAATTATCAAAACAAAATCTAACGAATCCGAGGGTGTGCAAAATTTTTGAGCTTGCTTTGCTCGCTCTTCATTTTCATAGTTGTTTGGCCTTTCCTGCATAACTCCGTTGCCTCGACATATCGCGGCACAGCGGATAGAGCTCCGGCGGGATCTAATGGCGTCATGGAGAGTGCGATTCTCGCAACCTAGTGCTGCGCACGCCACAGTTGCAGCCATAAGTCACCTGTCACCTTGGACGAAATCAAAAAGATCATCCTGTCCATAAAATCCAAGGCTGTGGGCTATGACGGCATCAGTCGTAGTATGGTCGTTTGGATCCTGGATAGCCTTCTCCCTCCAATTACCCATATCATCAACTTTTCGTTTGATTCCGGACAATTCCCATCCCCTAAAATTTCAAATCCCTCCCTACCTAGTCACTTTCGACCCATTTCCATTCTCTCATTCCTGTCTAAAGTGCTTGAGGCCTGCGTACACAAGCAGTTTACGGGGTTTGTTTACCGGAACAACCTTGTTAGCTCTTTTCAGTCTGGATTCAGGCCTGGGCACAGTACAACCTCCGCTCTTCTTAAAGTGACTGGGGATGTTAGAGAAACGATGGAGGATACCAAGGTTACCGTTTTGGTATTAATTGATTTCTTCAACGCCTTTAACGCCGTCCGCCACGATATTCTCCTTTCTATCCTTTCTCATCTTATGGTTTCGTCCGAGGCTCTGAAATGGTTCTCGTCTTATCTTCGTGGACGTCAGCAGTCGGTTTGCGTTGATGAGAGCTCATCGAGTTGGCGCGACCTGGATGCTGGTGTTCCACAAGGCGGTATTCATTCTCCATTATTATTCTCCATCTTCATTAATTTTATAACTCACTGCCTTCGGTGTTCGTATCATCTTTATGCCGATGATCTTCAATTATATACAGCTGAGCGGGTAGAGGGTTTGTCGGACGCTATAGCAGATGTAAACCTAGATTTAGATGCTATCAAGAAGTGGTCTGATAGGTTTGGGGTGTCAGTAAACCCCTCAAAGTGTCAGGCCATTATAATTGGAAGCTCGCGCCTCCTCTAATTTTTAATAATATCGTCATACCTATTAGCCCTACGGTGAAAGATCTCGGTTTGCATCTTGACTCGACACTTAGCTGGCAACGCCAGGTCTCTAATGTTAGTCAAAGGGTCAACGGTACTCTGCGGTCGCTGTATCGTCTGAGAAACTTTTTGCCTGCTAAGACGAAGACTATGCTTGTGCAGACTTTGATTTTCCCTATCGTCGACCATGGTGACGTCTGCTACTTTGACTTGAATACGGTTTTGCTGGAAAAGCTCGACAGACTGCTCAACAACTGTATCCGGTTCATTTTCAACCTTAGAAAATATGACCATGTGTCTAGCTATAGGTCTGAGCTCAAATGGATGTCCATTCGCCAAAGGAGAAGTTTGCGCGCTTTGACCACGCTTTTCTCCCTTCTCAACTCTCCCACTCCTCCTTCTTATCTTATGTCTCACTTCCAATATCTATGTTCTTCACACACTAAGTATCTGCGTTCTTCTAACAATCTTCTCCTACTCTGTCCTTCTCATACTTCTGACTTTGTTAATTCTTCCTTTCATATTCAGTCCATTCTTCTTTGGAATGCGCTTCCTCTTGATATCAGGACGGCCACCAGTCGGTATGCATTAAAGCGGAAATTGCGGAGTTATTTTCAAAATAAATAGAGTAGAGTCATCTCAACACCTCTCTCCCTTGAATTCGTATATATGTATATATATATAATATAGGTATATATTATAGTAAATATGTATGTATGTAGTTTGCACTGTTGTACCTATTTTAGTTATAATGTATTAGAATACTTTTTTTAAATTTATCTTTGTTCCTCTCATATAGAGCACCTGCCATCTAATCTCTTCATCACCCTTGGTTGACTGGTAGAGAATGCCTAAGGCATTAAGTCCGCCTTTGTACTTTTTTGAGTGTGAAAAGTTTAAATAAATAAATAAACAAATAAGTCCCCTCTTTGAGGAGTGGCTAGAGAGGCGCCACGGCGGAGTCATCACCTTCCGCCTGACGCCGGTCCTCACCGGACACGGTTGTTTCGAGAGGTTCCTGTTCCGTATAAGAGCGCGAGGAAACGCCCGGATGTCACCACTGTGTGGGTCGCCCGGAGGACACGATGGAGGTCTGCCCAGCATGGGCGGGGCACCACCGTGTCCTTGTGGAGGCGATCGGTGGCAGTGATCTCTCGCGTCCGGCCCTGGTCCAGGCCATGGTACGGAGCGAGAGGGAGTGGGAAGCCGTCACCTCCTTCTGCGAAGCAGTAATGCTCGCGAAGGAGGAGGCGGAACGCGTGAGGTAGAGGCAAATTTCGCGCACTCACGCCCCAAGCCGCCGCAGGAGACGCCCTGGGCGTCGGGAATCGCAGGCCGATTCCCGGCCACCGTAGGTGCGGGCTTGCGGACGGTGAGCAATGGGTAGCTCGCCGTCCAATAATGACCAGGCCCGGGTCGACGGCGCGTTGTGTTCCACGCGCGCTTCAAAGAGATGTCAGCTTAACTGAAGGGGTCTCCTAGGACCGATGCCTGCCGGGGTTGCGGGAAAGTCCGAAAGGGATACCGTGGCCTCTGGCAGCGTACAGACAACTGAAGGAACACGGGTGGGTTTTAGTCAGTAAGAGTCTAACACGCCCTCCCGTACCGCCCGGAACGGGAGAAGTTGTCACTGTTTTAACCCGCCTGTTTGGTCGGGGTACCCTAACTTAGTTACTGCGACCAACTGTGAGAAAAGATCAGAAAGTTAAAAAAGAGGTTCAGATATTTAAAAAGTGAGCATCATTAGAAAGGTCAAAAAGTTTTTAGAGTATCAATTAAATATTTCCATAGTATTCTTCGGCACCCATGGTGACCCCCCCCAAAATCTTAGGCTGCGACCGTGCCTGTACAAAAGTTCGTTAGACATTTGAAAGAAAGAAAAATGCATTTATTGACATTATAGTAAAAAAAAAAACTTAAAACTATAAATAACAGAACGCAATGCTTTGAATGCCAAAAGGGCCTCAGCTCAGCATAATGCACAAGGTGATGATGGATCACCTGACGCTGATTTCCAGCTGCAATCAACGAGTGCCATACGCTAGAATAATAAACACATAAAGAAGAAAGAAAGAAAGAAAGAAAAATTGTTTATTCTGTACAAACCAAACGGACATTACAAAAAAAAAATAAAGATAAAATACACATTGACAAATTAGCCAAAAGCCTCATATTCAAAATTCAAAATGAATAAAAGTTTGACAAATTTTGGTCTATTGCTTGATATCAGGGCCAGAGACCAAAGACAATTTACAATTGCTTACGTAATGTGTTGCGTCACTAACAAATGAAAACAAACAAACAATCAAAACAGAAACAAAATGCCGATTGCAGAGTGGAAAAATAATATTTACAATAACATAACAAATAAGCTGTGAGTCGCATCTGTGCAAGAATAGATCAAGGGAAGTGCATGTGCTTTAATCAATTATAATTTTAATCACTACTACCTGAGGATTGCCATACAACAGCATATTTCCTTTACACTTACAAAGTTAATCCATTATTGAATACCACTACAGACTAACATTACGATCGATTTACAATCAAACAAAACCGTGGTCGAATTTACTACAAAATGTAAAAGCTTGCACCGTCACATGAAAGCTTTAGATTGTGCCTAATGACAGCAGCACCGTTGACCACTTAGTCGATCGTCTGGCCAACCCCTAATTACTAAATAAACTGCCAACTGATTGACAAACACAATCACAGAAAAGTAAACTCAATTTCGAACCAAATTATCAGACGAAAATACAGTTACATAAAAATAAAACCTCAAAATTCAAAGACCATTTCAATTGACCAATCAGAACGCAGAAGCTGACCAAGCAACATATTAATTCCCCACTAAAGCTACTACATAACGCCATTGTTTCCAAATGTATAAATTAATAACGGTATTAAAAAAGCTATAACGATAAAAACGACCCACACGTTATCACATTACAAGATCAAAAAGTTTAGATTTCTATAACGCATTTAACGTTAGCCGCCAACAGTACAATAAAAGTTGAGATCGGACATTTTTAATGTGTTTTTACGAGCCGTTTAAATCGCGTTTATTTAACTGTATTATAAACGTTACGACAAAAGGTATTTTATCGTTGTTAGTGTGCATAGTTTCGGTAAAATTTCTGATATTAATTAGATTACGGTTGCTATGTCAAAGATCATGGTGGTTATTGTCAAATATAGCGGTAAGTCAGCTGGCGCACTGCCCGGTTCCTTTGTTGTCGTTTATTTATTTATGAAAGAATTAATTTTGCATTTATAATGAGATATTTGTTAAGATATCCAGTTTGGGACCGATGTGTTGGTTAGATTAAGTGTTTGTTCGACATTTTCAAAGTTTATCTACCGACAGAATCGCGTCTATTTGGAAGTTGAGACAATACAAGCTATAAAAGAAATTATGGAGAAGTAGACAGTTTGTTTGTTAATTGATTAGAATCATAAAATTTATTATAATGAAGTGTGCTTATTTGAATATTAAGTTAAGTCTGATCAATTTATAAGATAGACATTAATGACAGCATTATTTTCAAACCGTAGAAACATCACGACAGAAGAATGCAAAACTGTAGGGCGACATCTTCTTAACAAAAAGTAATTTTCCACCTCCGACAAAACTAAGAATTTTAAGAAAGATTGTAATTTTCTATGCTACCTTACCTCTATGTCAACATCAGCAATTAACGATGCAATGCAAAGGAACCAAACAGAAAAGACTTATTTTCGCCAAAATTAGATATAAAGATAAATACCAATATCTTAATTTTAGTTTGCCTAACGAAACGACCAAAACAAAGCAGTAAACTATTCGAGAAGAAATTGATACTAATTGCTGCAGTCGTCTGATCAAGTCCAGCCATGTCCCTTTCGGTACCAGTCGCCAAATCAAGCCAATATGTAGTTATTTCAGTAATACAGCATCTCACTAGCTCTGTTACATTCTAGACACACAACACCTCTACTAAAGGTTCCCGATTTAATCTTGAAATTCGAACACTAATATGAAATCGATTCACACGATGTTATCGATAAAAAACAGTTGAAAATATACAAGAAAAATGTTACCGGTTAACGTAACGATACCCGAAACCAATCAACTGATTTAGATAATTATTTTATTGCTGGGAAAAATTGTGTTAAATCGGTGAAAAAATCACATAGTGTATTGTTAATGGGTGTTGATAACCATTTGTTGGATATAAATCAAATAAGCTAATTGTTCATGTCGTTAATTTAAGTTTAGATCGATAAAATCGAAAATTGGGCCTGTTTTTTTTACAATGTAAATCTAACAGTAATTTAAATGTAGTAAAACTTGAGTATTATAGAGCATATTGAATCATCATCGTATACTGTTATAAACTTCTGTTTGTTTGACTATTGAATATAAGTGTTTTTTTATTATTAGTGTAACACCATTCAATAAAACTACACAGATGTATTAGACATATTCAAGTCAATTTCTCTTTTTCAGTCAATGCAGTAGTTCAAACAGTCACTCCCAAACTCGAAAGCGACACACTCTCGACTGGAAACGTACATACAAATGATAGTATCTTTGCGACCAGCATAACAAAAGCTTGGACTAAGATCAACACACATTAGCTCTCAGACTTTGACCTGCCCCATTATTTATTGACGGGGAGGACAAAAATATATCGTCACGGATAGATAAAATCAGACAAAGCTACATATTATATGTACGGTCAACGGCAACGTAGTTAGAACTGCATTTATTATTAGTAAAAGGGTGAATTCCTACTTCCACTGTCGTATTTTCTTTGGTAAATAGATGCAATGAATGGGTTTATTCGGGATTGCACTTAATTTGAATAAATCAGAACGTCGTCCATATATATGCGTTATGGATACTTGATGAAATGTCAGTAGTGTATCCAATTGCCGAAAAAATCATTTGATAGCGCAAAACGTAAGGATTGGTTGTGACCGTATATTTAAAGGTTTTAATGCTGAGATAAATATTGAAATGTGTCGTGTCCAAATACTAGTGGCAGAAGCTTTCCAAGGGATCATAACCTTGATATCAATACGAGTCAAGAACAACCCTATACGTACAGTTAGAAGGACAAATCGGTGCGTACAGTCGTCGACACAATAAGCCCATGTGTCAGCGACAGTTATCTCGCAAGACACCACAATCTCTCCAACTGTCGGTCACACACAGACGGACCCGGGTATAGTTTGATGTATATTAGGGAATAGGCTGGAGGGCTTTCATAGTAACGTATGAATACTTATCTTGTTAGTAGGAGAAATAAATACTAAGCTTTCTCTAAAAGTTTTAACGCTTGAGGTTACCGGATGAGGAAACCGCACCAGGTGAATTCCCCTAATCTGAAACTTTGGATGATCTATATTAATTCAAATTTAGCATCAGATATGGATTGGTGAACATTTTTTTAATATTTTTTTAAGTGGTTCTACTTTGTTACTCAATACTTTCTTAAATTATTAGCCACTTTATAAATTTTTTCCCTGTTGTTTTAATTTTTCAGAATTGTTCCAGCTAACTTAACCAAAATCTATCCAAACCCTGCACCTTAATTGGTGAACTGTTCAAATAAAATCCATTGCGATCAATTGTAACTTTATGTGTGTTACCCAATTACCCCGCTGATACCTTTTGCAATACATATTTAAGTTAAAAGCTTGGGTGTGTTATGCGACATTTCCAACTTGACTTCACAACTAACAAGCACACTTTTTTTCCAAAAACGTAATACGCCTTCATATCTTGTCTCAGTGGAGACTGTGTCATGTGCACATAAACTTGCACCATTGAATGAAACCCGTTGGACGTTGGACATTTCACGTCACTTTTAGTTTGTCCTGCACTGGAGATTTTAAATGGACAAGCGTATATTATACTGATTTGTATTGTTATGTTTGTGTGTATGACATGTGTGTAATAAGTCAACAGAATAGTGTATGGCATTTAATTTACAAGGTACTTATTGTTCGATATAATGGTATCTCTTATTGGGATGCCTATCAATTCAATTAATTCGTGAGTGTCGATAGTACTACAAAAAACTTGGGATTTAACTTTTATAGTGTACATCTCAGTACCATGATTTTTAATAGTTTTGCATAGGTAACAATATGGACGATTATGGTAAATTTGATTGCTTCAAGCATTCACTTGATGTAAAGGCGAAGATATAAAAAAAACGACGAAAAAAGTCTAAAGCTTCTGATAAACTCCCTTTCCAATACTGAATTAAACCTTTAACGCTTACAAACAGAACCTGGTCCACCATTCAACGATCATAACACGTACTTGTCTTTGACGTTGTCATACATTGTCGGGCCTTTAACATACGCGTCATTATTTCTTTGTTTCCACCGCTGGCGGTTAGCAAGGGACGGTGTGGTGGTGATATAAGTAGTGTGCAGCAGTGTACATCGCAAAATAACATGTGTACAATAATATCGAATAGACAAGGCATGACGTTTGCATCGCTGTGTGTCGCTGTGTTGGGCTGCTCGCCGTGGGCGGAATGTGGACAGAGGTGTGGAGATGGTGTTTTGGTGTTATACTTTTTTAAGAGGAAATCTCTAAGAGGAATTTCATGGGCTATATTTGGAAAATCAGTTGCTGTTTTTTTTTATTTTTATGTGATTTACTTTAAAATGGAAAATCACAATTTGTTTTTAATGGAAATTGTTCTTCTCTTGTCCTTGATTTTTGTTTTAAAAGCTTTATAAAAAAATGGTAGCATAATCAGATTTTCGTTTCATTAAGTTCATGTAAGTAAAATTAAATCTAATCTAATTTAATTAAATCTATGTAATTTATTGTAATCAATTTAGCTTTTAATAACATTTATTTTATTTTTATCTAAACTATGTATTACTTGTTTTAAATAATTAAATGTGTTATTATCTGCACATAATGTAGTGTATGCCGTGCTTTTTTAAAAGTAATGAGGCGCTTGGACTTAGTGTACTCTTTGTTGAAAAGCCTAATAATAAATAAATAATTATGACCTGATGGCCGAAAGCGTCGACCAACATCTCTCGAGGCTCTCGTTAGGCGGTTGGATCAAGGGCCTGATCCAGAAGGCAGTACTCCTCGATACGGCTCGCATTGTGAGGAGGTTCCTGTCTCTGCAGCCCTAACCACCGGTAGCTTGGACCCTGCTCCCGACACCGGCGGAACACTATTTTTTATATTTTTAAATGTTTTTTATATAGTTTTTAAGAAATATTTAAAAATGTATTTTATATGTTAAAATGTTAAATAAAGGAAATAAATAATTACTTTTAATTTCGTAATATAGTCTTTTTGTTCTTCGTTAGCTAATTAATAGACCTTGATGATTTATTTTAATTGACATGAATGATTTACTATTAAGTTTTAGCAATGTGTTTGTTGTTTATTATATTTTGTACCGACCTTATTTTTCGTTTTTATGTTTAGTGTTTATCAGTGGAAACTTGTAAATGGCCTTCAATTTTATATTGTTTAAGAACACTGTGTAACATAGCTTTAAATTTCCCGAATAGAATAAAATAAAACAAAATCCTATAGAATATCAAAGCCTACTCCACGGTTCCGCTCGTTGGCTTAATTCGTCGTGACGTCATCGGTCGGTGGTCTCGACTCAGTTTTTGCATTTTATCATCTGTGTGTCCGTTTGTTTTGCTCCTGTCTTGCGTTCGTTATAGTCAACTTTAGTATTGTATGCAATACATTACCTGCATATTTTATTAAATAATATTTAATTTTGTTTGACGATTTTGTATTAGTTAGCTTTTATTCGTTTTTGTCTAACTTATCTATATGTGAGTAATCTCCGGAAATACCAGTCGAATTTGACAAAATCTTTTTGTATTTGATAGCCCGCTTATTGAGGAAGGCTATGAAACATCGCACTATGACCCTTACGAGCCGAGCAAAAAAAAAGTCAGAAAGAACTCTAAAGGAAAACGAAGTCATAGCGCGGGCGGGCGATGGAATACGACGCGGTGGGTCGGGGGCCGAAATTTCACTCGGCCGAAGTCGCGGGCAAAAGCTAATTGTTAATACATTGTTGATTGTCCGCAAAATCCGTGGCATTGTTTGAATAAATACCGTCTAATAACAATAATTAGCTGATTTTGATAATATTCCAATTTGTTGTATCCAGTCATTGACAGCTATGAGCATTATCAACACACTATTTAAATATGTTTCTTACGGAAAATGGTGGCCATTTTCCGAAGCAACCATTAGACTAAACACGGAAAGCTGAGCCGACAAAAACTGGTCACACTTAGCAATCATGTCATGTCCTGTTAAGGTAATGATAAGATAAACCACTAACCATGAGAACCCAACCCATACATAGAAAAACGTCAACATGAATTAGAAAACATTCACAGAACGAACCTAGCAGCTACATCCCTAAATCAATCACAAATCTTCAACCATAAATCACAATCTAACCATCCTCATCCCATCTAATCTTAACAGTGGGTCAGCACAACTTATGATACAAATGACGATCACGTCCAGCGATAAGTACAGTCACGGAGAAAAGTTAAAGGTCGCCAAGGATCGATCGCCGCAGATGTCGGCATTAATCGGAGTGTTTAATCCGTCCGGCGGCGAATAAATCAACGCTAATTGTACCTATTTATATTTATCAAGGAACCACTTGGACGGGAAGAGTTTGCGTTGCGACTGTACATTTGCTATTTTGCTTTATGGGGTTGATGTTGCAGTCAGATCGATAAATTGTTGCGGTTTTTTTTTAAATATTGTGCATGCTTTTCTTTTGTTAAATATAGGTAGATGATAACAATTATTTTATTTTTAATGTTATGAAAGTTCCATTCAAACAGCCTCTGATGTAACGAGATTACGGTCTGTAGCATACAAAGGTAATAAAAAGCAAATTAAAAATATCTAATTAACAAAGATCAAATAAAAAAATCTGTGGATTACACAGCAAAAGTTTCACTCCAAAAATATTTTTACAAAGACGTTACGCAATCAGCTTATTGATTTTTTATTAATTCAATGTGTAAAATAAGCGTGTTTTTCATTACTATCTATAATAAAAATAAACGAAGCGTTAATTTTAACGATTATTAAATAACTGGGTCAAAAATAACGGTAAGAATTAACGATAAAAAGATATCGTTATTTTAACTTTAAAATTATCAATGTAGTTTTTGCGAAACAATGTTACTGTAAAAATCGTGTTTTTATGTTTTTTAAAGTGAGAATTTTGTCAAATTACAATATAACAGTAAGTAAGTAGATATTTAAATGTAAGGTTTCGAAAAATTTGGTCATTTAAGTGAAACGAAATCGATTTAAATGACGCCTTTCAAAAGTAATGTGAAGCGCCATTGGCATTCCAAACAACTTTAGTGGAAGTAGTTGAAAGTACCTTTCTCAACTGAAATTCGTTTTGACAAAACAGAATGTAAGACTCTTCTCACACATAAAAATAAATAGAACAAACTACATCCCAACATCAAACCGTTTCAAAAATAATAAAGCTCATTTCCATCCATCACTTACATAACATAACACAACTATATAAAAACATAACACTGGCACATAACACTAAATCATAAACATAACATAAAAAGGAAAAAACGGGCGCCCACAAAAGAATGACCGCGGTACAGTCGGAAGAAATGACTCGAAATCTATAAATCTAGCGTGTGTAGCGGGTCGATCTCTGAAACCATCACAAATATGTCAAAAAGGGCTATAAACCGTCGGCGGCTATATAGCCCGGAGATGCTTTATAAGTTATTATAACAAACACAATGAGAAAACGGAGATATGTTATTATTAGCCGATTGATGAGACGATAGCTGAAGATACCATAAGTCGCCGTGACTGATGCTAGGAAACTTTTAATGTTCAGTAATTTATAGTTATTGTTGAAGCCAAATGTTATATTATTGTTAGTTTGTTAGTCGGGACTTTTTGTTTGGTATAAATATTTTTTTTGTGAGGCAATTCATTTTGATGGGAATGGGAGAAAATATAAAATATGTCTTGCTTTCTAGGAGAGGAATGCAGGATTCAAAATGAAGTTTCTTTTGATGCTTCTGAGTAGGCGATGGTCGATGGGTCGTCTGTCATTTCTTACATTGGTGTTATGAACCCTACTTCTGGCTGTTACTTGATCAAAAAATATGTGCACTTGTTCTAAACATCATAATTATTGTGAATGCACAAAGATAAACTCATTATTGTTTTCTAGTCTCATAGAGAACCAATCTCACCTCTTCAACCTTTTGAGAAACAAAGTCTCACAATGGTGGAATCAACTACTATTCGCTATACCGACCTATTGCCAGTTTCTGATATTATGACTATGGTGACAATGGGACAAGTGAGATACAAACGCAAACATAAGACTAAGTGACACCCATAATTCTAGTTTAACCTGTCTTATCAAAATCGTAAAATTATCCTTATAATCGTTGGGTACAGTCGCAGAACAAAACAGGTAGGACCGAGGACATTTACATAAAAAATGTTGACTTGTGGCAAATTGTGGGCGTTCGCTTCGTTGGCTTTAATTCAGTCTGGGTCCCCGTATTAATAATATTTATGTAATACACGTTACAGTAAAATATCTTGAGAGTTATGCCCCGTGGAATCTCATTTAAGAGGTAAAATTTAGTGACGGGCTCTTCTTGCAAGTTAGGCTATATTTTGGTTAGATATTTTTGCGGTTGAGTTTACTTGATGACACATTTTTTAAACATTGTATTGTGAAAAAGAGATCTCAAATGTTTTTATGGAAATGAAAAGTGAAGTTATGGGATAGATCTTTGCCCAGAAATGAAAAACTATAGACGCAATAAAAAAGACCACGTGACACAGCAATAGCATAAGTCGACCGCACACCAATAATTATGATAATGACTGAACTTCTCGGAACTTAAATACCGAAGCACAACGAATAAAGAAACATACATAAAATTTTACGACACACGTCCATCCTATCAGATGTCACTGGAACACAATTAACACTAATAGAAATCGAATTTCCAAGTAAAATGTTGTAGTCTCAGGTATTTGACCGTGTTCGGTGCGGTTCACGATTGACCCGCGTTTCTGACTCATGTATGAGACATATTATGCAGATGTGACAGGTATATTTGAAGGAAAAGCTTTTGTTGGTGATTGTACTTTAAGGTTTGGTGATAGTAGGAACATTGTTTAGAAGTTGGCAAATGTATTGTTTTAAACACTGGGATTTTCAAGAGTTCAGTTTGGCTTCAGTTAGCTTAGAAAGAGTGCTTATGATCAAAATCATATGAAACCATCATTGTACCTGTCTCTCGCTATTGAATTGAACCTTCATAAGAGGGCAGGCTACTGCGGTTATCAGAAGCCACTAGAGTACGTTACTCATCACCTCATTACACAAGGAGAAATATATGGCCGTATAAATACTGGCAATATTTTAAAGAAAATTATCGTCACTCGAGACATGTATATCACTGAAATATATCAGAATTATGAAGCTTCACAGTACGTGTCGTTTCATCAAAACCCGATATTTATCGCTTGAGAGCGGTGCCAACTAGACGCTTTACTTACAAAGCTATATGCAGTTATAACATGCTGGTTTAATAGCTTTTATAATAAGATGTTGAAGACCTAGTAGGACCCATTGGTGCTCCTGTTTTCCGCAAAGAGGCCATTCTAAGTAGTTATTAAGATTTGTCATAGATGTTGATGTCTATGCGTCCTATTGCTATTCTTCGCTATTGTGGTATATTTTGGTCCTTGGATTCGTTAGCATAGGATACGGTAAAAACGCAGTACAACTCCTACATAGCGTCATCGCTATTTTTATCAAACACACACATTGACATGTTAGATTTTGTTGAAATGACTACATTCAAACCGAAAGTGGGTAGGATGTAGTTACAGATTAGATTAGCCAGAAACGACCCTTTAAAACACTGATAAATCACGCGAAATAGAATCAGTTAAGTAGTCGATTAATTATCTTGTCTATCTTCATGACTATTCTAGATTAAAAAACTATAAAAAATTGTGCTAAAAACTCTGTCTTAATCAGCGAAGTGTACGTAAACAAATGAGTAAGATTAATACAAGCATCACTTTGATATCAATACTTGTCTATCAACAAAAGGATAGTTCAGACGGCGAGCGACGCGTCTTGATACCTCGCGACGCGGTGCGACAGCTGCGCGACTAAAAATACCCGCCGGACGCACGATTCCGCGTTTTTCACTGTCAGTGCGCGCATCAATTTCTGTCAGCATTTGTTAGCCAATGACAGATGTTTTACGCCTCCAACAATCGCGCAATTTGTGATATGCATTCACATTAACCCTTCAGTTATCTATAATATGGATTATTTTGGTCTGGCATGCGTTTTATCGTAAAGTTGTCGTCGGAAAGAACAGGACGCCTTGTAGTTGTCAGTCGGGTAATGACAAGTGTGTAAGGACGTATTTATGTAAACCCTTTGAGAGACTGTTTTAGAATTTAGAAGTGGTTGGTATGCATGCCTAGCTTATTAGTGGGAGTTGTTTAAATATCGTCGTAATGAGTTAGATAAATGAGTGACAGCTCTTGGGCAATGATTGGCTGGTATTAGCCCGGGATTCCACGAAGTATGAGTCTATTCACGCTTTAATTAAATAATTGAGGAACGGTTTTAGAATCAGCTGCACGTCCACACAATCGATTTGACGATAAACTTGAATAAGTAGGTGAGTGAATACTGAAATAAATGCTGTGCCAAGCGACTTGTTATCAATAGACCAAATTACTGCACATTAAGAACATTTATAGTTCTAAATGATTCACACACAGACATACCAACTTCTGTACCGCCCACGATGAGAAATAGATAACTGAGAAATAATTACTTCGATTAATACTTTCAACTACCTTCTCTCATTCATCGCCAGCGCACCCTTTCTCAAGAATTCCATAGAATACTGTGGTTATAACTGAAATCGGCTAGGCGTCATCATCATCTTCACCCATTTCCAGGTTAAGCTCTAGTTTCAAATAGCCCTCCATACCCAAATGAATTGCTAATCTGCAAGCCGATCTTTAACTTCAGACACCGAGCAGAACTAATTAGCTCACCCTATTAATATCCTCTTACTCCAGCACATCAACCTACATAATAATACTAATCCGCATAGCTCAATAAATCAGTCGTTTCATAGCTCACATAGTTCGGAGCACTGGATCACTCACAGAGTGCCAGTGTCGCAGCACCGACAACTGATATATCATGCGATTAGCGATGTTTTCATGCGTATGCGCACTATGTACAGCAAGATGGCGGAAGAGGGATAAAGGGAGATGATAAGTTATCTATTTAATCAAATGCTAAGCTTTTTGCAATGAATCCAAAAAATGCAATTAATTTAAACTACTTTTAGGGCAGAGCCGTGTTGCTTTCAATCAGAAAACTTACTAAAGTATTAAATCACTTGCAGAACAGGGTATGAGTTACCAAGGTACCAGGTTAGGGATTAAAGAGAGAAAAAACTTCTCTCGCATTCTGCGTGAATTCAGCTGTTAAAGAGAACTAAATTAGTATGTCCATTTGTCATTCGGTATGTCGTTATGTTACCTGAGGTAAGTGGTAGGAAGCTAGAAATGCATCTAAGTTGTGCATATTAGAAACTAGCTTCTTCACTTATATGGAATTAAAAACCAAGTCTCTATCACCTAGATTCAGGGTTGGGCAGTATTTGAATTACTTGTAATTAAAATACGTAATTGAAATACAAATACGTATTTGGTATTTGTATTTCAATTACTTCCTTAAAATGTAATTTGTAATTCGTATTTCAAATACGTGGCGACGAAGTATTTTGTAATTAGTATTTCAAGTATTTGAGGCTTCAAAATACATTTTAACATTAAAATACATTTAACCTTCATTTAGCGATCACTGTCACCTGAACTAAATGGAGCCATATTGGTGTCACGCTACCACCCTCGTTATAAAATGCGTTAGTTGACAGAAAGCATCACAGCAGATGAGAGGCAAAGAATTCAAAATCTTGCCATTTATGCCTTAGACAGAAGTAACAAAAAGCATGAAATAATGGATGGAAACAGCAGGAGTAGCATCACTAGTAAAGAAGATGATTATTTTAATGTTTTTGAGAACAGAGACAGTGATCAACCACAGACATCTAAAATGGAGTTAGAATTGGTCAGCTTCCTAAATGAGAGAAGCAAAGAGCTTTCAATTCTTGAGCGCTATCCAAATATAAAAAAATGTGTTCATACAATTTAACACAAGTTTGTGCTCATCAGGACCTGTAGAAAAATTGTTTTCTTTATCAGGTTTTATCACTCTCCAACAAGAGGCTGTTCGTCTGACAGTACATTTAAAAATCTAGTGTTCAAAGGAAACTCTGGTTTTACTGATTAATTAATCTTGTTTTCCTCTACTTTTCAGCCCATGCTGGTCTAGATTACTTATTTTGTAATGAATGTAATTTGTATTTTGTATTTCAATTAAAAATAGCTAAAATACTGTATTTTGTATTTTATATTTCAAATACCTTACTTAAAAATATTTTGTATTTTATATTTTAATTACTTGCGATACTGTATTTTGTAACTTGTATTTCAATTAAACCAAAGCATGTATTTTGCCCAGCCCTGCCTAGATTACAATGTAACCCTGCAATTATAACGAGAGGTATCATTGTATCTATTTCGGTTGCTGCATATTTCGAGATGCAGTTGCAGTTTGCAGATGCGTTGATATCTCAATCACTTGCAACCTTTGAACTAAATAAGTTGCAGTTATTTCTGAAAGAGATTGAAATTGGCAGTTTCTTCTTGGTAATAGTTTTCTTTTCATTTGACCCAAGTCAAGTAAGGTTCGGTTGTTTACTATGATGAACGAGTAGCAACGGAAAACTTTTCATTAAATGATCACAAACACCTTCATAAATCTGCCTTCATAATTAAATCCAGTTTTAATTATTTAGCAATAATTACGACCTAACCATAATCATGATTAATAATAATGTGACATGCGTCCAGTCATCAGATAATGACAAAAACACAGTCTTGGCACAAAGACTGAAAAGTGACAAGTTAACTATTGAGCGAGATATGACAACTGTGACACAGAATAGACAGGTATAGAAGGCCGGCTCCATACAACGAGCATAAATAAATTGGTGCACGCACACTGAGACGCTAAGTACGGCGATCTCGGTCGATTGCCAGTCGCGAACAGTCGCGAGTGCGCTTGCACGCACTGTACGTGCAGTGTGTTTATGTGTGCGTGCGTGTTCGCTCGTTGTAAGGAGCTAACCTTCTGTACTTACTTATTTTGCAACTTTACATACAGATAGATATGTAGATGTCACAGATTCTCTTTTGATTTAGTTTGTGAATAATGGAGCTACACGGTTTGTGAAGAACCACTTTAATTTAAATTACTTAATGTCATCTGTTTTGACACTCACATATCTAAGGTAGGTAAATAAAACCTTTTAAGACATCCTAAAGTTTTCCTTGGATACACGTAGTCTGTTTTATTGTATAGTCGACATTAAAAATGGTTTACGACTGAAAACTTGCCTACATGTTGTTGTTTTTTTGCGCAACATCGTTATTTTGTAAAATTTTCTTGAAAGAAAAGCTTTATAAATGTATTTTCGAATACGTACATATTTTGATATTGCTATGTTGACTCAGATGTTCAGCAGGAAGGGCATGTTTTTTTTTTAAATGGCGTTTGATTTGCAGGCTTCGATACATGGGGATTAGTCGCATTAATTTCGTTTGGGTTGATTCTCTGGGTCTTAGAAATAATGACCCATCAAATAAAACTAAAAAGGAGGGACCAGAATCGATTGATTTATAAACATCATTTATTTCGAATCGATTTAAAGGAGGTTCTTATCGGACTCATTCATTTTGTTTTTTATCGATTTTAAAAGGGGTGTTTCTCAACCTTCCCTGAGAATATATTATAATTTTTTACCCTTTACAAAAGGAGGAAGTCATCGATTCGACTTTTAAACTTTATTAGTAGAAAACAATCAGATAAACAACTGTTTATGTATCATAGGAAGGACCAACTGTGAGAACTGGGTTGTAAATTTTGGTATTACGATTACTTCCGTCCCAAATATATAAGGAAAAAAAAACACTGCAAGATAAACATGTGTAAAGACAAGTGTCCCAGTAGTCCCAAGGTATCATGAATGTTCTATGAGAGAATACGTAGTCTTCAAACGACACACTTTTTTAAAGCCTTGTGTGGCTTTAAAAAATCTCGGGAGACCAAAGTCCACCTGTCAAAATGATTTACATGACTGACAATCCTAAAATGACTTATTATTCTAATGTTTCCCGGGACCTTCATACAAATAAGGTGTCTGTTAATCCTTTATCCATTTATAAAAAACATAATGAATCAAATCAAAGTCCAATCACGAAGAGCTATTTATCATGAGGATCGAAAATGAATAAGTGATAGTTTTTGGATTTAGGAAGACACTGGCATTTCCCTTTGCCGTGAGAAACGTTTAACACACAAAATAATACCTCAAAGAAATATCAATGAGCATCGGAAACCGAAAGTAAAGTGTAAACTATGAAGTGGAAACCCTTAACCAAATGAACAAATTATCCTTCGCTGCGGTAAAGAACCAAAAAAATTATAAATGCTAGGAAGGTACGTGAACACAACACAAATACAAGCTGAAAAGACTATCCTAAACCGTGATCGCCTGCCTGCGTTATATGAGCTTGACGTCACCTAGTAAAATAACGTATTTTAGGCCACGAAGCTGTGGATAAAATTCAATATTCCTATTAAAAAATCCACTGCCTACAGCAATCAATCTTATTAATCAACGTTTCGCTATAGACCATGGCTAATCCACTTTGTAAAAAAACTTCAAAATTAACAATAAATTTGACTTAAGCTCACGGAAACATAATTTCATAATTCGTTATGAATTTAAAATCAAGTGGATTAAAATCATCAGCCCCTCAGTTGACAGATGTTTACGTTTAATTTATGGTCGGCATAAAAAGTCAATTTAAATTTCTGCATCCCTTTTAGGAACACCTTAACACTAAGTATTTATTAGTATTACTTTCAACACAGACCGGAACTTAGGCCCAGATAAACAGTTAGCAATCTCGAAGGATTCCTATTGGTTAATGGTTGGGCGGGAATTGTAGTTGTTTAGTATATAATCGAATTGAGATTGTATCGATATCGAAGCGATATCAACCCTAGATCAATGGATTAAATGTCATAACGGCGCGCAATTTGTAAAAGTTAAATACAAAATTAGGTCATAATAGCGATACAGCCTAATAAAGCCACCTGCCAAAGGCTTAGAGTTATTTGATTTGAAAATATTCCTGTCAAGCTTAACCTATGTTAAGCTTCAAAGAATTTGCACCATCAAAGTACACTACCACTACCTATGTAGTGGTTGTGTACTTTGATGGTGCAAATTCTTTATTGATCGGATTATTTTCGAAAAGGCCACGTAGAAATACACCTAATCTCTACTTAAAGATATTTTTTTTTAAAGTAGGAAAACCAGGACTAGGACCCAGGAATTTTATAGTAAGGCGCTGAGCAGACGGTGGACAATTTGTCCGCGGAAAATTTGGAATCGTATGGAAATCTAACGCTCGCGTCGGTCAAAATGCCGGGGGGGTGCCTAAGCATAGAGGTAAATTAATTGAGAGCAGAAAATGATTTAAAAAACGCAATTTTTAACGAAAATTAACAACCCAAGTGATCCAGTACTTACATAACTGCCGGAACTGGTGATGGTAGCTTATAAGGTCTCATAATTATGCAACCATTTCGTCATACAGTTAAAAATAGTAGGTACTTCGGTACCTCAAAATGTTCCCAACAGCACAAAAAACAATGTGGCGTTAGTAATTAAAGCAATTACAATTCCCTACGCAATAATATCAATCAAAATCATTAGGAAAATTACAATTTTCAAAGCAATTTAAAATGTCATGGTGATCAACGAATCGGTGTATAAATTAATAGGCGGCGATCATTCAATCGATTAGTTCTACTAAATGAAATACGTACGGAGTTTAAACAATGCCTACAATATTATTATTATAACTGTAATTATTACGAAAGCATCTGTTACTTCACGCTGGTAACCCGCTTTGGGATGAGCAGACTTCTAAAGAAGCGTTGGTATTTTAAAAACAGCGTGAGAGTTTTTAGCCCTCCAACGTTGTAAAAGGAAGAAAGTCAAAAAATTCCAAAGTAGTCCTATATTCAAAAAAGTTTGAAAAAGTAAACTTTTCTTATCACACAAACTATAAATAAAACGTGTCATCACAAATTACAGGTTTAAAATAAGCCCAATCACGAATCATTCATGTTTATGTGTGATACAAAAATATTAAATTCTTTTAGAATAATTGTAAGGTGGTGCACACACTGAGCGAGTGACTTGGTGAAGCGAAACGCGTCTAAAAAATATTACTTTGGTAAGTTTTTAACAGACAGATTTAATTTGAAGGTTTCGGATTTATCTATGGTTTGGATTCCACTTATTTCCTTCTCAGAAAAAAAATTGATCTAATTAAAATCAATTAATTGGCGCATTGGCGTCACAATTCTTCAGCACTAAGTCGTTTCAGAGTGAAAAGCAATATTAGCTGCAATCCAAATCTTGCCTACTTATCAAGAGAAAAATGGACTTCTAAGCATAAGTACCTAATTTTCAAATAGGAATATGTTATCACCTGTTATCCTACCCATAATAAAACATAAGCCGAACAAAAACCGCGTCCCAACGTGCGTCCCCAGTGCGGCGACGGCCTTACGCGCTCCAGTCCGCATTTAGACGGCGGTTATAAATTTTAAATATTACGATAGGGCATTAAGATTTGAATAAACATGTCGCGTTGTCGCCGCTCGTGACGTCGCGCGGCACACATTATTGTCGCTTCACGCGTCGTGTGAAGTTGTCACAACTTACGCGATGGATGAAAACCGCGTCATATTTTGTTACTCTCGTTGGGTGAAAACTGTGAGGTATGAATGAACATAATTGTTGGCTAAATGTAGAGTGTTATGTGCTGGTGGTGACGAAAAAGTGACTAACGGAATGGATTAAGGAAATGGTCGTAAACTCGCATCTTAGGGACTCTTGCTCACGCCTTGCCATCATTCAGCTCTAATTACTGGAAATAGCGTATAAGTGTAGCCCCATATAAGACTAGCGTCACATGAGGCATTCTCACACTAATTATTTTTTGCCCGATTCGAGACTATTAAATAAGTACATCCACCCCCACGGGCATAGGATCTACGGCTAATATGGCTTATTCAATGCTACTTCAGCTTCCTTATGAGCTACTGTTGCATGAAAAAAGCCTTTAAAACTCCAACCAGACCTCATTGAAGGCAACTAAAAACAACACCGACGCAATCATACTGCAATCACCAGTCCACTAACAACTGACCAAAAGTACCGCCGTCCACCGCTGGAAATCTAAGCCCATTGTCTGCCTAAAAATAAAGGCATATATATACATACAAAAAATTGGCCCGTAGGTGCATCACGAAATATTTTAATACAGTGGACGGCGACGCGTATATCTTAGTATCGCGGGAAGACAAAAGCGGGGATCTCGTGCTATACCACGTCGGAGATTTATTCCGACGATATCATTGAATGTGGACGCGCGTGTGTGCGAATGCGCCCGTGTGAACTGCGCTCGTGGCGCGCAGGGCAGGGCTGGCAAAATCGGGTTTGGGGAATTAATTAGTGGCAAAAACTACAGAGAGATTAGAAATGGTTGAAGTTGTTCTATGTATTTGAGTAATATCTTGATTATATTACCGAGTACACTGACGAGACAGTGCCAAAAGAGAAATCAATCGAGTGCCGACTACTCCATATGTGTAATAAAGACAGGAGATTTGCGGCCATCTGACTGAGCAGTTGAAGTCATAAAGAAGTAAATCAATTCATACCCTGGTGATTCAATAGTTTACTGACTATGTGACAAAGGTTTTGAAAAGCTTCCTAACCAAATAATAATAATAGGCGTGGTGCATGTCAATTAAAGTAAGATTAGTTACAAAATAGGTCCATGTTGGTACCATATTTGACATAGCTACGTTGCTTTAACCTTCATATTCAGCACTACATACCTAGTAAACACGCACATAAACGCAAGTGAAGCACGTTATGTTAATATCAAGTACTCAAGGCCGCAATCCTAACGTCCCTTACGACCAACAAAGTAATTCATAACCCCCACTTGAGTCCCTGAAAGTTTTCGAGATTACAAGCGCTTTTTATTGACTATAACTAACTAATCATCAAATCTGTTATTCTTCTATTTGTGTGGTTAGTGACTAACCCGGCGTCAGAGTTTTAAAAGCCCCAATGGGCCTCTGACTTGGCTTCAAATGCCGTCGACCAATATCTCTCAGGCATGCCAGCATTATTCGGCATACGAAAAAAATACTGATTTTCACTTTCTGTCCAGTCCGCAAAAAGCTCAGCGAGAAGATACAACAGTTCACTAAATGTAGGCTTTTAAAGAAATAAAGCGCACGAACATAAATCACGGCATCAGAAGCGCGCCCGCCAACCCTATAATCATGACGAAAGTAAGCGATACTGCACACAAGCGAGACTCGCGACCGCGACCACAAATCGCGAGCGACAGCCAACAGGTAGCAGGTCGCACGCATTGTTTCCTGGAACCAAAACTACGAGACGCTATCGAAACGATTGATATACGATCAGACTCCGGAATGTTTTAGTAAAATGCACCAGCTTTCCGTTTTAACCTCTGAATATCTAATAGGGACCCGATTTAGAATAATTTATGGACAACGACTGAGACAAAAACAGAACACTATGGGGCCGGCACGGGTCAGATTGGCCGTCCGAGTGTCTGCCGATTTCGTAAGAATCCTTCGCGAGACCATTTATCTGTCAGCCGCGGCTGCGCAACTATGACGTATCTGCGTTTTGTAAGTGAACGCAAGTTTATCGGCAACCTGTCCAGAGAATCGACGAGAAATGGGCTCAGTTGAGCGCATTAACAACGACTTACCCATACAAAATCATAATAGCCGGTAAGGAAACTACGATTGAGAGCGATCATTAATTACGGGTGCCTAACAAGCGGCGAACGGGGAAAGGCGACGTCGACAATTTATCCGCGAGATCGACTCGTTACTTAGATCGGTTGGGGCGCGCGACGATAGATGGCGTGCTGCGGCGCGGGCGCATATCAGATGCACGACCGGCGCGAGCGACGCGGTATCGACCGATTTACGGACAGTGTGATCATATTAGAGACTCTCGGGCTATCTAACGAGCGTTTAGAATATGAGTGTGCGTGATAAACACCCACAGTCGTGTAGATAGCCTTCTGCGGTAATGGGAAGACGATTTATGAATTCGTTCGATTAAATTCGATTTGCGATTCTGCTCCCTAAATTGGCAGTTAAGTTGATGTATAACCTACTAATCTTTATTGTCAATCAGTTCCTAACGGTGCAATCCATAAACGCTATAAATAACAAAGGTACTTACGTCAATGTATTTTATTGATCAGAAACCGGTTTGAATAGCTTGAGCAAATTCCTGTAGCCAACACTGCATAGATAACTAGTCTTAGCTTATAAAAAGTCGCACACCATAAACTACCCCTACACTAGAAAACAAAATAAAAGCCGTCTCACACGCACCACGTCGCGAGTCGACGCGACACGCGCGATCGCGTTGTCGCGCGTTGTCCCCTTAATTAGCCGGCTACCCGAGATGGAATTCATTAGACTCGCTAATTAAATAAAAGGACATGATTTTCCGGTTAAGGTACGAAAGTGAACGTAGGTGCACTCCAAACATGATTAATTAAGGAAAGCGAATAGGCTTAAATAGTAAGTAATGTCTGTTCTAATTAAACGTAAATCGCGTGCGGTTCCTTGTCGATGCTGTATCTGGGCTCGTATGGTAACTGATACCTTTTTTTTGTTGTTGATTAGCTATTGTTCGTTATCACTTCGTTTTATAAAGCAAAGTGTTAAACTTTTTCATGTATTGGCTGTACGTGTACCGAACCTGAGGAATTTTCAACGAGAATGAAAGTTGTGTGAATCTTTTTATTTTTAATTTTTATTTATTAACCACTATTGTTTGCTAATTTTATAGGTGTACCTAATCACGACTAAGTATTTATACAAAAAAAGCAATGGCATGCCTAATGATCATAAGGAATTCATACATATTTATTATACTCCTTTTAATACCATAAAGTTAGATTGACTGGTACCAATAAAGTGAGATCATTAATTAATCCACCTGATGTGCATGATTTCAATAATTATAGCCACTTCTAAACCAGATACTTAAAATAAATCCGGCACCTAAATACAAACCTACTTATTAAAATTGTATGAACTTTATAAGGACACAAATTATCACGATTTTCCAGTGCAAACTAAACCAGTAGTAAATGTTTACTATGATATTATTTCTATCAAAACGTATTTAAATTCACAAGTCTGCTATAAATTGTATGATAAGTGTAGTTTCCTCAGAATGACGACTGAGCGTACCTGTCGCCTTGTTATGAACTACTGCTGCAGTGAAACATCGAGTGCCAAATGTTTGTCGGAATATCTACATTATTATGTATTTGGTAGTTGTTAAATGTAGTGTAAAATCTTGGTTTTAAATGTAGGTCGGATCGGAGTTACATTCTTATCTTTTATGGGCAACAATTCTGAATACTATATCTGCCTAGCCTTTTCCCAACTATGTTGGAGTCAGCTTCCAATCTAACCGGATGCAGCTGATTACCAATACTTTACATGGAGCGATCACAAAACCCAGTAACTGGGTAATACGATACCCCTTGGTAAGACTGGTCGTCAGAAGCCTGAAAGTCTGACACTTTCGGGCTTCTGACGACCCGTAACGACTGTCAAAGATCGACGAATGAGAACCGGGACCAACGGCTTAATGTGCTTTTCGAGGCACAGAGGAGGCTCGATATGTAAAGATGGTCACCCATCCACAACCAACCCCGGCAAGTGTAGCTTAACCTGACGGTCGGTCCGTAAGGTTGACCTTACGGCTGTTACTACTTAGTCACGAGCTCCTCTCAATTCTGTAGCTCACATAATTATGATTATATCCTGGTTACTGATAGAAACAAGAAGTAGGAAATTCAATAGAATTAATAACATGCAACCAATTGTTGATGTAACTGTAAGTCTGTATCATCCGACTGTGCACTATAGAAATGAGGCCTCGCTTAGGACTCCCTTTACGTCAGTCCCATTACAAATATTTACTCAAAATATGTACAAAGACAACAAACAGGTAGTATTTACTTTCCCAAGCCACTGCAGTATTTATAGAATTTCCTTTTCTAGGACTCCAGGGAAAACTACATACCAATTTTTCTTTTAATTCTTATCAGAAGATATCGCTGGTGCATCTATCACCGACAAAGACGTCCACTCGGGTTCGTTCCCGAGCGATGATTGATGGCAGACCTGATAGATAGCTTGCATGATGCACGGCGTCTCGAGAAAATTGCACCCATTCGACACTTACCTGCAAAGGATACACAATATTTATTGCAATATTCCGTATATGGCGATAATGGGGTACGGGAAATATGATGCGGAAAAATGGATTATGTGATTTCGTTTTGCAACGAGCTTCTAGTTGCTATATCAGCAATTGTTTATAATTTGCAATTGAAAGGACATTAAAACTTACTATTACTAATTACGTTTCAAATGTCATGAACCTACTTAAAGCATTTTTGCTGGTAAACATTGAATCATAAGTGGTATTTCCAAAGAGTAGACCAGTACATTGTACAGTATTGCCTATACCTCAAGAATCACGTGCAATCAATCACTCATAGAAAATAAATCAAAACCGACACACGAACCTACCAACCACATTCAAAAACCCGCACGAATAACGCATAAATCCGTATAATAAATTTCAAAATGCTATGATAATTACATGCCTGTTCGCTTTCCCTTATGAATAAGTAAGCCATGTCACGGCGCGTGACACGTGTCGCGCGTCACGCGTCACGATCGACGCGTCACGCGGTGTGACGTCGCGTCGTGTCGCGCGGCTGACGTGACGCGCGATCGTGTGTGACGGGGCTTAGAAAATATCGCGTATTAACATAATTCTATTGAATTTACGCTGGATTATGTTTTTAGGAATTAACAAGTGTGATTTTTTGCGGTTTTGGGTACGTGTAAGTTTATGCTACCAATGAGCTTAATCCCAACCACTATGACTATTTAACTCTTTGACCTTTTGGAGATCTATGTTTGGCTGTTTAAGACTTGGACTGTGGAAAACTTGTGGAAGATACAGTAACACAAGTTTTCCTCAGATTTTCTTATCATAGGAAACCAGCTACTGCTACTATTTTGCTTAATGCTTATTTGATTTGTTTCCGGCACAATCATTTGTAAAAGACACGGAAATCATAATGTTGTACGCTGCACTGGTCGACGTCATCACGTCAACGCCGGTTGTTCTCTTTAAAACCAGCGCTGGGGCTCTGTCTCACAGCATTATGCTGAGCGATGACCGTTTTGCGTGGATGTGGCGCATATTTTACCCCAACTTGTTCTTTTTTGTGTTTGTGTTCGGTCTTTGTGTAATTTTTACCGAAAATAAACGTATTTTTTTTTGTTTTTTTTTGCTTTTTATGTCCTTAGTCTCACTCTCAACATTGGTGCAGATCTTTGCCTCTACTGCGTAAGATCTAGCGTGAACATTGCTGCCAAAATTCTGACCTAAGTATTAGAGAAATATTCTAAATGTCAGCAACTAGTCATGCCGCATATTTTCTAAGAAGATACTGGGGTAATAATACTCATGTAATACATATTTACTAAAACTACAAATGTTTATGAGAAACAAAGAAATACACAATTATTGAGAAGCTTCTATAATGCCGACTTGCTTATTTAATTAATATTGTTACGGTAATTAACTTTTCGCAATTTCCATGAGTTTTTATCCACAACGGGGAATTTCTTGGCCTGCATCTCATCTGAGGGTAAGAGATGATCAGGCCAAATGTGGAAACGAGCTTCACCCTGATCCTCAACCACAGAGCAACGGGCTATCTTACTTCTAACTGCAGAAACACGACAATGCTATTAACATTGTTGTTTTGGCGATATACTTAGATAAGATGGTGATAGCTAGCCAAGCAGACAGAACAAAGTCTACAATCAACCAAACTGAGCAGAAAATATAATACTGTACTGTTGGTGGATCCATATTCCCTAATCCTCAATCACCATTAGAATTCCACCAATATCTCATACAACTTGGTGGACGAGAAAGTTCCTATACATTTTTCCAAACGAACATAACCGTATCTCAGATCGGTAAAAAGCGACAATATTATATTTTCAATTAATGCAAACTGCATTTGAGGAACTCCACCCCCCCTCAACCGTGGAAGCCTTCCTTACTCGCGCCAACTCTCATAAAGACGTAGCTTAAAATTTTATTCTGCGTAGGGCTACCTCACTTGCCACATCAGCAATTCCGGAAGATATACCACCTTTCAAATTCAAAAGGGACATAAGGCATTTCTTTTTTTAAACAAAAAGCCTCGCCCCTTGTCACATGGGGCTGAACCATAAACTGATGAAATGTGGGTGTACTATAGGTGTACCACTGCCTCTAACCGTTCGGAGTATAATGGCGTGATTTTCTGGATTTGCTTCTTCGACATTTATTTATGTTTTCACATATTTACGTGTCGAATGCGCGTAATTCTGTACTATTACACGCGCTTAATTGTGTAATATTGTTTAATGAATTATGTGCAACTTCCCATTCTTTTTATCATAATAATATATCACAGAAAGCAAATATCCAATAAACGAAACGTTTACGCTGTATATTTTGTAGTACAAAAGATATTTGAAAAGTAGCAGCCCTAGCTTTGTGCCCTATGTGGGAGCAGAGTTTATGCTCTTGTGCAAGTCTGTATGGCTGTAGTTTCATTTGGTTATCGTATTTGTGCTATCTGATTAATTCAGTAGTTTTGTAAACCTTTTTCTGCATAGTGTTTTTATGTAAATAAGTGCAACTTTGTAATGAGATTGGGATGGATGAACGGAGATGAAACTTTGCGAATGATGGACAAAACTATAAATATATGGCATTGTCATTTAGCATTTTCTGAGATTTTCTTAGCATAAAACAGTTTGGCATATACGTCTCAAAAACCTTCATCAAATAAAAAATATTCAATGATTAATCTAAATATTTTATAATTGGTTCAATGTTTTACATTCCATTTTCGGCGAAACACTAATTTTAAGTCATCGACCCAATGACCGAATGGCAAAGACAAGAACACTGCACCATTTATAAAAAAGGGGTAGGTTAGAGGTGGTTAGAGGCACTTAAAGAAATGTGGATAGGGGTTAACAGGGTTCATATGTACTGCAACCGAGAGTTATCTCTTAAAAATTTGTAATTGTGTAATGTGCATAAGAACAAACAATTTATATTTTTTGTTATGGAATTTATTTGTTCTAATGCACATAAAAATAAATGTGTAAATGAGTTTTTATTCATATTTTTTGAATTTTGACTCACTCACACACTTACTAACTGAATCCAGAATGACAAACCAAGAGTGTGGATCGCCCGGAGGACACGGTGGAGCATACGGTGGAGGTCTGCCCGGCTTGGGCGGAGCACCGCCGTGTCCTCACGGAGGCGATCGGCGGCGGCGATCTCTCGCGTCCGGCCCTGGTTCAGGCCATGGTTCGGAGCGAGAGTGCATGGGAGGCCGTCACCTCCTTCTGCGAAGCAGTTATGCTCGCGAAGGAGGAGGCGGGGCGCGCGAGGGCGATGCAAGCTGCACGCCCTCGCGGCCCTAGTCGCCGCAGGAGACGCCCCGGGCGTCGGGAGTCAAGAGCCGACTTCCGGCCACCGTAGGCGCGGGCCTGCGGACGGTGAGCAATGGGCAGCTCGCCGCCCGATAAGGACCAGGCCCGTGTCGAAGGCGCGTTGTGTTCCATGCGCGCCTCAAAGAGATGTCAGCACCAACCGACGGGGTCGAAAGACCAATGCCTGCTGGGGTTGCGGGTTTGTCTGAAAGAGATATCGCGGCCCCGGCACACAGGCAACGGAAGGAACACGGGTGGGTTTTAGTCAGTAAAAGTCTGACACACCCTCTCGCTCTGCCCAGAGCGGGAGAAGTCATTTGATGATTTCCCATACTGAAAAAAAAAAAAAAAAAGAGACCCATAAAGTCCGTACTTTTTGCCACTGCACCAATAAGGTGTTCAAAGAGTCAACAATAAATAAGCCAATAGGTACAATAGGTAAGCTACTACAATTATTATTGAAGCTGCTAAAAGAAAAAAGCTTGGTGGTTATTGTTCGAGGAAAGTTAATGAATATTTAACGATTCTCGATAGACCTGTCATTAACTCCACTAGAGTTTTTAGCAGAAAAAACGATATTTCATTCGTTTTGTATTTCTTTTCATATTACATATTTGGTTGTGTGTGATGTAATATAGGTCAGCTGAAATCATGCAATTGACTGACACAAGCCGATCGAAAGCATTTCCCATAATGTCCGTGAAGATGAACAATCACAGCACTCGGTAGATACTATTAATATCCCTTGATCCAAAGCCCTAAGATATAACAATACTCAGAGCAAAAGAGGAGTTAGCCAAGGTATCGACCCTAACGCTCTAACCACACGTCAGATCAATTAGCTCACTGAAACGTCACTAACAAAGCAAACCAAGTACACTTAACATCCCTAATTCAACCAACTAGATAACAAAGTCACCAACCCTTTAACTGAACCACAAAAGAAAACTAACTTATATACACAACGTACCCAGTCCAAGTTGCCCGCACACACCCCTGGTTTATCTGTATTATAAGTCTGCCGAGCGAAATTATGACGACTGCAAAACGTCGTTGTTCTCTCTCTTTCTGTCTTCATCTATATTGCTATCTGGTGTCTCGTTCTGGCACGAGCATGCAAGTCTTGCAGTGATTCCTTGTGACGACCGCCCAGGGACGGACGGACTGATGTTTATAAGACCTTAGAGAAGCGAGTTTGGTATTTAGTTTAGTCTTATCTCTGGTTTTATATGTCCTGAAGGGGTTGCCGGAATTCAGATTAAAAAAGAATCGAGTTTTCGTTTGAGTTGATTTTTTTTTTTCGTGTTTTAGTGACGGGTGTTTGAGGTGAGGCATTATTGATAAACGTATTCCTTTATCCGTTTCTAATTATCTACCTACGTGAATTCTGAACGGAAGTTGGCAATATTTTCGTGGGCGATGTGACACCTGTCATTTGATATTATTCCAATCTAAACGTGTAATATTGCCATATTTAATAACAGCCAAAAATGGTAATAAGTTAATAAAATGCTTGATTTATAGAGCGAATATGTCCAGTTTTCAAACTCATGAGTAGGTATGTATGAGTCAATGCAGCACTAGGAGGTAGAATTGAATCACTCGATATTTCTTTTTGCTTTCAGCGAATAACGCAATCGTTCAAATAACATTAACAACAAAATTAGCATTGTTTAGTTAGGAACCGAATTTTGTTTTTATTTATTAATAAAATTAACAAACGTACACATTTCTAGTCGGTTCTTATGTATAACTGCAAACTTTTTGAATAACACTGAAATGAATACCAATCATAGCGTTATTAATGTTAATAGAAATCACGATATCAAAAGTACAATAACACCAATTATACAAATAATACATATTTATAATATCAATTCTCACAAACAAACTAACAATCTAAGGCCCTCGCCACACTTGACAAATCGCAGGCAGTTTGCCCACACACTCGCGATTATTCGCTGCGATCGCTCGCTTTATCAGACGCAGATTAAAATCCGTCCGACTGTCGTACGTGAGTAATAAGCCAATTTGCCATAGATATGAGTAATTGACATGTCGACCTCATATAAAATGCATTCGAGATTTCTTTAATAAAGTTCTGACGATTTTTATTTTTCTATTGATCATAGTTTTTATGGTGCGATTTGTCATTGCAAATTGAGTGTCTGTCCGGAAATATTACTTCTTCTTCTTCACTTGCATTGGCATCTATCCATAAAACAAGGTCACTTTTCGTGCCTGTCTGTGTTACTGCTTAGATCTTTTAAATAACACAATGAATTTTGATGCAGTTTTCACCATCATTTCGAGCATTAATAGTGGAAGATTTAATTTTTTTTTTTTTTTATATCAGCAATCTCGATGTTTTGACATTTCGCCATTGCACTCGTGCGAAGCTAGGGCGGGTCGCTAGTAAAATATCATAATATATAAAAAGCTTATTCCGTAGACTAAACAAGCCCGTCATGAAGGTTTTAGTGGGGCAGCCAGAATGCCCCGAACCTTCAGTTTAGTACAAGTGGGGTCTATTTTAATTTAGTGTAGTAGCTATGTCTATACTATCAGAGTTCTATGAATCAATAATTAATTTGTTGACAGAGTAATTATATTATATATGGCTAAGATTAATTCCTGTCTCATTGTGACGATGACGTGGCTAGTTAACCGTGCAATTGGTATGAGAACCCACGGGGGGGGGGGGGGGGGGATTGTTCAGCTCGTCAATATGTTCAAGATTTTCTAAGAGATATGAAGAGGTATTGGGTATTTAAACTAATTAATGTTGCAGAATCCGAATGAAAGTCATCGAAAGATCAGGAACGTTTTAAATTACCTATAATTTAGTTAGTTAATAGTGCAACTTCATGCCAGGTGACGATGTCTAATCATCGAGGCATGTCATCAAAATGTACTTAATTGACAGATGTCAAACGGTAACTCGTATGACGATTCTAAAATGTCACTCTCTAACATTTCACTGACATTTCTTTTTGACGACCGGAAACTATCACCTTTTTAAAAGGCTAATCACATTGAAGACAGAATCATTTAGCCAACACCTTGCTTATTACCTAAATAATATCAATTATTAAGTTAACATTACACTGTGTATAATGGCGCGTACCAACAGCGCGTTTGACCGGCGACCGGCGCGGACACCAGTGATTTGTGGTTACTTGCAAAAGCGGCGACCTCTGGCGGTGACGTGCCAATTGTCTCCATCTTGGAAAGCGGTGTAAGGTGAGAGTGGTTGGCGGGGAGGACAGAGGTCACTAAAATATATAATATTATGTACAAGTATATAAAAAAGGGGTTTAGATTGTAGGTTGCCGAAATCTGTTTATTAGGTTTATAAGGAAGCATTTCAATTAAAACTTTTGAGCTTTGATCAGCGTTAAGTCATACAAAACAAATAATATGACTCAGGTATGTAGAATTTGTTTTTGGCTACTGCAGAATCCATACTGATAATAAATGCGAAAGTTACTCTGTCTGTTACATTTTCACGTCGAAACGCCGAAAAAATTTGACAGATAGGTAGCCTGGGACTTAGAGAAGGAGATAAACTACTTTTCCTTCTGGATGTTTGTATTAGAATAATTATGACAAAATACACGCAGACGAAATCACGGCAATAGGTAGTATTTTATCAAATACGACTGGTCCTTGGTCTATGAGAGCAACGATGACTTCGTTATGAAATCTTTCACAGTATTTTTCTTTTTAATTAGGTACTTTCATTGCTGAACGTGAGTTTGAAAACACAAACCTACATCGAAGAACCTGACAGCTAAGCAGGTTTGTGATGTCGCTAATCTTTTATAAGTTGCACCACACTCTTTTCTGTCAGCCACAGCGGCTTGTGTAAACGCTCCTTGATACCATGAGGCCTTACTGCTCCGTGAACCAACAGACGTATACATCAATTTATATCATCATTTATTACATATATTATTATATTACAGTGAAAATGTGACTATTAGACTGCAGATCGTTACAAATATTTTCTAACGATTTCGGACTGAATGATCAAAGTTTCTTAAAAAAGTTGGAAAGTCCATCGTAAAGAATTTATTGAAGGATCAGAAATATTATGGAAAAATTACAGCTATTACTTACTTGGCATACTATAAAAACCAGGAATGGAACCAGGAAGTGAATGCTAGGTAAGCTACATTGACTATTGAATACTTTAATTCGGGATTGGCGTGGAGGACCAAAAAGATGAGTAAGTAACTTGTAGGAACCAACTGCCTACATCTAATGTGTGTTTTCATTTTTCTCAATAGCCTGACCAGTCATCTCATGGACCTTCTTTCTACTAAATTATACCTAGTTCAGATTGATTGAAGAAGTAAAATATTTTACCACCATGATTAAAATTCTCAAACATGAACACTTGGCTTTACCACATGAGTAAAGCTTTACTGAGGAGGTTCAACAACCTCATCGAAAGTGAGAATGTTTGATCCTGAAACTAAACTTTAGTTCGGACCTGAAACAATGAGCTCGTAAAACAAGTGAAAGCTTACTGCGTTGTTGTAGTAGATTTAAACCTTTGTTAGTAACACGGCTATCTATCTACCGATCGGTAGAAACCAGAAGCTTTTAAAGTTGTTGTTGCTTAGATTTTGGTCGCCGCTTTCCCTACTATGAATAAAAAATCCTTAAGTAAATTAAATTAAGTAATTCATCAATTTAAGTAAATTATAACTTTTTTTTTTATATTAGGTACTGATTTGTGGAACATCAATGATATAATTTCTCACTTTGTTACTTGATAAACTTTCTGTAAATACTTATGCAAACTTTTCAAAATTGGCTGCGTGCAACAGTAAAAGCTTCAGAATTAAATACCAAAAAGTTCAAATTCAATTCAAACTGAAACTCTCAGAAATAAATCGCATCACAGTCGTCATATTTTCCGATACATCCACTTAATACAGTCTAGATTGCTCGTCGTCAAGTTAATGCGCCTGTCAAAGGCCTCTGCGGGACGGCAATGTATATCGTCTAATTAGGGCATGAGAATTCTCATTACGACTCACGGTGAATAGGATTATTTATTACAGAGATGTCTTATCCTTTGAAGTGTGACGTCAGGTATTGGCGTTTTGTAAATGTGAATTGACATGTCATTGTGGTCCTTAACTATTACTGATGTTTCGGTTTCTTATAGGATCCTGTGGAATGAAACCTACCAGAGGTAAGAATAACACTGAAGGATTCCGGTTGAGAATGCATTTGATAATGGATGAAAAATAAAATTAAGAAGTTGCAGGTAATTAAAAGAATTGATCAATCAAAAATTATTGGCGCTAAAGAGTTTGTATATCTTAGTTTTATGAAAACGACGGCCAAGTACGACCCACAATTCCACACTATGCAACTTTATCAACTATCATATTGATAATATCAAGAAATGCAGTTCGTTATTACCAAGATTATAAAAGCCAGTTTGAAATACAACCTCCATAATTATAAGCCTTAATCATAAAATCATATTACGAAGAGCTTTATGCACAACATGAATTTGAACCTACGACCTTATCGACAGCCAGCTCTCAACTTAATGATAATTTATAATTTTCACAATAAATACGGGTGGTTACATCAAACAATGACGTCACACAATTTATCATTATTCGTGGCACAACTAAATATTATTGAAGTTATGCCAATTGACGGGCGATGCATGCCGGTAGATAGCCGATAGTGACGCAATACAGGAGACACAGAAGGTCGAAGGATTCGTACCGAAGGACCAATAAATAAAACTAAAGGATTTAATCATGATCTTCAAAATAAAATAAAATAAAAAAGCTTTTTATTTCATGCATTGACTTTTTTTTACATTTTCGATTTTAAAATTTTTACACGACTGGATAAGATGATACATATAATGTAATTATTTAAAAATAAATGTTATAATATTCATTGTTTTCATTTCATTATACTTAATTAATAGTTTCCATAACATATTTTAATTTCTGTTTTTAACATTTAATAGTATTTAAAATTTATATTAAATATATAAATAAAATTTGATTGATTTTAATATTTAAAAATATTGAATTAAAAAGCAAATAAAAATACATGCATGAGCATGTCATTTTATTTGCTTTTTAATTTTAAATATTTATATATTAATTCCCCCTCAAGTAGTGAGGAAGAAGGCCAGATTTGTTCTTAATAATAATAAAACTATTGATTACTTATGTACATACGGCTACATACCAAGCTGTATATTTCCAGTATATGCTGACCTCTCACTTTGCGGAAATCCTATACAATATGTAGCTTGATATGTAGTGTGTGTACGACGAAACCAAAGACTACTCGCTTGCACTAAAAGCTACTGAGCTTTTCAGTGTCAATCGCTGAATATAGGCTTTATTTCATGCAAATTCAATAAATTTTGATCATCGGATTGATTCACGCATCGCCAGCTGAAATATCAGTCAATACTAGGATGACAAACTTCAAATCCCCGTCACCGACTGTCACATAAACTCACATCCCCTATTTTGGCTATTTATTCGTATTGGTCCTTCGGTCCGTGCCTCAACGACGTACGCGTTATGACGTAATTCAGCTTGTCGCGCTTATCGGTGACGGGCAGTGTCGGTGACGATGTCGCTTGCAATGCGTATTGATATGATATGATATGTAAGTACGATGGGCTATTATAAGTTACAGGAGATGCAATTAACAATGGACGTAGGTTTATGTAGAGTAGAGATTTTTTTGTTGGTTTCTTGTTGTCATACGTTTGGGCGTGTTTGTTATATAGATTTATATATCTGTTAGATCTTGAGCAATGCTTCAGATAACTTTATTATTAACCCTTGGCTGCAGTAGGTAATACTAATGACTTAGAGTAGTCGTTCTGTGTAAAATGGTTCAGCTGACCCTTCAACTTTTTAATACAATTTAGAAGCCATTTTCGTGAGTAATATTATATTAAATCTAGGGTAATAGAGCCACTAACCTTATTTAAGCAAATTATAATCCTCTAAATAACCATATTTAATTCCGCCATATTAATATTAGTGGCGCCTCCGATTCGCCCACTAACACTCTAAACACACACATCATTTCAATCGTTTACAAACCAATGAATTATGTGTCCATCTACACACCTCTAACCTCAATTTAAAAAAGAAAAAAAAACTATTTTTATTAAGCAATTTTGATTTCCCTGTCACCTCTGACTCTACTTAACGAAACTATTATTAAAGGCAATAACACTCATTATTGCACAAAATATTGATTTAAGCACCACACTTTAATATCAGAAATATAAAAACTCATATATAGAACATAATTTGCCATAAAACCCATATTTCCACCGTATAAATATATTACATGCGGTATTTTGTCAACAGTCACAAAAAAATAACTGATCATTAAAACATAAAGTTTATGATAATATCGGTATAACTCATAATATTTTCATTACTGACTTGTCATAATAGGCGATGAATTCTCCAGTATATTACATTATAAAATTTGAATCAGAACTTGTTTGGTCAAGCGAGAATCATAACGACAATCGGTGTAATGGACTCCCTATAAATATGTATATGGTTGGATGGGTGGGGCCTTAGAGTCAGCGGTGAAGCCGTATTAAATAAATACATTATAATAATGTCTGGTAGTTTATTATCGTATTAATGTTGATTTTGCTCGTAGGCCTGCTAATGACGCTAGAAAAGCATCTTCATCTTAATGAAGTCTTTACTTATAATTTAAAGTTTTAGTGAAAATATTCTATATTTGAATAAGCTTTCGATTTTATCGAAAAAGCAACTGGAAGATATCAAATGTATTTTAAAGCTAAGCGCGGTTCAAATCGATGTGAAACCGCTCCGCTCATACTCCCGCTAACACTGTAGCCAATCACAAAAGTGAAGAGGCGTTATACTCTATAGAGTGACTATAAAGATCTTGTAAAATAGCTTCCGAGATGCGTAGGCGCAGGTCGCGTCACGAAATTAAGAAATACCAATATACACACGTTTTGTGATGTCGTTCACAAAAAATAAATGTACCGAAGGACCAATAGACAGAATTTTTGATAAGATTTATAAGTCTTAGGTACAAACTTGTAAAATATAAGAGTAAGACCCGGGACTGACGACGACTGAACTATACATTCACTTGGCTTCATACTAGTTAATTTATAGTTCCGCGAAAGCAATGACGTGCTACGGAATTCGTAGCAATAGGTTTGGTGTGCTACGATTTTTGTAGCACATTATTACTTTTATTGGCTACGATTTTTTGTAGCGCATGCTTATGTAGCATGCTGAACCGATACATCACTAATACATTTTTTATGAAACTAGACAATTGCTATTTTTTCTAACCCCTTTGAAATGGTTTGAACAGCATTGATAGCCTAGTGGTGTGACCGTCGGACTGCCAAGTCATAGGTCTCGGTCCCAAGGCATGCATCTCTGACTTTTCAGATTTATTTGCGTATTGTATAATTACAACTTACTTCAAAAACGCTGAAGGAAAACATCTTGAGGAAACCGGCATGACAGAGAGATATTTCTCGACGGCATGTGAAGCCAAGTCATGGGCACCAGCACTAACCACACGAAATAGAAAACAAAACTGGTTTGATGGTGTTTTGTTTTACATTTAGGTTACCCTAACAAAGGTTACAAGTTTATCGCGCATTGCTATGAGTGGTCCTACGGCAATTTCTTATCACATGCAACACGTTTTGATACCTTTATCTAAATAATGGCACTTCTATTATAATTTAGACATAAAATTCTAAACAATAAAAGTTGGATTTCACTAAAGCAGTCACGAATTCTAACATTGTATATAGAATCGTAAAAGCGATGGTTTTATATTGTTTTTATTTAAACAACTTCGTGTAGATGTCGATTTTATATTTATTTTATTGCGTATATCTGTTTGTTTAGTTTTATGGGATTTTCGTCATTATTAATGAGAATTTTGGGGCAAACTACGTCATTTTCTAAAATCAAACGAATAACAAATACCTTAGTCGCTACATTAATGCTAATACCTACTTTTAAAAAATCGGAATCGAGTTTCGATTTAAGCTCGATCGAAAAATGATTTTAAACCTTTATTTAATTACAAGAACGAGGCTATCTGCTTTTGATATAAAAAAAAAACTGAAAAACTGCATTAAAGTCCTTACCAGACTTCATTGTTCAAATGGTTTACTACTTACCATCCGTAATAACACAAACACCAACACTACTCACACCCACACTGCTGTCCGAACTTACCTGTAAACAAAAGAAAATCAAAACATAAGCAACATTCAACAAACTCAGCTAAAAACTCACCCACTTAAAAAACCAAGCATCACAGACAGACAGAACCCTTCACCCTTTGTACATACACCCTTAATCTTCTCCCTAATGCGAGCAAAAAAATCTCGATTCAATCGCAGTCGCCTTCAAAGGTAGAGACGTGTTAAAACCTTACCGGCCTTTAATTAAAGCCCGCTGGGGGGGAGGGGGCCGGAAACGACGGAGCGGCCATTTCACTCCGGCTGTCCACTTCCGGAGTAACGTATGGACGAAGGTACTTCATTTCGGACTGACGGTGGGGAAAAAGAAAATCGAAGGCGTCTCGGGACAGAGGAGTGGAGACGGTGTTGGATTTAAATATTTTTTCGTTTTATTTTGTAAAGGTATACGTCCTCTAGGGGTAGTATCGTAGCTTCAGATAACTTCACTATTACGATAAGCAAAGTAGTTTTGATGAAGATTCTGCTAAAGAGCATCACATAATACGTTCTGTAGCTTCTGAAGGTCATCGTGGATATTTTAGTATTCCAAACTTAAGCTCAAATTATGTAGGAATTGCTACACGATCACATTTTATAAAACTTCTTAAAATAACTCCAACTTTTCGACTCCATTCCTCTACCGATCAAGGTAATCCGATCTCACAATCGCGGACGTTTAATTGACTAGCATAACTTACTAGTGAATTTGAAATACGCGAACAAAAATGTCGCATGTCTGATTTATAATCGTGCGAGACTCTTTCCTTTTTAATTGAATTAATCTACTTCTCTAGTAGTTGTGTGTGGATAAGGCGAGGTATGGATTGGGCGACTGATCTTCTAGGATTGATTACATTTTTCTTTGTTTTTTGTTATATATTAACAAGTTTATACTATACGGGTTGTCCGGGACATCGACACGAAGCCGGTTACCATGGATTCAGTACATAATTCTGAACCCTGCGTTGAAAACAGCTACTCCATACATTTTGACCGCGTAGGTATTGCACTTTTCTATGAAACAGCAGATTTTTTTTTTTATAACCGACGAAAAATTTCAACGATACACTGAACCATGGATGATGTACTGGATGTACTGAATCCATGGTAGCCGGCTTCGCGTCGATGTCCCTGCCATCCTGTATAGTTATGTTGTTTAAATGTATATGTATTTAAACTGTCAAATTGTGTAATTGCCTTGTTAGACTAGTGGTCGCAACCGCTACTGCTGAGCATGAGGTCCTCGGTACGATTCCCGGGTCGGGCATTTTTCCATCAGATATTTCTCAGTAACAGCCCAGAGTCTGAATTTGGCAAAAGCCCGGTTGATGGCAATAAGCTCGCCTCCATTATTACATGAGACTTAAACTTATCTGGCGAAATGTGGATGTACAATCGGGTACACCTCTGCCTAACCCTTCGGAGACGTGATGTTATTTTATGTAAATTGTTTAAATGTCGCTCCTGTGATTTCCAAAAGACAAAGTCGGTTGATAATTATGTCCAGTTTATCGAATACTATATTTGATTTGTTAGGGTAAAGTTTTGTCGAGCAATAGGGCTAAACGTTCCATAGTTATGTTTTCGAACTTGGAAAATTATGAAAATTTACTATTATATACTCCGCGACATAACATGTAGGAAAGAGCCATGCGAGTAGGTATGTTTACTTAACCATTAATTAAATATAAGTAAAATTCCTAGTAACCGACAGAGAGATAAGTACTACTAAGTTCAGTTAGAGTTTTAGCACTCAAATCACTTCCCCAGCATCAGACTAATCGCAAAAACGTACGACAAATCGCACCCCTCCGCCGCAGTCCGGCAAGACGTGTAGGTGGTCTTTACCATTTTTATTTCCTTTTTATCTCTTGAATTGTTAATGTGCTGCAGAGAAGGACACTCGCGTTTTATTGGTGTCTCTTAATGAATTGATTTTAGCTCGGAATCAGGAATGACTAAGTATAAGGGGAGATTTAATTTATATCTGCTCGACTCAGTGTAAAGTTACGGGTGAAAATCGATTTATATTAGGTGTCTGTAGTTGTAGTTTTAAATGTTGTTTTTTTATCCCTAGCTTAGCTATCCTTAGCTTTAGTAGTGATAGCCTAGTGGTATCACCGTCGGACTGACAAGTCACAGGTCGAGTTCGAACGCACCTCTGACTTTTCAGATTCATGTGCGCATTTTATAATTATCACTTGCTTCATAAACGCTGAAGGAAAACATCGTGAGGATATTTCACGTCGGCAAGTGAAGCCAAGTCACAGGCCCATGGGCGGCATAAAAACTCTGACAGCAAGTTAATCACTAACCACACGTAAAATAAAGTAAATTCCTAGCTGCTGTAGCTTCAATGTAGGTAATGTAAATATACCTAGTCACATCTGCTTACCATCCAATTTGTAAGCGACAGAAATGATTCGTCTGACGTTGTCTGCCATTCAAGTCTTGTCTGCTTTCATAACTTGAAACTAGGTATCGGAAGGTGAGGCTAGACACATACATATTTATTTCGTGCAGGAACCATATCTGCGACCCTTAATGGATCAGCGACTATACCAATACACTCTACTCCATACGCTTAATAAACCTTTGTGGCAGAAAAATAAAACCCTCTTTCAAAGCACTATTTATGTAATAGAATTTAAAGTAAAAAACAATAGACGACGTATATTTAGTAACCTAATCCGCGTAACAGTTTTAAAAGAGTCATAAAGAACCCTGTAAGAAAACGACACGTGTTTCACCTCTCAATGAGGCATCCTCAGGATGGCGATTGACTTGTTGCGAATCCGGACCCGACGTGTGGACACGTGAAGCGTCGAGAGCAGAAGTTCTGCTCTCGACGCTTGAATGGATGCCTCGTTGAGCTGTGTGTGTGTGTATAATGGATTTCCGCAAAGTCATGCCTGAATCAGTTAACTATCTTAGAATTCAAAGTTACAAAATATTTTTTTTAATAAATTAACGACCTGACTCGCCCAGGAACCAGGACCTATTACATGGAACTTAAACATAACTGGTGAAATGTGGGTGTACTATATATAGGTACACCTCTGCCTAACCCTTGGTGGAAACAGGCGTGATGTTATGTTATGTGACTTAACCAATAAAGTCTACTCTATCCTACGCTTATAAGAACTAGATTTCGATTAGATTTAGAGTTCATAGTTAAATCTAAAACTACGGCCTGGCTTTTACAGCAGGATTATAGTAAAACCGAATCACTACTGACTTACGTCGCTTGACATAATTATTGCTAGATACAAAAATTTACAACACATATATGTACATTTACACAATAAATTCACACGATCACACACCCTCTCGCTCGCACACACATACACCCTCACACACACGCAGACACACACACACACACACACGCGCACACACACACACACACACGCGCACACACACACACACGCTGACACACGCCACTGAATTGTTAAGCATAAAAATAAGTAAACATTTCTTTTTATATTATTATAATAATATTTTTAATTTTTTTTTTTTCTCTCTCACAACTGCATGTATACTCGTACTTGTATCCATAACACTCACACACGCATCACATGATGTTCAATTCACTATATGTAATGGTAGATTGACACCCCTTCACTCTTTAAGGTACAACAAAATTTTACTTACGTTTTGCCGAACACTGTCTCTCAAGATACAGGTCTCCTAGTTTGAGAGGCAGGGTTATTTTTTTTTTTGTCTAATACATTTAATACTTTTGTAACCCTACACTTGTGCATAAACAGCCATTCATTATTATTGTATGTGTCTACCACTGTGTTGAATCTGTATTACTTTTGCTAAATAAAGAATTATTATTATTATTATTATTATTTGAGGCTGATAAAAAAACACCCTCATTCAAAGCACTATTAATGTAATTCCATTAAAAGTTACTACATAATTCGTTAACGCCATAAACATAACACGCCATGAGTGACCGGCGTCATTACTCTGTCAAGCACGGTCAATAAAACTAAGTTCCAGCCAAGTGCGTAAGTTAGTTAGCACTTCCTCTAAGAACAATAGACATTAAACAGTATAGGCTGCATACGCACTATACACAGCCTTGAATGAGGCGTTACAGAGCGGTGACCTGTGTGACTTGAGATTTGTGTTGCATTTTATGTAGTGTGAAATAATATAATGATTGATTGCGTTTTAAGACAATTAAACTTGGACATCAATTATATTTGTATCGGTATTTTTTGTCGCCAAATTCCCACATCGAAGTGTTGTCAGATTCATTATTAAGGACTCACCTTTTTTTTTTAAAGCTTTTTACAAAAACATAAACATCAATTAAACAGCTTAAAAGTAATTGAAAAAAAGGAATACCAAAAGGAAAAAAATATGAGTCTATATAGTATTAGCATTTAATAATTCTGATCCTTGATATATTGGTCTATTACACCAATCAAGACTGCTAGGTTTTTTTAAATAGGTAGGTGTGTAGACCTATGTGGAGTCATGCACGATCACTTAATAGTCAAGTGCACCCCAAAAAGACTACGCCGTCTACAAGACCAAATTCCATTCTAAAGCTATTTCGGACTTGGCTATAATCTTAGCAAACAAACTACAGGTAACAAAACCTAACAATAAGTACTAGTTAGTACTAACCGGTTCAACGACCTCTGAGCTAAACACCGGCGTTACTCCAAATGTTATCGTAAGCGCCCATTGTGTTCTGATAAGAACTGTTAACTTATTCATGGCTGGCACTAACTCAGTTTACAACCTGCGATATTTGACGGATTTGTAGTACGTACTACTAAAGATTGGTGCAGTTGCATTTGGACATATTTTTTTTGCCATCTCGTATCGAATTTATTTCAAGATATTTTACTCGTATTATACATTAACTATATATTTACAATTAACTATTAATATATTATGTACAAGTATCTAAAGGAAAAAATAAAATAAAGGGAAGAGCTCATTGGGCATCAAAAAATTCGTTCGCTTCGCTGTCATCGGGAAAAGTGCCCAAAAGGCTGGCAGCATTGCCACGTTGGATGGCAATGCGGATTCTTTGGCCTAAGAATTGGGCAGCCGTCTAGCCACGTAAAGAGTCGAGGGACTTGGATCTGTTTTTAAGGTTTTACCTAGCGTACTAGGTAGTAAATAAGTGTAACCAGAATGGTACTTGTAGGTACCTACAAGCACCATTCAGGTTACACTTATTCATGTCTATGAATAGAGGCGGCTCGGAAGTTCGCTACTCGCTGCGCAGTTCCCCACCCCTCACCCCCGCTGACCCATGAATTCATTACTGCGCAGCGACTCGCCTCATATTCCGAGCCGCCATTAAGTTTGAATCGGGGTGTAGTGCCTGTTGTGAACCTGCGAAGTTGTAAACTTATGCTTTAGGTATTTACAAAGCGCTAAATTTCCATAACATGGGGAATTATCATAAATTCATAATATTCATCTCAGCCCGTCATCACTAACTGCTGGATATCAGCCTCCTGTTTTTAAGCTTAAAAAAATTGAAATCTATAGGGTTATTTACCTGAACGTCGATGGTAAGCATCATGTATGCAGGTGTAAGCTACTCGTATGTTAGTTCATCCAGAAAATACACGAATAATCCCTTCAACAAAATTTCAAAGAATTAGCTCACTTTAGCACAGAAAATATGATAAAAATCCATCTTAATAAACTTCATTTCTGCATCGAGCATCTCTCGTATAATTTCTTAACGTCGGCACTGTGTCGAGGTAATTGGATTCGATACACCCACTCTACACTTTGTAACAGATACATCTATAGAAGAGAGGGCGTTTACCAACTGTATTAAGCAGACACCGTGTCATTTTAGATCTAGTAAGACTAAGTAAATTGTTGGGATTCTCTCTTTTTGGTTTTGGTTAGCGCTTTTATTGATGACGTTGTTATCAGTAAAGGAACGAAGTTTTGATTTCTCGGGATTGGGGACAGTAGCAATGTAGAATGCTCAATTCCTTTTATTACGATTAATGCTGGAAGTGGAGGTGGAGGAGTGGACAAGGGTTTTACAGAAACATATCTTTTGACAACTCGAATCTTGTAACAACTCCATGAGACAGGATCGACCTAGTATGGAGGCCACAAGTAAAAATATTAATATTATGTTTCCTATATAACAATAATTTAAGGAATACTTTATTTGTATTATTTTTAAGGAAATTAAATATTTGGTCAATAAACGATTATACATTTTTATTTTTATTATTTACTAAGTTTCTGTTTAATTTATACATTATTTTAGACTTTTATGTGTTTTGCCATCAAAGCTTAGAGAGTTGACTATTTAGTTCCTGAGGTTGATAAAGAACACCATAAAGAATGATATCAGATGGATGCGTAAGAAGCTAATACATCGTTAAGTTCAGACCTATCCCTTTTATGAATTCTTCGACTCGTTTGAACCAGTGAGTGAGTAAAATAAAACACATCAAAATCATGGTAATACGAAAATGGATGTTGACTACGAAGTTTTATCTTGTAGTTTGTACCCAGTAGCATCATGATTGATATCAATAAATGATGACCACTGACCACCCAGCCACGAAACTACCACTTCTAACACATGCGCCCACGCAACCCGTGGGTAGGTGACTGCGTTAACAGAGCTTAATTACTGGTCATCAGTCGCTCGTCTTGTGCATAAAACTTAGTTGTTTATGGGCGATAGAAATTATTATAGATGTAGGTTTATTCTAATAGCATTCCGATGATGTTCCACGGTGGTTTCGTAATGTTAAGTGGTTGGCAAGGTTTTTGAAGTAATTAGTTGAATTTTTGTGATGTTTTGAAATAAATACCGAACTATGAACTAACGGTTATGTAATTTTCATGACGGATGTTCCAGGAAAAATTATTGAAAAATGTTTTTCATCTCTAATTTATTGTTGTAAGCTTTCAGTAATTCAGAAGTTGTTTTATGGGGGCTATAGGGCTCTAGGTAGCTTAGAACTAATTTAGTTTTTAATAAATGAATATTTTATATTATAACGTATACGTATAATATACATGACTTAATCTAAACATAAACCCACTTAGATTAAAATTGGTCTACACTGAGATATCGATCAAATCCATCACGCAACACCACAAAACAAGTACTTACTAACACTATCCAAAATGATAAACGACAGCTTACACACCTATTGTAGTTTTAATAAAGCTACCAACACCACAGAGATGGCGATACGCGCCACCTAGCACCTGTTGGACACAACCTGCGTGCGCACACGCATAAGTGTCAGACACTATGATAAGTGACAGTACACTAAACATGTCTATTTGTGTCGTAAAGAATACAATTGTGAAATTATAAGATATCATTAAAGTTATTGTGTTAATTTAAAATACTTCATACGCTGTATAAGTTGCTAATAAAGATAATAGGTACGACAAATTGGAACTAGAAAAGCAGTGAGAATGTAATTTTTTGACACTGAGTGCGTTTCTAATTATTTTATAGTTTTTATTTACTTAAGACATAACACCCGTTTGGTTGGAGGATCCTTCGACCTCGTTATTCCATCTTCAAATAGATGTGTAAGTAGATGTTGAAAACTATATTACTAGAAAGGGGCTGACTACCGAGATGACGACTAATTGAGAAGTATGGAGAAATGGACATGTTGCACCGACCCAAAATAAACTGTCATAAGGACCAGATAATGATGATAATGATGATGATGTTACTAATAAGTATTAAATAAATTATTGTGCCATTTCTCCTTCGAAAAGAGTTATAGAACTGTAATCTATACATACACCGAATACAGTATTGGTAGAGAGCCAGTCTCACTCCTGCACGCTTAGCATGACCACAATAGTAATGAGTTTACTCGACGCAAGAATAAACAAAATGACAGATTGTGATTGTTTATCTGTAATTTTGTCTATTCTTCTGTCATGCTATGCGTGCAGGGTAGTCAGCTCTGCTTCCAACCTTATTGATTGGCTGAAATCATTTCTCCATGTCTATAGCTATTCTTGTATAGCTCCTACCGACACACTACGACTACAGAGATAGATCATTCATGTCTTTTTAACTATTACAAATTGCCACAGCAACACGAGTACCTATCTTTCGTAAGGTGTTCTACGTATATGGACTTGAGCAGGATGACAGCATCAGTCTTGCCGTCTTGCGCTATAAAATGTCCAGTTTATAGTAGTAGTAGCGTGGTAGGGACCTGCTTTTATATTTACTGAATTTTACATACATCTATTTTTGTAGTATGAAATGAACTGCCAAATATACTTTGCATCTTCTAGCGTCAAAACAGCGGTTCAACTTGAACAGTGTCAAGGTACGTGATGATTTACTTGAAAAAAGACAAATTAATTCGCTTTCAAATTGTATGTGGTCACTTGAGTGAGATAAGAAATTAACTTCACAAAAAAAAACTATGTATCATTTCTGATAATCACTAAAAGTCTTAGGATCAAATATTGCAAATAAAAAGCAATCCTTATTTGAAAATGTAGCAAGCGCTTCTATCCAACCTTCCAACTCCATACCCACATAAATATCAAGTCTATTTTCTCCCACAGTGTCAGTGCACAGTGCGATGGTCCTAGACACTATGACATCGACACATGACGCGCATAGTAGGAGGCTGGTCCTTTGTCACAGCCTCACATTTTATTAACGCCATCAAGTCGCTTGTGCGACGCCTGAGTTATCTGACATGAGAGCTGTACGGCGAGGCGCCACTGCTAGCGAGACGTATGATGGAACTATGGTAGTGTAAATATAGTTTATTACAGCTGTGTGACGTAGACTCATGAAATGTAGGATGTTGGTCTTTGTCACAGCCTCACATTTTATAAATGCCATCAAGTCGCATGTGCGACGCCTGAGTTATCTGACATGACAGCTGTAGGGCCAGGCACCACTGCTAGCGATGCGTATGATGGAACTTTGATAGTGTGTAGTTTATTACAGCAGTGTGACGTAGATTCGTAGACACATGACATGTAGGAGGCTGGTCCTTTGTTGCTGGCCTCCCATTTTAATGACGCCATCAAGCTGCTTGTGGAGCACTGACTTATCTAACGTTATCAAATAAAAGAAAAATGCCTTACGTAGAAGTCCATCTCGGTGTCAAGGTTGAAAGACTACTATGATCATTAATTTCTTCATATATAGAGTAATTGTTTCTGCAATGCGGAGAAGATTTTCCTAATAGGTACTTGCGTGTATTACTACAATACTTGCCTGAAACAGATATAGAGCTTTATGCTCAAAGAACTAGCTACTGAGATACTATTTGTCCCTAGCTACCTATGTTTCACATACTGAGATAACCAGCAACTGATTTGAACTGACACATTCAGCAGAATTTTTGTATAGTTATGTCTATGTCTTTGGAATGCTAGGTTCGCTTCGCTAAAGCTTTGGTTTCCTAAGAAAGCGGTATACGGTCACGATAACGGCTGTCCACACACAGAGCCTTTTTTGATACCGTAATGTCAAATGATAATGACAGATTTTTATGACGGCGTTACTACAACGGTGACGGCCAGCACTCTTCTAGAAAACCGTAGCTTTATTCGCTTTTCAGTTCCCGCTTTCCGCTCTTAAACATACCAGACCTCTGACATCTTGTACCTAAACCGTGGGTGTAACGCATTCGTTTTCTTTACATGCTTTCAAAGGGTTTTGATTTTATAATACTGGAAGGGCCTAATATTGTAGTTAGGCCCATTCTGAGGTCTGACGTGGTTTATTGCTGAAAATACAAACGGATTGATATGGGAGGCTTCAATACAATGATCGTTGATTTTGTTTTTAATAGTATTCGAGCAAGCAGTCTGCGTGGTACGGTTTATGGACGCGTTTCCTTAAACGATACTTTGATGGTATTTATTGGTGTTATTGGTCCATGAATAAAGGCTCTTATTGGAATTTACTTAGCTTTCGATCTATGGTGAAGCATTCTCAGTTAAGAATAGATCATTCTATTGCTTTCTATGGGCGTTGTTACATAATTTGCTACTTTGTCCTGTCTACTTCAGTGCCTTTCAGCAAAATCTTTATTATATCATGCCCTTAGATGATTTATGATAACTATGTATAGGGGAAGTGCTATAGTCTTATTAGTAAAACATTACCCTCCTTCTGGGGCACTCATGGAAAAGCACGATTTACAACAAACATTCCGCGTAAAGCCGCTCCTGTCCGCTAGATCTAAGCTTCAGATCAACGCACTGTAACCCAAGTTAACAATTTAATCATACAACAAAACAGCAATTAACCAGCCGTTAGGCACAGCACCAACAAATTGAAATACATCACGTCTCCTTAACTTGAAGTTATTGCAGAAAAACTGGCGCGAAAGCTGCGCGGGCGCGTGGGCGGGGCGACGCATAAACATGTCGTTGTCCCGCTCTAACGCACAATGTGGACGATGAACGAGAATTTATTATCTCTCGTCGCATTATGCGTTAGCGCAGGTTGCGAGGAGTGCTAGTGTTCGCAAGATCTGCGGTATTTGATGTGTTAACTGGGTATTGGTGATGCTCTTTTGTTCGGTTCTTATGGATGGCTTTGTTGAGAAGGCTCTGTATGGTTTCTTATTGGAAATGGACAATGATTCAATAGAATATTCGAATCCTAGGTATCTGTAACTTAATTAGTTTGATTTATGAACAGCGGCTAATACGGCCTAAGTCCTCCATTCTCTCATCCTCAAATCCTTAATTGTGTCCTAGCAATGCGAGCAACACCCTGAACAAAACCTACTACAAACAAAAAATCAACACGCACAAAATCACACCTAGTTAGAAAACATTCCCTTAGCACGGAAGTCAGTAACACAATGAGCACAGAGTACGCATTATTGCGTAGAAACGAACACAACTCACTAACTCACTCATACATCTCAGCCTGAATGGGAGTATTAATGCACCTTATTTGTGGAGGCAACCGCACTTAACTAGGGGTTATCAAGATCTAGAAATTGTTGGAGAAACTACACTACCTGTTATTTTGTAGAAGGTAAAATACCGATGACGTCCTGCCTGTGAGTCAGTGTGCCGATTGAAAGGCCGATGACAGTGATGCGGAAGAGTCCTGTGACTGTATTGGAATGTAGGTGCAGATTTACGGAGAATTTAAAAGAGAGACGGGGTCTCTTGTTAAGGTATATTGGGACAGTCATGGTTTTGGAACTCTCAAGAAAGTCGTGGATATTAAATTGATCTAAGCAATTTATAGGAAGTCACTGCAGTTTTTCATTGAATGTAGACTTCTTGAGACTTGTTGTTCACTATTTAATATTTGAATATGTCCCTCCCCGAAAAGCCGAAGCTCTGAAGCTCTACTGTATTGAGTTAAAGTTTTACTACGATCTTGCCTTTTTGTCGTAGTAAAGCATTTTTTCGCAAAACATTTTAAAAAAAACTTGATTCTAGACCCTGATATTCGCATAATAATGCTGAACTTTTTCTGTGCCAAAATAGAAAACTAAAATCCTGTTTCATATTCTAGATTCTAGAACATCATACGCACGCTTAACGCCTATTTTTAACATAAATCTGTCTACATTTATGAAGACATTTAACATAATCTGATGGAAATACAATATTATAGTGCTAATGATATTAATTGCATTAAATTAAGATAAAATAGCAACTTAAAGGTGTATTAATTGTTTAACTATTCTAATTAGTGGAATTTTACCTTTAATTAATTTGTTAAGTTGTTATTTCACCTTGTGGATCAATCATTACATTCGCATAAATATTATTTTAATGATCGAAATAATCTTAATTTTCGTGTCGTCGCTTGCTGTTACACTTCTTCGATAATGATGGTATCAAACTTGTGTCAATTTCGATAAGATTAAAAAGCTGCTATTTATTATTATTTATATATTAAAGGCTGGACTACTTTACAAAGCTTTTTAAAAAAATCTGCAAGTAACCCTTTAATAATACACTTTCTACATAAACGAAAAGTTATCCGCAGGCTTAGATGATGGTCTGGATGAAATAAATGATATATAATCTTATTTCAGTAAGTAGGTTTGTACAACCTTTTTTTTTCACGTCAGTCATATTTTATAAACTAGATGAGGTCGGTGTTTCGATCTGACTTCTCTGAGAAGAAAGGCCGAGACAAGCTCAGAGGTCAGTCTCTTTCAAATTCCGGACATAATCTTCGTCAGATCATATGATGACCATATAGATTGATGTCTGAAATAATCTTTTGAGGAAAGAACCACACAGATTGAGTGGACCTGTCCAGTCAGTGCACGCATTTGTCAGTAATACTGTTAATATTAGCTATGATTATAAACACGGGATAAAACAACTGCTAATATTATCCAAGCAAGAATTCTATCTTCTTCAGAGTAAAAAAAACGATATTTCCACAAACATACATACAGAATCTCAAATAAAAACCAATCAGTGAACCATCTCGCTGTAATGAAGCGTCGATCGAAGACAATGGCGTCCTTTATGCTAAGATTCGGCTCTGAATGGACCAGCGGACGGACGGACGGACGATCGGCTTTAGATTACTTTGTAACCGCTGATTAAACTGGAATCAAGCGTTTTGATGGAGTCGGACCTTTTTTGAATTAAGTTCAGCGAAAAGTGTGAGAGTATCTTAAGAATAATATGAGTGTTTTATTTAGGAATTTTGTAGGAAGATTTAACAGCACATTACATCAGGCCTGTTTCCCCGAAGAGTTAGTCAGAGATGTAGCTGCCTATATTAGATACGCCCCCATAAAATTCCTCTTAATATCATAATAAAATTAATTCTTGCTATTCCTCACTAATAAGAAAATGGCTCATTAACAGGACAGTGAATTTGTTTGTATGTTTGCAATGAACAATCTACAAATTCAAATCAATTTAATAGTTTTGTTTACCTTACCCAGACCTGGGCTTCTTATTGTCTATGTCAAGACAGTGTTTCAAACTTTGTAGACCCTAAAACCTGGTCTTAATAACCTGATATTTGATTTTAAATATATTTAAATCTAATAAGAAGATATGGGCCCACTTCCATATGTCATATCCTATAATCACATCTCAAATTAGAAACTACCTAGGAAGACCAAACAAAAAAAACCCAAACGCACTGCGTCGGTAATTGAAATCGGTAAAGTATAGTGGTGTGCGCTGGTAAATCACGCGGGTAATCGGTAAACCGGTAAGTCGGGCGGTAATTAACGATAAGACGCACCTCTCCGTGTCCGAGTAATGGACAGCGTTGCCTTGTACCGGTAATAAGGGAGGCAGGGTGCTTCGCGGTAAGGCTGTGTTCATACCGGAGTGGTTCGAGATACTAAATTGTATGTGGCTGTTTATATCTGACTGGACCAGGTTATATTATAAATGGTGAGGGAGATTTCGGGATCAAAAGTAGCATAATGCATAATCAGCCTATAATAAGGTTTCCCTAACTGTGCGTCGCGGCATTATCCCAGGGGCGTCATGAGGCGATCCACAATTCCACAAAGATTAGAAACCCTAACCATCCACACTATCGACAGAGGAAGAAGAACAATTAATAGAATTATCCTGTAACTCCAGTCTTAAGCTCCAATACGAAAAAGACAAACTGCTTGAATTTTGGAGCTCAGTTTCTCACGAATATCGTGCCATTAGCATTGCAGCATTGAGGGTATATTACCATTTGCAACATCATACTTGTGTGACACAGGCTTTTCTGCAGTAATAAGGAACAAGTACAGATCGAAAATAAATGCAGAGAAAGAGATGAGCGCGGCGATTTCTAAACTTGAGCCCCGTTTTGAGAAGCTATGCTCAGAAAAGCAAGCACATCCTTCTCATTAGTAGCCAGCCAACAAAGTAAAATAAACACCTCTTTTCATCTTTATTCTTATTATGATTTGTTTTTATTCTTATTTTCTAATAAAAATCATAAACGTTATTTGGAGTTTATCTGATAACTTGTTACTAGGCTAGAACTACAATTGGTAGGTACTTTTTGGCCAAAAGGGGGCGTCGCAAAAAAAATGCAATTTCCCAAGGGCGTCACAGTAAAATAAGTTTGGGAAGCCCTGGACTATAATGTTCCCACTGCTGGGTCACAGAGTCACAGGCCTCCTCTCTTCGAGAGGGAGTGGGCTGTAATCCACCACGCGGGCCCAGTGCGGGTTGGTAGATGTCACATATCTTCGAATTTTTGGTGCTAGGACATGCCAGTTTCCTCACGATGTTTTCGTTCACCGTTTTGAGAGCAATGGTGATGAAATAAATTACACAAAATAAAGCGCCTGCCGGGGTTCGAACCCACGACCTACAACTCGTAAGTCGGGCCGTTACCACTGAGCCACCACTGCTTATCAAAGGTTGCTTAATTTACAAATGATGTCCTAGATATGTCATAGCATAGTTAAATACAAAAAAGTGAAATAAACGTAGGGTTTTAGATTCACTCGTTAAGTAAATAGTAACATCCTGTTGTGGTTGTTGCCTATTTCAGAACATATGACATTTGGTGCTGTAATTATTGAAACAAAGTACCTTGTTGTTGCGTTGTTGAATAGAAAAGATTGGATTAAATACTAGTAAAACAGTTAAAACATCCTACTTAAATTAATATCTTGATTTATGTAATTTATAGCCGAATTAGGGAGCTACCACTTTCCCAATTCGGCTTTAACTCAAATAAATTATATGGTAATTAAATGGCAATTAAATATCGTATTTGGTCATTAAAGTTGTGTAGGTGTTATTTGACACGACTTTCCTTAAAATAAAGTATTTAAAAACTCGTAATTAACTATTTACGATCAAAATTTTAAAAATATAAGGATATATTTTTATTTGATTTAGTCGTTAATAAAAGAAGGAGTAGGTAAGTAGAATCAACAGACAAAAGATATTTTGTACCGGTCCTCAATATTTAAATAAATCAAATAAAAATGATTAATTAAATCAGTTAAACGTAAAAAACTTTTTTCCGTTCATTCCTCGCATCCGAACGTACTAAACCCTCACAAAACCCCCAGTGTACACGCCGCACAATAGTATAATAGCAACTTATATCGAAGCGCATACGCACCGAGCTCCTAAGATCGTTTACCCGCTATAAATTATATCGCGAAATTGTCGATAATCATCTACCAGCGTCGACCGATTTCATTATTCTGTCCTGTACTTATTAGCGATATCGTCTCGTACCGTGTGTTCAGGGGCTTTATGTTTTAGATCGAGGAGTATTGAGATTTAATATGTGGAAAGTATGTATTATTTATTGGTCGAGTGGATTAAGAAAAGGGCCACCCTGTACTTATGAGTAACGTTTGGTGTTAAGGTTGTCCAAAAAACATTGAGCGGTAATCGTGCGCGGCTTGCGCGCTGTGTTTGGACGACTGCCGCAAGCGAACGCTTCTGTTTACCTGCCGCGCACAAACATTTTCCGGAAATATTCGTCACTAATTGTGTCTGGACGTATTTCTGCGAATGTATTAAAGGCTAGGCAGATTGATATTGCCCACTGAAGTGCGCGGCGTGTCAGGGATGTGCCGCGCAGTACTGCCGCGCAAAAATTCGTCGGTTTGGTCCTAAATAGAGCGCGGTAGAAATGTGTCCTGCAAACGCTGCGTGTTGCTGCCGCGCTTTGGCCGCTCAATGTTTGGACACACCTTAAGACTATGTTTAAAATCGTCTTGTCCTTGTCGCGAAGACGCGGATACTTAACGCTCGTGTTATTAAGATTTCAAAGCTTTTTGACTATGCTTATTGACTTTAATATTAATATTGGCGGCAGCACAATTCTCCTATATAGCATACAGTACGGCGATCACTAGGGTGAGTGACAGTTCGGCCCGCGTCAACGCAACCCGAATAATAATACAAAATATTTCACGCCCGATGATTTTTATGATCAGGCAGAAAATCGATATTTTAAAATAAATTATTAAGTAAGAATGCAACCTTCTTCTGAGCCATCATATGGTTAATAGTATACAGTGCTGGTGATACTTTAACAGTGGATATTCACAAGCCTGTGAGACAATGATAACGGGTTTACTTTATTTCACGACTAGCTGCAGCAACAATGTAGGACCAAATAAATCTCATTCGTACCTAATCATTCGTAAATGACATTTACTCTGACGGGACCCATCATAATATCACACTGAGTTTTAAACGATTCGTGAAATACCAGACTCTGACTATAGCACTGTGTATTTCCCATGATTTGTAGAAGGCAATTTTATTTCTCATACACTGTATGGCATAATTATGACACAATCTTTTGGGTAGGTACTCATTTGTCTTGAGAACGAGAAAAGTACATATTTTTCAAAAACTAACTAGGTACATGTTTTTAAACAATTTCCTGTAGAGCCAATTGTTCGTGTGGCCAATGCTTTTGCAATCGTTTTGAGTTATTCATTTGTTAGGCGGAAAAAATACCCTATTAACGTCTTTAAGATTTAGTTATTTTTTATTCTCCTATATGTATTTGTTTTCTGTAAAAAGGTAATAAATGGGATCATTTTCACAAGAATGTCGTTTGTACATTCCATGACACTACAAATCAATTTTCTGTCTTGACAGCTTTTAACCAAACATCGCCCTCATGGACCAACAAAAACTGTCAACCCTCAAACGTCGGCGTGCAACAAGTCGCTCCACAGGTGCCTAAGACACCCCGCGCCCCTGTCTTATTAACCCGCAGTAATCACACGAGACAAGGCTCCCGAGATAGATTGATTGGCCCGTTTTAGCTGGAACACTTTGATGCTTTTAAGTCGGCGGAAGAAGGGTTAAGTTCTGACGTGTGTTTGTATTAGATGTTTGATAACTAGATTACGATTTTTTTTTACAAATGCCGTCTCCTTCTTTACGTTTTTAAATTTTGTCCGACTAAGTTTAAATCCTTAAGAGTCTATAATACCTCAAATTGTTTAGCATGATTCTCCGTTATATCGAAAATACTGCAGCATTAATTTTGAAATAAAGATATCTATGGTAAAGTTGAGGATATGTTAACTACTAAGTAATGTTTGACGAAATTACGATTCCATAATATTATCTTGATATAAAAAAAACAAAGATAACAACTTTGTATAACAACTGAAATAAATTTAAAGCAACATTGTTTTTTTTTTTATTAAGTACTATTATTTTTACCGTAAAAAGAAATTTCCTAAAATATCGGCGCCTTGGAGCCTTCTCCCCGCTGCTCAGTCTCGCTCTCACTCTGTCTCTGGCCCAGTCAGGGAGCTGTAGTGTGAATTTGAACTGAGGTATTATGGACTGGAGGTGCAGGTGGTTGTATAATATACATATGTATGTTTTTATGATTTTGTCATAGAACTGAGAAAAAGTATGTCTAATCGTGTAGATTATGACGCCTTTTTGGCGCAGCTTTATAGAGGCTTATGTTCAGCTGCGGACCTAGCGGCGAACTAGAGTCGAAGTATAGTAATTACTCATCGAATAGCGAGAGTAAACTTTCATTTACTAGTTATAACATTTTATAAAATAACGACTTTCATTTAATTTCATGATTGCCACTTAATCACCCATATAAAATTTCGTAGATACGCACTTTTTATTAAATGAAAAGGCAAAAGGGCTACCACTCAGTAAAAAAAAAAATAGCTTATAATCTACCACGACATTTTGCCTCAGAAGCAAGTAAATAGACCGACTCAAGGTGATGAAAGTCTTGCTTTCTGTGCTAAATTTATTACGGACACCTACAAACCCTAATTACAGCACATCTTTATAATGAACCAATCAGCGCACACCTGTCAATAATAACACAAGGATATTTCAATATGCGCTAATTCGGTACGGCATTGCAATCATGCGCAGTTCGGCCGATTTACGGCGCCTAATGGGCAGCGGCGCGAGCGCAGACCAAACCGCTGCTGTCATTACAGATGATTACGCGAAATCGAGAATTTCACTCAACTAAATTGGTAGTATGATGTTAAATTGACACTTGGTTATCAATTAATTTATGTTTTCATGATACTTAGGAAGAAGAAATAGCGTTTTTTTTTGCGTATTCGAAGTTTATACGACAGCTAATTTAACATAAGTAGGTACATGGTAAAATTATGTTTTCAATTTGGATACTAATACTGAAGTGGCCATTTTAGCAATCATGATGTTTGGGAAATGCGAGGAGCTCGTGGCTAAGTATTAACTGCCGCACGGGTCGATCTATCAGGTTAAGTTACGTCGGTACGGGTCGTCAGAAGCCCGAAAATCTGCCAACCAGTCTTACCTACGGGTATCGTATTACCCAGTTACTGGTTTGTGGAGATCAGCTAGGCAGTCGCTCCATGTTAAATACTGGTATTCAGCTGCATCCGGTTAAACTGGAAGCCGACCCTAATATAATTGGAAAGGCTAGGCAGATTGATGTTTTTGGGACGTTAGTTATGTTTTTATTACAAGTTTAAGCCGACGACATAAAATACCTATTTTGTGCTTAAATTTAATTAAATTAATATCTACATAGGTACATTCAAAGCTAACTGAGTCTAGCTATATTTCTTTTTAAAGGTCTCGATAGGACCATCGAATTATTAATATTAAAATGACTAACGAGTTTTAAAACACCTTAAAAAATACGAGCTTTAACTCATTCAATTAACTAAACCTATCTTCAACAACAACAAGAGCCGAAAGGCATAACAAACGTAATATCAAACTGTCAGTACTGTCAACGAATTAAAGCGACAATTTATCACAGTAACAGGTGAAGTCGAGGCGTGTCGTGTTATAGATCAAAATGGCGAATATCGAAATGTCGTTGCGCGTACGCAGTCATAGTGAGTTATTCGTTCGTGATAGTTCACGAGGCGATGCCGATACGATATTTATCTCGTATCAGGATGAAGGCGATTTATCTGTCTTCCTATTGTTTATTGGAGATTAGTTTGGTTTAAATAGGTAGATATTGGAACGCATTTTGTGAATTGGACAAATAAATCGCATTCTTTGGTTTGCTGGTTGCAATGTTTAAGTTTAAATGTCATGGTAGCAGAAAATCTTCATCATAGGTACCTAAAGTAACGAAAATGGACGAGGCGTGTACTGAAAAAAGTCGAATGATATAGCCTTTTCCCTTATTAAACTTGTACCTATATTACTTATTTACCAGCCTGGTACAAAAACGCCTGCAAATGATCTACACGTAGATCGACTCCAAATATTTTCAGAGATAGTTTGAATTCACCTCAAAAACCCTAACAAACCTGTCTGTCCGTTGCTAACTGGAGGTAATAATACTACAATAGTAATACATTCTCAAGTATAGTGACACTGTCGGAGACACCTGTACAGGGTCGGCAGAACTGGTCACGACTTACCTGTACCTACCTAATATACTGAGTTAGTGGAACTTTGTCGAGCTGTGATTGATGCTGACGTAAAGCAAAGTTAAGGGGCTAAATATTGTGAAAATGATGGTGGCCGATGTAAACTATTAACTTCATGATTACTACAAGGCCATTTGCCTTGTGGCCAACTTTAGATACTGCAGTCGTTGAGAATGCAATAGTTTCTGGAAGCAACCAATATAAATCCGTCAAGAAATGCGAATTGGTTTGGCGAGACGACGGAACTGGAAGCGTACCGCGAGGACTGGTTCGAGGTAGCGCGGGAAAAGAGTTTCCTGGAGATTTTCGGAGAGGCCGTTGCCCACCATTGGGACAGTATGAGCTAACAAAAAAAAAAAAATTGTAGGTACAGTGGTGTAGAAAACAATAAACAGCTATTATGTCAGTATTATACCTTGTGAATATTTGGTAGATGAAGAATGAATGATAGAGCAACCATATTGAGGAATTGAAAATAACAAATTCACAATGCACAAACCGCGCAACAAGCCGAAAGCCTCCAGATCAATCTACCAAGAGTACCTCACGACAGACTACCTACCTTTTTAAAAACAAATACCGCTTTTAAACATTCTTATACTAAACCACGTAATACATTATGAGGGACACAGTGACATTAAGTATCGTTAGTTGTCGAGGTCGGGGCGCCAGTCACGAGCACCTTGTACGGTTGTACTCGTTGTACCTGATGTACTGACTACGACGTGTCGACAAGATGGATGCTGACAGGAGATAGGTGCCTGTAATTGAGATATTTTGACGTTATTGTAGGTACAAGGTATTTAAATCTAAAAGGTGTTTCCGTCAGACAATGAAATGAAGGTGTGTTGTAGTTGGGCAAACGTAAGGCCCGTGAGTGATAATGATAAGTGATAATATATCTGGTAAGACTGAAAAGTTGACTAATTATTAATTTTCGATCTTATAAATATAATTCTTTTAATTAGAAGAATAAAGTTTGAAGTCAAAGGAATTGATGCTCCTAATGCAGTCCTAAAAAAATTAAATGTTTTTAAAGAAGATACAGAGAAGCTTATCGAAAGCACAGCCGAGCTGATTATGTTTATCAATAAAAATAACTCAGGGCTTATTAATTCTATTATGTATAGTAGTAGGTACGCAATTAAAGTAATAATATTTGCAATATTATGGGAGTCAAAGGGGACAGCCGTAAATCGTCGTAATCGTTGTAATCGTTATCGTAAATCTTTCAACAAATACCGTGAGAAGAAAGTAATAAAACTAAAACAGTAAATCACTTGCGAATTTATTAAAACGATGACGTTTTTATTATCAATTTTAAAATGTCACTCCTAGGTGTGTACCAGTTTAAAAAATCTAAATACCGATGCAATGCGTCACTATTTGTAAAAGGAAATGTCGTTGAAAAACCCACACTGCTATAAAGTGTATAAGGTTCCAAGTAAGCAGCCCTAACTGTCACACTGGACTGAGACAAATAAGGTAATGCTTAAACAAAGTACTACAACTTTGACTAATAACAGTAACTTGATTATCTTTGAAAAATCTCTGGTGAATTCAATGAGGAATGTGAGGTGTGTGGGTGAACAAACGAAAAGTGAAGAAAGAGACAAAACAAAAGAAGCAGACAATCTCATTTGATCGATTGACGTCACTAATGTAGTAGTTTCAAATAGTCCTGGTCGAAATAGCTTATGTAAATATGTGGAACTAACGATACGATGAAGAAGTACTGCCATGAAACGGAATTAAAGACTACTTAAATTTATTTAATTTGTGTGAAGAATAGCCATTAATGCATCAAACGACAATTCGATAGCTTAAGTCAATCCAATAATTAACTTTTCTCAGAATACAAAAATTCTGTCCACAATAGACTTTCATTCCATTAATATACTAAAGCATCTACTCGATCAATTCAGACTTAATATATCCAACTACCGTTTATCTTTCAATGCGACTAAATATTTAGGTCACGTTATTGGGTACCTTTAACGTAGCTTCTCCACCAATTGATGGTTTATGAGCCGTCAAAGCTCATGACATGGGAGACCATGACAAAACCATAAGAGCCGCGTTAGACTACACGGTTCTAGCGGTAAACACTATTGAAGGGCCCCGACGTCTTGGCAAGATGTTATTGATAGAATTTATCAGCGATCGAGTTCGGTGGAAGGTGCGAGGTAGGAGCGACAGCGGGCTGAAGATGAAATGGAGAGAAAGTCTAAGACAGTCACTTTTTTTTAAACAAGTAGCTTGTAGATGGATTGTATATAAAGTTTGCAGAAGATAGCAAAGAGACATTGATTCTACAATTGTGAAAGATCAAATTCCAGTAAGAGTGAACGTTATACTAAGAGCACAGTTAGTATAGCATTTTCAATAATTAAGGCTATCGACAATCATAAAATAAAGATATATTGATAGGTAGAATACTCTACACCATAACAATTACCAGCAGAACCACAAGAACTAAGCGACCATTACCATAAGAACTTTAACTGAAGATTTTCTGGGCTTGCATAACGCCACAACACACCTATTTAAGTAATCTATAGTGTGCGGCTTTCCGCATACTATAGATTACTCAGAAAGAAAATATAAAACGACTGAAAAACCCAAAAACCAGGAAAATGATAAACAGAAACTAAAAGCGCGAGCGATTCGCTGGTTACCCGCTTCTACCTTTCGCTATTGACACAAAGTTGAGCTGAACATCGGGCGTCAAGGCGCGTTACAGTCACAGTGTAAGCGAGTATACCTGGGACTTCAAGCGCCTTGTGGTCGAAGTCCCGAAGTCTGTTGCTGCTCATTTGGTATAGTCGCGTCCAAAGTGTTAATCCTTGAGGTTTCTTTGGCTTTGGATTAAGTCTCGAAGGTGTGCAAGGATCGATGTGGCATTGAGGTGGAAAGGTTTTTGCATTTTTTAATATTTCAGTGTTCGGAGTATGTTTGTGTATTTGACACGAGCATGGAGAAGTTTTTGCGTTTCATCTACCTAGTGTGCTTTTAATTATTTTGCATGGGAGCTTGCATTATGAATGCCTGAATTAAATTATTTTCTTAAAGTAATATTTTTAAGAACAGGATCACATTATATTCTGTTCTTAAAATGTTTTGTTTATATCCGCTTTTATTTTTTAATTATTACCGAAAATTTATGACACGTAGTGTGTAGTCAATCAAGACTGACCATGTTAATGACATGTTACAATACCACATTAATTAATAACCTTGTTTTTCGTATCAAATTAACTAAGCTCACACAAGAAATATTATCAAAATTATGTATCAACGAGATAGGAAATAATAATTCACTAATAAATCGTGTGTATGTATGACGCCATGAGAACGGGACAGTTAGCGCCACCTGTCGGCCGCCGCGTGAGTTACGACGCGACAGCCACCGACTGTTAGGACACCTAGATTAAGTAAGTACTTTATCTACATGCAAATACCTATGTGGAACTGTTTATTATGAAGCTTATAAGCATAATTTAGAACGAAGCTTTTTGAAAAAGTTTCAAAATAGCATTCTATATTGAAACTTTTTCATAAAGCTTCAAGACCGGTTTTCTTTATTATTTTTTTAGAAGTACTGTTTGTCGACAGCATTGAGAGCGTAAATCCACCGCATTCTAAAACTTACATTTCAAACACAAGGTTCATTGATGGAGTACTTAGAAGTCGTGAAAAAAATTACCATGCTCGATGAGAAAGTTTGTCTCTATTCGATTTACCTTAGGATTCATTACTTAGACGAATCACTTTTCATGAAATAAGGCAGACAGGTAGTTTGGTATACCTTGAGAAGGTCTCACGACTTTTCATTTCCGAAAATTACAAACTTTAAACGCAAGCAAAGCCACGGGCTCTACTAAAGTACTTGATATAATCAATCCCTCTCACTAACCCAAGTTATAGCCTAACCCACTCTTATCGACTCGCACGATATAAATAGTGACGTATGTAAACACTAAAAATAAAGCGGTCAATAATTTAGTTCCACATCAGCAGCCGCCAATCAATCTAGCAGGAATGGCAGGGCACTGGCATCAATCTGGCAGAAATGGCAGGGGAATGGCAGGGGATTGGCATCCATCTCTTTGGTAACTAATCTACGAGTGTGATGACTGGACCGGGCATTGAATGACTGTTATGTGAGGGGTTCAAATAAGGGGATTTAGCAGTCTAATTCTGAAACACACTAGCAATGGCTTTCAATAAGCATTTGAACAATTTTGTTGAATGACGGACCATTGAAAGCTCTTCATGGATAGTTGTATCACTTCCCATTATAGCGTAATAGGGCTAAAAGAATAAGCGGAGGTTAGCGTTAACTCTTTATAAATCTGAACGGATCACTCTATGTGATACCAGCAAATGGCATTGACATGCATATCGAGCTATTTTTACACTACTAGAAAAGACACTAAGCTACGCGGAAGAATTGAAAGATTTATCGAAAAGGTATTCAGCTGGATGAGGCTCAGCAAAGTTAAGACAGTTGCCTATCTAGTACGGTTGTCTGTCTATAGACAGTAGGTGTATCTAGATGACTTTATTATTCTCGTCTGGGTCTTACTCCCATTTCCGTACAGTACCTGTGCCTACATAGAGTAATATTATTTTAGCACCAATTGTAACACCTAGTCGACATAACAGTCGATCACGGCGACATGTATTACAAATAAAAGGAGCATCACCCACTCAAGCTATCAACATCTCTCCATCACCGACACCGTATAGAGATAAGCCTCTTTCTATATTTATTCCACTGTCCGTCTGTACATCGCCATCTCCGAAACGGTAACTCACGTCGCCAATAACAATTTATATCGATACCGAACGGTTATTGAATAGACCATCGATAAAGATTCTCGAAAATCGAGAATCGAGTTAAGTGAATATGCCTGCTACGATCTATTTTCATTTTAAATAATCGTTTTGCGCCTTATTATTAGTGATTCAAGATCGAATTTTAATTGGCAGTTTTGCTGGTGATGGCATGAACAAATTGGTGATTCTCTATTAATAGGTGTTTCTAGGTATAATTTAATAAATTTATTGGAATATTTGCGTCGTGCTAATAAACATGTCGAATCACAGTGTTTTAAACATGTATCTGTATATCGGATGATAATCGGCTCGTTGAAGAATTAATCAGACTTATTCAGTTTGGCGCTTACGTCGGCCGATTTTTACATAATATTATTATATATACAAACGAGTTTGCACGGTTTTTAATCGATTATGATGAAGTTCAACGGTTGCGGAGTTATTTGATTTATTTCTTTGTTCTCAACGAAACTGTTGGTATTTGGTGAAAATTTTCTTGACAATAAAGTTGAACTTCAACTGAATTAGGTTTACTTTCTAGAAAGCCTATGAGTTTTTCATAACTTATAACCAGTGATCGGAGTAGGTAGATTGATTTTTAGTACTTGTATCATAAATGCACACAGAAAGAATAACATGGATAAGCCATTTTTCCGGAAAGTAATTCCGGTATTTCCGGATTCAATTAAATATTATTAATGTTGGTAGTGATATTATTACTACTCAATTCAAAATTTAAAGGAAGGTATCAAAACTAAATTAATTCATTATTTATCTGTTGAATAATAAAAACAATCGAATTCCGATCGAAGCTTTAATATTTATTTTTTATTTTTAGCCTAGTAAGTAAGTAAGTAAGTAAGTATATTTATTTGTTTAAACATGGTATACATACATTGCATGCAAGATATTACAGTAGAAAAGAAAGTTCAAACATGTTCAGCCGCGTGACGTGGCGCACAAATTGTTGAGTGGCGTACAGTTGCTGGGTTTTAAACCGGGACTACACTTATTAAATTCAAAATGATAAAATTACTATAACAATCGTACTACATTATCAATACAATTCAATTATCAATTCTATTCAATGTCAGTTCAATTATCAATTCAATTCAATGTCAAGTTAATTATTAATTCAATTATGTCAAGTTAATTATTAATTCAATTCAATGTCAATTCAATTTAATTATCAATACATTATACAATAAAATAAATTAAAATACATAATCATCAAGAAAAATTATCCTCTTTCATAAATTCCGAAATACTATAATAAGATCTCTCTATTAATAATTTTCTCAATTTCAATTTAAGGCCAGATACATCCAATAATCTCCATGACTTGGGCAATTTATTAAATATGGTCGGAGCCATGTAATAAATGCTCTTATGCAAAAGAGCAGTTTTACCGCCGCGAACACAGAGTAGAGTATTGTCACGTCTATTCCTTGGCACAGCATCAGACAAACGTTGGAATAAGTTAGGATGACTTACAGTGAACATTACCGTTTCCAAAATGTATAATGAGGGTAATGTCAATATTCTATGCTCTTTAAAATAGGGTTTGCAGCTGTCTGTTGTTTGAAGTCGAAACATCGATCTGATGCATCTTTTCTGGGCCCGAAACGCTACTTCATTGTCCGTACTATTTCCCCAGAAAATAGCTAGGATAGCTAGATAGCTAGATCTTTTATAGATAGATATAAATTGTTGCACTTAAATTTAAATATTTTCCTACATAAGTTCCGGTTTTTTTTTAATAATCCACCAATTCCGGAGGAATGTCCATAGTAATATATACGTTTCGGATCAATGACCCCAGTTCAATCTACCTACTCCGATCACTGCTTATAACTAATGTGCATTACAAAAATAAACATAAATTGGCGTTATCTGATTAAATGGTGCTAGTCTGTGCACATGTTATTATAACCCTTACTTATCCATTTCACATAAGAGAAAAGAGAAAACGAATAACGACATAAGGCCTTAGTTGACATTGGTAAGTAATTTCAGCCTTTAATGTTTTTATGTAGAAAGGCTCAACTTATACACATCATATTTCGTAGTAGGTAATCAGCATGGAAAGAGGACGCTAAATACATACGAAATGTTTTCTGTGAAAGTCTACCAAAGATCCTATTGCATCTTAATGAAAACACTTTATTTACAGTAATATTATACCATAATTATTGAATATTCATTAATTAAGTCCTTATTCAATTAGCGAGGAATAAGAAGTATTTCTTCGTTTCCTAAACGCACAGCGTTTAGAAATATAGATATAAAATCTTAATCCACTTTAAATATCGATAAATCAATCGGTTTCGAAATCGATTAGCATTTTAAACACACACAAAATCGAATCATCGCTTTATGGTTGTAACGTTCGAATTCTCGTAGACGGCCTATTCGAATCACAGTTTTAAAATTCGAATCGACTTAATCGGCAATTTGGATCCCGTTATATATTAAATAATCGGCTGTTGGTATTCGATTTTTTTTTCTGTAATAATATATTTTGTTGGCGATTAGCACGATATTAATATTATTTTATTTGTTGTTACTGTTACGATTATTTCGCTCCTAAATGTTAGAGATCGTGTTAAAACGCCGTTGGTGCTGTAATAGGCCGTTCGGAGCCGATTATCGACATATTTGGCTTTGAATATAGGTCGTAAATTAATAACACAATATAATTATGTCTTCCGCGTTTAGTAATTACTGTTTACTGCTATTTTATGTAAAGCTTTTTCGTATATCAGTCAAACTAATTATGATTAAAGTGCTTCTTATCAATTTTAAAGAACTTCGTTTTGAAACCATTTATCACAGTTTTTATGTTCAGGTAGCAATTTTTATCCCCGCTCTTCTATTGAAGTCTAAATTAAGATAGAGTGGACACGTCTCTTAAATAATTTAGAAGAATTTAAATATGTTTAAATTATACATATAATCTAGATACCAAGCTTGAAACAGATTGACTTTAACATAACCTGTAAATCAATAAAACTCTCGTAAAACTAAAAATTGGTGAATCCACTAAATTATCTACTGACTTTATGATCTCGACGCCTATATCTTAAAGCTCCTGCAGACAGGCGCGACGCGACGGCGCGATGCGACTTAGTTGGAACAATATCAATCAATCTGCCTAGCCTTTTTTCGGCTTCCAGTCTAACCGGATGCAGCTGAATACCAGTATTTTACATGGAGCGACTGCCTATCTGACCTCCACAACCCAGTAACTGGGTAATACGATACCCGTTGGTAAGACTGATTGTCAGACTTTCAGGCTTCTGACGACCCGTAACGACTGTCAAAGATCCAATAATGACAGCGGGCACGAAGGAGGCACTAGGAGGAGTCTCGGTATGTAATGATGGTCACCAATCTACGAACCAACCCCGGCAAGCGTAGCTTAACCTGTTAACGTTAACCTTACTCTGTTGGAACGATTTCTTTGAAAACTTCATGCAAATTTTTCTACCGAAGTCGCGTCGCGCCTGTTTGCAGAGCATTTGGGAGCATTTACGGTTCGCACTTTACGTCCGTTTCTGTAGCTGTGCTCCCATCACAGTCTTCCATGCTTTGGTGAAAAAACTTACATGTCGCCAACTTAACCGTTAACACTTGGTTACTTATAAGAATAAAGAAAAATTAAAGTGACGAATTGCAAGCATAACATAATACATTTAGAACGATACCACGCGACCGGATTCCGAATATGCAAATATTAAGTGAATTATACCAGAACCATCACGCTACCGTTAGGCGGACTCGGCTGTCGCTGCTAATAAATTTATGATGCACAAAACTATAGGAATTATATATTCATATCTTCACTAACTAATTAGTTAGAGTTTTGAATAGTTCATTCATTTACTTAAGATATTGCTGGTTTTAAATACTGAGGAACAGCTAAAAAGAGCGGTGCAGTGAGCGTTGCCTAGTTTGCTGTGTGCATTGCAACTTTGCAACCCAAACATCACATTCATCAATTAACAGTGAACTCTATTTTTAATCATGCATCTGCACCACACTTTCTTTCATAATCCAAAGGATTATAAGGAAATACCAATTCATTGCTTCGTATGTTTGAACAATTCGTTGCTCAAGACCGTAAATAACGCAATGAATGTTGTTGACTTGTCAAATTTACTAAATAAACAGGATGGTACTGAATAAAAATTGTTCAAAATTAAAGTCATTGCCATTGTAAGTTTGTTGCGCAATTACCCCGCTTGTCGGAGATTGCCAACAGTTCGCTGTTAGGAACTCCCCCAAAAAACAACACACACAATTGTCTCAACAAGAAGGTAAATGACTAGATTACACGTTTGGAGAACAACGTTCTATTTTTCTATTTTTTTATTATTCTACCTTTGAAAATAAAAGATCTAACGGATTACCCAAAATTACCACCGAAGCATTACTAAACTTGCATAAACATTCAAAACTTCCAAATTCTACGTTAGGGTCGGATGTCATTAAATCCAAAATGGCCGCCTTATCGATACCGAATTTCCGATGCGAACATGTCAATACATACTATTTTATTTCCATAGATTAAAGATTTTAGAACTGTCCCAAAATCATTAGAAAAACAGATCTGACATGGTCTGACGACACATCTCGTTGACATTAATTAGGTGAAACATGTTTTTTTTTTTTACGACGGATATAAATCTCACAATTAATGTATCCTAAATTGATTTTACACAACAAACATTTATATTTCTACGGTACATATTTATCTTGATTCAAGTTGATACTCGTATTAGCGTGAAGCTTTTAACTCTATTTTATTTTGATTAGATTTATTGAAGTAATGTAATAAAGCTGTTATTGGATATCTCCATTTTCTAGTAGCTTTTTTAGTATTTGTGACTCATAGGTTCTTCCTATGAGTCATTAGAATGACAAGAAGTTACCTAGTTTAATAGTGGCTTTAGAAGTGACTTAGACCTGTCCTTACCAAAGAACTCTATATTTCTTTTTTAGGGTCGGAACCCTAAAAAAGTACCCTCAAATGGAAAAAAAAGAATCGTAGGATCACTTCGTTTTCCGTCCGTCAGTCTGTCAAGTCCCTTTTTCTCAGGAACGCGTGGTATTAAGTTGAAATTAAAATCAAATACCCTTCGAGCTCTAAAATAATCAAGATTCTCAGTCAACGCAATAAAAAAATACGGCCATTTATACGATATATTTTGATACTCGCAAATAAATCAAAACCTATTAGGGTATTTACCGTTGACCTAGAATCATGAAATTTGGCAGGAAGCAAGGTCTCACAGCACGTGTAAAGGAAAAAGTCCGAAAACAGTAAATTTGTAGTTATAACACATCTATTTTTGTAAAATACATAAACATATACATTTGTAAATACACAATACGTAAATTTACATTTGCAGTTGCAGAATAGACCGTGACGTATATCGATGTATGGGAGAACATGTTTTTCAACTACAATGCTAAGTTTGTTTTTGGGATAAATTCATCCCAACTACGGAACCCTTCATTGTGCGTAGTCCGACACGCACTTGGCCAGTTTTCAATGACTTATCAACTGTTATTGGTTAAGATGCAGCTGTCAACTTTATTTCTACATTAATTTAATATTAAAACGTCGTCGTCGTGTTCATCTTTTAAAGGCGTGTACAACTAACAGTTCTTTCAATGGACTAATAAGTCTCGGCCAAAGTCTACCGATTGATTCGAACCGATTTTATGATCTCGAAAAACAAAGTATCCGTTGTTAGGAATAATGAAACAAAAAGTCTAAAGCTTCAACATTCTCTTGAACACTAACAATATAACTGAAAACTTAACAAGTCTACTCCTCACCGTCTATCATCACTCGAGCACATAATTACACATAGCTAGATACATAACACGAATGCAATGTATTATTGCGCCACTTTGACCTCTGAGGTCGCGTATCATTGGCCCAAAGTGCCTAAATCTACTAGATACAAGCATTATCGTCACATTGAAATGATATTACCGATTCTAATTGGGTACAAACATGGTTTCTAAACTACATTTCAGTAAGTTATAGGTACCTATAACTTACTGAAGTGTAGTTAATGTTATTTTGTAATTTAGTGTTGGTGATGTTTTCTGTGTAAATTTTCAAAACCTCGCTACTGCAAGGCACCATTTATCTAATACTTTTGTATTTTCCGGATTCCTCTTTCTTTACCACAGGTTTATTTTTAATTATTTTGAATTATGCTTTGCAAAGTTTTCAAAACTCAAGATACAGAAAGAGGAACACTACCTACAGTCGTGTACGTTGCTGTAGCAACACGACCAATACTGACTCAACTAAGGAAAACAACAGCCATTACAATGCTCTTGCGCACACAAGATAAAATTCACTTCCACACAAGATATGCCCGTTCACATAAGCTTGCAGAAACTCCATACGCCATAGACTAACATTTCAAAATACCTCTTCCCATAGCTATCTAATTTCTAGAGAAGATTAGCTATTTATTTGACAGCTACCTGTAATATACTTAGGCGCCGCCCAAAGATATCTGGCGACACTTGAATACAGACAGTATAGAGGGATGCTGTATTTACATGTTGACGATAATAATTCTGTAAACATGTTTTCATAAATTTTGTTGATGATGAAAATTAAAATGTAGGTATGTGGAATTAATTTTGAAAACATCTGTCTTCAGTTTTATGTGACATGTCCTGTGGCAAGGTGAGGAGAGTAATTTAGCGTGAGTTCATTTGGCTCATAAATATGAAATTAGATTGAAATAATTAATTTCCATTGCAGTATGAGCGCCCAAGCACAACAGAGCACACTTATTTACCACATATAAAAAGCAGCATCTAAATTACCCAAATCACAGCAGTGTCCACTACGGCTTAGCACCAACTAGATACGTTTTCACTTAAGACCTACATGCTCGTGGAAACTTCACCATACCTATAAAGCACTCTTAGGATTCAATGGCACACCTTGCACCCACTTTTCTAATTCTGGGAGACCTATTACACTTCTGCCAAGTCCCGTATGACTAAAGAGCATGATAATACAGTATTGAAGTGTAAAAAAATGATGGGCTGACGTCGGTCACCGTCGGGCAGCGCGTAATCAGCCGTGAGCGTAATCCACTACTCGTGTTACAGCCAAGAGGTCTGTTCACACCGGAGTCAAGGAGGCAATGTATTTTGTATTTTACTTAAAATGTTATAGAGAAAGGTAATCTTTATCGATCTGCAGAGACCCACTAACTAGATTTTGGCCGTATTCAGTAAGATTACTTTGGTGACTAGCTGTAAAACCATACCATAGACTATAGAGGTATATTTACAAAGATTTACTTTCACGATAATCTTTGTGACGGTACGTTTATACTCGAGTATTAATGTGTACCTATAAATTCTGAAAGTAGTAGTTTAGGTTTAGCAGCGAAATCTTTTTTTGGACCCTGAAAACACTCTGAAGCAAATCGTTACATCATTCCATCATATATGTACTCGGCTGAACTATATCAGCCGTGAAGCATACACAATTTGTTGTTAAAATATTATTTTCCCCATGCCTGAAAGATATTTCTCGACGGCATGTGAAACCAAGTCAGAGGCCCATGGGCGGCTTTAAAACTCTGACACCAGGTTAGTTACTAGCCACACGAACAGAAGTTTTTTTTACACTTTTTTTATTTTGTTGTTTGTGTTTCACGAATTGTGTCAAAAAACTAATATGCCGCGAATACTCGTTATTATGCGATATTCTTTAAAAACAAAACACTTTTAGTATTATTATCATTATATAAAAAGTAAGCCAAAATTCAGTCATGTTGAAGTAATTAGTTAGGCTTTTTAATTCATAATTTAATATTTAAAGTCCAAAAGTGGCAGATTGTAGTGCAGAAAAACTCGTTTTTCAAGTCGGTTGCACTTTTTTTCATAAATCAAACCTGCCTAAGAAAATAAATAAACTAAATTATTATTTGAGAATAAATAAACTTTATTTTATATTCCTTTTTTATATCGAGTAATAATGATGATTATTCGACTATTCCTCATACGGAATGGCGATTAATCGGTATTCGACTAATCGATATAAACGTTATTCTTTCCTTCTATTTACGAATGATTTTCAGTATAAGGCACTTGTTTTACCTTTTTGAATTTAAAAGCGTATTCCGACAGACGCTAGTAAAAAAACTACAACAAATCGTATTTAATCACCAGTACAACCGCGTCCTAACCTCTTGCGCTCGCGCATTCTCCAGTTTCATTCATAAAGTGGCGTACAGCAGGATGTCGGAGATGGCGGCTCGCGTTACGAGGTCGCCGCAGCTACTTACGATATGCTTATACTGTGTTACAGCCTCAAATTATTGACTAAATTCAACTGTTACTTATAATTGCGGGAAGTTGGAATATGTTATGTTGTGTTACACAGTCACCCGCAGTGACTTTAGTCGCCGGCGACTCGCTTCCGATTTCAAAATCTCACGTCACCACACAAATTTTGACAGCAGATTTGTCGTTAGAGATCCCCACGGATTCCCTGCGTGTGTACATAGCAATAGACTGATGGGAAGCAAAGACGCAGCTTCGAAATCGAAAAGGATTACCTACCGAATATATTCGGTAAGGTAAGGTAAGGTAAGTAAGGTAAGGTAAGGTGTAGTAAGTGTAAGGTATCTCACGTAACTTTACAGGTAAATTCAAGGGAAATATTTCCCTCGATTCCACTCAAAATTCAAAAGGAAGTGGTTAAAAACGTCCTCGAGTTGAGAAGAAAACACTTCAGATAGGTACGATTTACGAGGAAAGAAAATTGTCAGTTTAGTTTTTTTTTTTTTTATGTCTCATCGCGCAGCATCTAATAGAATAACATTTTATGCAATAATTCTGTACTCGACCACCAGAGATCGTAAACACGTTGCTATAAACACATAATGGCTCGCTAGCTAGGTAAACAGCAACATTAGTAACACATCAACCACTACTAAAATCCCTAATTACCAAAATATTTAACAATGTGCAACAAATTGCAGCACAATTCATAACCCCGCGTAGCATCGTGTGGGGCCACGCAGCCGGCGATTACCCAGTTAACGATCTAACGCCAACCCGACAACTGTTTACGCGCGTTTATTGACAACTAAACTCACTTTACGGCCTCAGGGCAGGCCCTAAATCTATTCACTTAATGATTTATACGTAATCGTCACTTTTTATGGCCCTATCCAATAATTGGACGAAGTTTACTGAAACCTGTTCAAACAACGGATGTGTTTTGACACGATTATATTTTTATTACGAGTTTTAGTATTTTACGGAAATCGTTCATCAGAAGTTTATTGCGAATACTATAAGTTTTTTTATAGTTCATAAATAAATGTGGAAATAAGTTATTAAGACGGTAAAAAACTATGATTTGGTTAACAGAAATGTCATAATCTTTGTGTCAATCGATATTTTTGTGGGCTTTAGTAGCTATAAGATGACTCATATACTCTTATAGTCTATTGGGTCCCACGCCATCGCTACTCCATTCTCGAGACTATAATCCAGAAAGCGTCTGCACATCAGCGCCCTTAATGAATAGCGACCAAATCGCCTTGTAAAAGTTTACGACTGATAAAATCAGTTATAAAACTCTATGAAGCCGTAAATTCAGCGGGCATCGGGCCGATCGTTTAAAAGACGGGAGCTATTCCGAAGTCTATAAATCAGGCGATCGGGTGTATTCGGGCCTATTCGGGGCCGATCGTAAAGATTAACCGCGCTCACTGTTTGTAAACACTACTTTTATGCGGATTCGACAGATTTTTTTTTTTTTCGATTTTTATGATGGCGGTTTATGAATGTATATGTTTGTGGCGTGATTGATTCCGATATATTGTTCATATTTAATTGCATAAATCAATGTTGCTTTTCGGGATATAGTTTAATGGGGACCAGTCAACTCTGCGTTGGATTTTATGCCATCAACTTCCAAAATAGAATTTACTACCAAAACCAACATGGATAAGAAGTGTCAGAAGTCCAAAAGCAATCCCTAAATTCACTAACAACAATGAAAAATACTTCTTTAATAAGCATAAAAAAAAGCAGCCACCACCTTTACAATTCCAACCGCAAATCTTCACACAATTCGTCAATAGCTTCACGAACAAAGACGAGCCCATCATCCAACTCTTCCGTCAAAACCAATAAAGGGTTCCCAATAAAAACTTAAAGACTGGAAGTCAAACTTAAAGTCGTAAAAACAAGGAAAGTGCTGTGCCAAGGTTTATTGTGCCTCGACATTTTGTGGCCTAACAATTGTTTTCTCACATACATAAAAAGGGGTAATAAAACTTCTGTCGGTCAAATGATTACGGAAAGCGTAAAAAATGCGTAAAGGCCCGAAGTACCGAACAACTGTTCGAATTGTTCGAGGGTATAAGTTATTCATTAGCTTTATGGTTAATCAATAATTCGAAACCTACCTGAGGTTTTATATACCTGGGATTTTTTTTTTACAACGAATCGATGAAATAGTATGTAGTCTTTACAAGCGTCAATATTTGACAAGGACCTTTTTATGTGAAAGGTATTTAGTTATAGATCGTATCTTTATGTATTATTTTCCTTACTTCAAGGCGGGCTTGTCACATGATAATCATAATTTGTGCCCTGAATGCCTATTTGTCATTCATGCGCAAACTTGAACCTACAGGGTGATTGAAATTTCAGAACTTCGCCAAATCGAATCAAAAGTGCTTGAATATAACTTTACCTTCCTAAATCCTATTATTTTATGCTGTAACCTCCTTTAACTCTATCCTGGCCTACACCAAAGCCATTTCGTTCACTTACATGACCAAAACCATAGTGACCAAGATTCCCCACACAGTTATCAACACCAACATTATATTTATGCTAACTGGTCCACAAATTGCCAACAATAGGCCAAGAGAAAGCCTGTAAATCAAGCCAGGAACGAGCCATAAATTGTCCTAAACTATGGACAGATTTTTTATTATTTTATTGTATAGTTGTGTTTGATTGCGTCACGGTAATTTTGGGCAGCTGTTGTAGTTGTGTGGTCACTTGTTAGTTGTTGGCTTCAATGAGGGCCTATGAACAGATACGTTGGCAGGTAAGATATGGTAATTAGATGTTGGTACGATTTGCTTCTAATTATAAAGGTTTAGTTCTAGTTTTAGCCCATAGATATATTTGAGAGGGTTAACCAATCTGAAGTCATTCTGAACTCAATCAATGCGTGCAGAACTTGAGACTTCTTTTCGAAACTATTTTTGATGCGTTAAGGGTTTTATAATTGTAGAAATTTCTCCTAATCCAAGGTTTTAGCAAATGATATTATATAACATTATGCCCAATTATGTCTAACCCAAAAAGAAAATCTTTGTCAAGTTACTTCAGCATTATTATATCTTTTCAGAATAATTCCCGTCGAATACACAATGATTTAATTTAAATATCAGTGCTAAATTATTATAACTTGTAATTATCTAAGTGCTAGATGAAACTTGGCAACTATAATAATTGATCAATCAGACCAATCCTGATAAGTTTGTCTGCTAACTCGAACTATTAATCTTTTAGTCAAGGTGATCTGACATTGTTATCCAGCGCACCTGTATTGTCATTACTACCATTATAAGTTACTTTGTATCAAATGTTTTTATTATTCATATTATTCATAATCAGTCTAAAATGTTCCCACTACTGGGACACAGGCCTCCTCCATTCGAGAGGGAGTGGGATGTAATCTAACACGCGGGCCCAGTGAATGTCACAATGTCTTCGAAGTTTTGGTTCTAGAACATGCCTGTTTCCTCACGATGTTTTCCTTCACCGTTTTGAGAATAGTGGTGATTAAATTATTAACACAAATTAAAGCGCCTGCCTAGGTTCGAACCCATGACTTACAGCTCGTATATCGCGACCGTTACCACTGGGCCACCACTGTTCATGTTTGGATTATTGGCTATTTATAATTTTATGAAAGTATTTCTAAAGCATGGTGGTTGAATCGTTTTTTATTTCAATATTTTTGTTTAAATTTAGTAGTACAGTAACAAAACCAGTATATCGCTTCACTGTCACAGTTTGTGTGTGTATCCTCGCTCATCTCTGGTGGAAACGCAGCCTTAGGAGGCCTCGCATTATATTGAAACTTTGTACTACGCTAGGCCAGCTCATGGTCAAACTGTTGGCACAGACGTCCGGTTCACTGTGCGTACAACTGCTACAAAGTTTCTTCAGTGGATTGTCGTGACTGAATTTACACAAAAACTTCAAACAAGATCATTTTATGAAACTTTAGCAGTCATATACCTAACCTGTATAAGAGATCAGTCCAATTACTTAAAAACCTAGGAACACTTTTGGAACATTGTTCAAATTGTTTGAAAACCTTGTTAACTTCAGAACTCCCTTCAGGAAATGCATTTCCGATTATTTTCAGTTCAAACAGCCGACAGTTTTTTTTTTCAATCTCAATTAGTATACAAAAAACTTAAGTAGAACCACATAGTGTGTGTATAAATATTAATATCGATTAATATACATGATTGAGGCGCCGGCGCATATGGAGGGAGCTTTAGTGCAAGGACGAATGAATTGCATGCTGGGCTAGAGAAACAGCGGGGCGCGAAAAGGTGTGAGAACTATTTTAGAATGAAAGGATAATCTATAGAAGTCAATATAAGGGATGGAATTTGTATCAGAATAGTTTTTCAAACCTATTATTTTTTTCTATACTGTTAAGGTTTTCAGAAGGCCTTAAGTTTGAAAAGCAATCAATTTTTTTCGAACTAATGCCTTATGCAGGGCACACACGTTACGATACTCTTGCGCAAAATTGGGCTTGCACAAGTATATATTAACGTGTGTGGGATGAATTAGCACAAATATCCGAGCTATTCGGATGTCACGCAAACTTGCGCAGGTATATCGGCACGTGTAGGCAACAATTAAAGCTACAGAATCTCAACTCAATAAATTTTCATTAGTATTATTTTCTTCTCTAATACTAGGTTTTTCATAAGGACGGTTGAAAAGCAACCACTTTTTTCTCAACGAAAACCTTCATAACTAAGCTTCAAGCGTAAGAATCTTAGATTCCTAATCTTTCTTTAACAAGTCTTGCTAAAGAAAGATTATGATGTAAGTAAGTGAAAGTTCAACATCTTTACGTAAAGACGTTGACGTCAACTTAACCTCATCTTCACTAATCACAGTGACGCATGACGTCACTATGGTGAAGTAGTGACGTGACCGCGGTTGTCGCGGCCCCGCACCGCCCAGCCCGCTCAGCGCTTTACACCCATTACAACTGACAAAAACCCGTATAATAGCGAAAATAAATATTATTTATCGCTTCACGGTGGCTTAGTTTCATACAAAAAGACCTATGAATTATTACTTAGTACATTTGCGTTTTGTATGCCACTTTTTTTTTCTATGGTCATAACTTAATATTTATTGCGAGTTTTAGTTGGATATTCAGAATCGTCACGTCACGGTCCCGGCTTCAATTGTTCGCTGCGACAAATTATTCTGGTAGAAAATGCATGGCAAACGAATTTCGACTTTAAAACAATGGGATAGAGTCATTCAGTACAGAATCGAAGCATGTATAACTTTGTGACATAGTGTAAAAAAGTTCTGTTGAGAACAGTAAAGTCAACGTATCTATCTGCAGTTGAATATGATTAAATAGGCGTGGATTAACTGATTATGTAATAGCCTGTGGCGTGCACAGTGTGAGAAACGGTGAAGTCTGTAGTCATAATTGAGACCTCAAAACGTTTGGATGACGTGTCCTTGATTTGCATGAAATTGATCGAGGTAATTGATATGCAGTTTTAATATGTAAATCCCAACAATGAGTAATCGAGCTGTTTAAGCTTGTATCTCACCTATTATAATTTAAATTGATTGCATTCCTGTGTTATCTTAGGCAATACGGTTTATTAGTTGATATAAATATTGAATTTTATGTAGCAAACATTTTTCGGGTGCTGTGCCAACGTTATGGAACAAAGTTGAAATGTCTCAAGTGCTCCTCATATCCCCTTATTAGAAAAAAACCGAGAAACTGCTTAGCGTTATGCTTAGTTCTTGTACTGAGTAGTATTATATTATCTGTTAAAGAAGAGTAGGTATTAGGTGTTGCTGCTGCCACAAAATTAAGGCATGCGGACACTTCTAGGGTTCCGTACCTCAAAAGCAAAAACGGAACTCTTATAGGATCACTCGTGTGTCTGTCTCAGCCAATTCGCTCCGAATCTAATGGACCGATTAAGTTGAAATTTGGTACAAATATGTGTTACTGTGACACAAACACGGACGTGTAACGTAAATAAATGTTTTTTTAATACGGGGGTCACTTTTGGGGGCTAAGAAGAAAATGTTAAAATAAAGTTTTGCAAACTGTACCGTGTGACGTATCAAATGATTTTTTTTAAATGAATACATTTAAATATATTTAAGAAAATGGTATATTTTATTAATTTCTCAATATTTACATTAACAAGAAACAATTTAAAAACTAACAGACTTAAAATAATAATAATAATATGTACAAGTATATAAGAAAGGGGTGGGGGGGCACAATCATAGGGCATCAAAAAATTCGTCCGCATCGCTGTCAACAGGAAAAGTGAAAGATTGAAATTTTCATATATTTAAGAAAATAGATGAAAATTGTCTATTCCCCCCCTTATCTCTGAAACTACTGAGCAAAAAAAATGGTAAATCTCTCAATAAATTGCAAATTTGTATATTTGTATGGGAGAACATGTTTTTCAACTACAATGTTAAGTTTGATCTTGGGATAAATTCATCCCAACTACGGAACCCTTCATTGTGAGTGGTCCGACACGCATTTGGCCGGTTTTTTTCATACCATAATCATACCATAGTTCTATGCCTTACTCTTGTGCTACACAACCTAGTATGTGAAGGATAATGTAAAGCACTCACCGTTTTCGTTCGTATTGAGCCAACGGTAGGACGGGCGCGGCTGCTGCTTGGAGCGCATCTCTACTGGTCGCTCCACTTTCCCTCCGCGTCACTCTCTGTCATCTGGAAACGGAGATACAGGATAATTAATAAATTATTTTTAATCTGGAAATTGCTTAAGAGGACATACGGCCTCTGACAACTTTAAAATAAAATAAAAAGCACTTGGGGATATGCACATTGCACAGTGTAAAATATACAGGACAAAGTTGAAAGAAAACATCCAAACAAAATTAAATAAGCTTGCTTTTTAATTTTATCAACTTACTCAGGCTAAGTGATGTGAACTAACCCAGTGATTTCACTTCAGAGATTTTTGGTCAAAAATGTTTAGTATCGTATTTAATTGACTTTTAAAAGATTATCTCGATCGCCGCCGATCACTTCTTAAAACCGAAGAGCAACATCAAGAAATCCAATGGCTCAAGTCACTAAACACATTCGAAAATATTCACGATAAATTAAAAAAAGAACCGTCATTAATATGAGGCAAGACACGACAAGATATCGAGAGCAAAATTGTGTTTGCTGCTGTCAAAGTTTAAATTAAACCTTAATCCTTCATTATTAGGGTTGTGTGTTGGCTTATCGGCGTGCATAACATCGCCGACAGTTTTATTCAGAAAAATCTCGGAACTCGAACGATATGTCACACAATTTATGAGAGCCGAGCGATGCCGGCTGACGTGTTCCGAGTGATTCGAATAAGCCCCTCGTAATAAATTCGATATCAAACAGACAATGTCGTAATGCGATACAGTGATGTGCGATGCAGTGATAGGGATCCTGGATTTATGACGGACACTGTCTCTCGATTACCATTGTTGGGCGTTTTTGATTAATTTTGTTTTGTTTAACAAGATACGTACACGGGCACGATACAATAAGTTGTGATATGTCCCAAATATCGTGTAGGTGTGAGCACTGTGGGCCTACTCGATGATTTGTGATGGGCGACTTTCAAAAAAATGTTTTTTTGTGTACTCAAACTTTCATGTCCAAAAATGTTAAAAATATGGATTCGTGTGCTGTGAAATAACATAAAACGGTTCGTGTTAATGTGATTCAAGAGGCCGGAAATGTGACTGCATACTAATAAAATTCTTCCCTCTAATGTGTATGAGCTTATTTATATTTATACCGAGACATTCAATAAATTGCACACACACACACAAGTCGCCAGGTCTTGTCGACTGTATATATGATAATCATACCAATGTTGTAAAGAGGAAAGTTTTGTTTGTTTGTCAGGGATGTATGGAAAACGAATTACAAATCTTATTGATATGACACACTGGTATGACTCTATTCTGTTTTCTTTCTTTATGCCAGTTTGAGTAAAATCTGGTCTACTAGTTCCCGATTACAAAACTCAGAACTGTTAGGACATCATTTCAGAGTATTTTGGTGTTTTACCATTCCTTGAACAAAGTTAATTGACACTTCACCGGACAGAATAATAAAACTATTTAAACTCTACTTAACTTACACACTTTCCATCTAAGTAGCTTAATTATTCCAACTTAGTTCAACTCTCAAATGCCACTTAATTCTTCCATAACAAACATCAAACTACCCGCCATGCGACATTACCATCGACCATATCATAAACCAATTGTAGACCCATCAATATGTGGAGTATATTTTTTTATCTTCCAAGGTATTAACGCGCCGTGTCTTAACGATTATTGGGCCGGTGGCTGTGAGGCAGCGGTGGACAGCCAACGGACATATTCCGCTAAATCCCTGTAAATCAGTCAGGGTAATGACGGAAATATACGAGGCTTGATAAGGAGCAGGCGAGAAGCGGTTTGAAGAGTTTTGAGTACCAAAAGTAATAAAACGTTTATCATGATGATATTTTTGGGGGTTATGACTTTTTTGTTGATTAGAATGCTGATCACTTGTAACTTGCAGGTTGCAGGCAAAAAAAAAAATTACACTGTGAACTTGACAGATTCGCATTCCACAAATAATAATGAAAACTTTTTCCTTTCGCTACCTTATTTTTGCAAGTATTGACTTCCTACTAACAAAAGTTTTACTGAGTATCGACTTACCAACAACTCCGACCACGAAACATTCGTCCTCTGACTTCACTGTCATTCTGCGTACATTGTACCCTGTAGCACGTCGTGTTACAGGGTACAATGTCCCGCGCACGGCCGTAAAACGTCCCCGTATGTTTCCCACATTTATAGTGTCAATAAAGAATCGTCGCCCGATAACACACTTCAAGGGCAGTGCCATAAACTCCATACTATAGTGTTATTGGTGACTCGATTTATACACTTTTTTTTCTCCATACAAGTCCCAGACAATTTATTAAGTGGTTCCACTGTGATCGCATTTTTTTTGTTTCTTTGATTAAACTTATTTGATTTGAGTAGGTATTAATTGGTCGTAAACACTTATGTGTATATTTATAACCTAGTTCATAAAAATAGCGTCTCATACTTATTAATTTTCCTTTGTTTTGAATATTCATTTATCTTGTTTAATATGCCGTTTGTCCTTGCAAAGTCGAATACCAAGTTATTTGTTAAAAACAGATAAATTCGCGCATCAAGCTCTAGGCTATATTTTATTACTGCAATAAAACAGTTGGAGCTATTACTTGGCGTTTATTTTGCTAGCAACCTAGCGCCATCTAGTTTCCAAGACGAAACTATATGAAGGACGTTCAACAAAACTTTGAAGATTTAATGAACATTAATTGTGATTTACGTGAAGACATGCTGAGAAACTATCTTCTAAGTTTTAGATAAATAATAAAATGGTAATAATATAAAATTAATTATGCGTCAACACGACTTTTTATAAGGTATGAAAGAGCGCCATATCACATGCTCACCTATTACTTTTTTATGGGTGTTTAATGTACAGAATGACATTTCTGAAGGAAACACATTGATAAAATTATAGCTAAAAATATAAATTCTACTATAAAAACACAAGTTTAATTAAAACTAATTTTAGATAACGTAAGTACATGGTTCGAAATAGAAACAACATTTCTTCAAATGTTTTTAGTTAATTAACCAAAAAGCAAACAATCTTTTGGCCAAAAGCATTGGCGATCGGCCATCAGCACACAGTGGGCAGGTGCCGTTTAGGAAAGCCATATCGGCTGTCAAAAACTTGTAAAATATCGCCGTTCCTCGTCGGAGAGCCGCGGGCGTCGCGCGTCCCTCACAAAGATATCTGTAAGATTTATTCAGCCGTCTACAATAGGGAACGTTTTAATTCTTTTCATATGCGACAGATTTATGTAGGGACAGATGCGGTGGGACCACTGTGCCGACTCGAGATAACGTGTTGCCACCCTTTACGTTAAAAGTGAACGAATGTTTGTGCGATAGTTCTGTGGGTTGGCTACGGTGGGATCGCACTTTATTGGTGCTTTAGTTACGTTTTGTGAGATGTTTTCGTCTGCATGTGAGGCGATATGTGATGGAACTTTAGTGAAACAGAATGCACTAATACTTAACTAGTGCTACGTACGGCATGATCGATCTACAAACGACAATTAAAGTTTAATTTCTCGTAAGTACACTACAGTCATTGACAAATCTTAGGTTATATTATACGTTGATCTACAAATGGTAAACTGCGTGACATTTCTATTTTAAGACCCAAAACAAAAATAAACTGCCAGAAAGCGTCTCGTCGTAAGTCGTTCTCAAACACGACTTTGCAATGTCAATATGTATTTTAATACAAAAATACAACATTCTTGCATCACAACACAATGAAAGTTTGTGTAAAAGTGCTCCGCATATTTGTTCTATTATTCTCTTCTACGTAGTTCTAAATTATTGTTACACATTGTCCCAAGTGACAATAGCATAATTTATAGCGGTCTTTGTCTAAAATTGTGCAAATTGTACACATTGCATAAACAAAAACTATTAAATTTTTGTCCGGATTTCGCAAATTTTTGCACCACAGTGTTTCATCTTGTGAATGGACAAAATAGAGATGTAACTTCCTCGTTTTTTCTTAATTTTAATTTGTTATTTTAAATTAATTTGTATTAATTTATTTCTAGTAATAAAACTAAATTACGTTAATGTTCGTTTGATAAACGATCAAAAATTCAAATGTCAAGCGACCGATCAATTTCAAAATGGCGCTTGAGTGAAATTCTAATGCCGATGCTAATAACCGATCATTGGTATTTTATCGCAGGCTCTATCAGGCTGTCATTAAATATATGGGTAATAAAATTAGAACCGTGGGCGACGTCTGTGGTCAAAACATACCTCACGTTGTTAAAAATACATAAATACCGAGCGTACCCAGGAGCGGGGCTTAGTCGTAAACGTGTTGTTTTAGTTCTTTAGAAATACCTCTGATTGGATGGGAACACTTGCTCTAGCCCCGATCAATGGTAATTAAATAATTGTGAACAGCGTTTACGCTGTTGAAGTCATTTATCAACTGTTTCAATAGGTGTAACCACATGTTTTTGATATATGGCTGCAAAGAGATACATTTTATAGATAAATGACACATTTTTTCATCAATGAGAGAACAAGAAGAAATAATTTAAACATTATATACTTTACATAATGCTGACAAAATATTGCCGCTCAAATAGACAGTGAAATAGGATGAATTAATCTACTTAAATGATGCCAAAGTTCTACCAAAAATACCTCCACTCATGAATGAACTACAAAACCAAAAAGTAGTTCCGAATCGGTCTACAGGAGCTCAAGACTTACGGCCAGTATCTAAGACTTGCGTGACTGACATATTTATAAGGTCATAAATCTGCTGGAGGAGCCGACTGGAGTCTTAGACTAACCTATCACGATCAAATAACATGCAGCTAGAATGTGATGTGTGCTGCTCGGTTATAACGATGTTCTAGTTGATAGGGATCAGGCCGTTGGTGTACTAACAGGGAAGAAGGCTGTTTACACCTTACAATAACGTCTATAGCTTAGTAGACATGTAATTATGTAAAACGTAACATGAAATGTAACAAACGTTGAAACGATAATGCCCTCCAAATATGCAATGCAACATGAAATGTAACACACATATGGTAGTTTTGAAAAATGTGAACAAGTTCTTAGTTGTGATCTAGTTAGTCGTCATCATTTTTCAAAAAAGACTCGTTGCTAATCTTAAGTAAATTATTGAAATACAACTGCCCTATCTACCTTATACTTTTGGTTATCATCAACATACCAATTAAGGAACCGATTAGATTGAAAATCAAACACATTTTCCGAGGATATATACAATAGTAAGGGGCTTAAAAACTCACATAATCAAAATACTACAGGAAAAACAAGGCAAAACGACGTGAACAGACATTGTAGCTATGAATATCTCTGTAAAAAGCGACTAAATATAAGAACAAACACGGTCCATCATACGTTTAATTATTGTATACTATTTTGACTTGATTTACGAGTCTCGGGACCGACCCCCCGAGTCTCAAGTCTGACGTTTTTGTTAATTAAACGTTTACTACGTTCGGCCATTTTATGGAGTCAAGAAAAATACATAAATTCGTTACTCGGGATTACTTAGAACGTTACGTTAACATTTTTCTTCTTTTTTTGTGTAAATTTTTGTAAAGAGGAAAGTTTTTAGTGAAACACTTTTTGTTTCAGAAGGGTTACCTAAGTGAAAAATTTATTTGTTTTTATTTGGCTTTTGTTTGGGAAAGTTTTCATTTGAACCACTGGGCATCTCACGAAAATCACTTAGCGTCTCATCATTTCCTAACTTTGCATATCAAATTGTTAAGTTACACCACTTTTCTTCACCACATTCAAGGACAAAATTGACATTATATCGACCCCAAACAATTTCTAAAATTACGTCTATTCTAAATCCAGCCCATACCACACAGCTACAAGCCATGTACCCATCAACGTATTCCAGTTATTTCAGTGGCATTATTTTTTGCCAAGCTCTGGCAACAAATCACTCAAGATCACATTCATAATTTAAGTCGCCGCGTCACGCCTGATGGATTTATGACGTTTCTTTCATAATGTCTAGAGCGTCCGTGGCCGTAACACGACACTTGCTGGAGCCGTCTTTTGACGTATGGGACGTGAGTTTTGCCGTTGTGCATTTATGGGTAATGCTTGCATTTTAGAAATGTACAACCTTTCATGAATAGAGGCTCTTCCAAGAACGCGAGTACAATTTTTTTATCGAAAGTACAACTATCTTATCCATATATAATATGTTATTGTCTTACATATATGTTAGTATTGTATAAATTGATTTTAATTTAATTGTATGTAAGGTTTGTGTATATGTACTAATTAATTTTAATTTAATTGAATGTAGTATGGATTATAATTATCTGAAAAAAATGAATTAATAATAATAATATAACATTTTGGTTATGCGACAAGCACGATTATTAGTATCACCCATAAATCTAAATAAAGTCTTAAAACTAAGTAAATATGTGCGAAAAGAATATTCTCAATTTAAAAATTGTTCGTAGATAGATCCGTTACGTTTCGTTTGAGGTAGGCCCACTGCAAAGTCATACAGCTGCATTTTAATTTGTAAAAGTTGTCATTGGATTTTACAAAATGTAGAACCTTATTTGTACACAGCCTACCTGCTGCGTTTCTTTCATTCTAAAATCAAAAATCTTTTTTTTTTTCACATAACCGCATGCTTACATGGGCACTTATGAAAAGTCAGAAGCTAGCTTCTGACGTTAGGTTATGCAACTAGTTACACGGTTCCACTTGGTCGTTTCCTATGGAGAAGAGCAGGCAAGAAACTCCACGGTAACGCTTTTAAAAATAAATGGCTTTTACAATGTTTTCAAATTACAGTGTTAATAGGCATGAGAGGACAGTGGAGGCCTGTCAATAAGTACGAGGAACTTAACATAATAGAAAATGAAAATTGAGTTCTGATACACCTACTATGAAACATTATGTTCAATGCCACCTCTGACTACCCCTTTGCTTTATGCAGGCGTGATGATATTACATAAATAACCACCCAAACAAACTCCATAAAAGGAATAAATTAATTAAAAATCATTTCATTTTAAAGTTCGAAAGTCAACATCGACCGTACGTCAACTATTCGCCAGATAAAAGTAAATCCTTCATATTTAACGGGCGACTGACGTCACGGCCGCCATTTTGATTATACATAATTTGACGTGGCGACGGGTTTGACAGAGGACATTTAATTACCGACCCCTCATTACCTTGATATCGGATATTGATATGGTGACGTTTTTTGCTCACGATACGGGAACGATACGTGATTGTGTATCGTAGTTGGTTTGTATGCAAAGAGTTGCAGATGTTTCAAGTCACCGATATGCTCGCGCCGTAGTGTTGTACTATAGAATATAGATGGCGCTAATACCAATTTTAAGTTTTGACTTCTGTCGGCAGTTTGCTTTTTTTTTCAAGTAGATTTCACATAAGATGATATTTCAAGAATACAAGATATCATTCCTACTAATAAAGAATATAATACAGCTAACACGAAGACGTACTTAGTAGTAGTACATATATAAACTCAAGCCTTCTTCCCATGGGGGGTAGTATAACTACAGAATTAAGACTTAAGATATATTTCTAATCCTGAAACTGGTAAAAATACCTAGAAAGTTCTGTTCAGTTCTGACTTTGGGAATTGAGACCTTTCACTGAGTAGAAAGCGAACTTTTGAGGGAAGGCCAAGTACAACATAGACACAATGGACAATGATCTTGTCGCTCTCGTATCGCCACCGTCCGCACTAAAACCCACACGTACGAATTTTCGTTAAAAACGTACAGTTTATTTGGTCCAATGGAGTTTATTAATAAAGTTTTAATTAAGATATCGGCGTGACGTCACTGATTAATTTGAATGATCAGCAGATAAACAGGTGATTAAAATTATGTCAAACGTGTAATGGAGTGACGTTGATTGTATATTGGATGGCGATTTCCATTGTTTTCGTTATTATTTGGGGACGAAACAAACGTATAAACGTTAGGTTGTACTGGAATTTGTTGAGTAATAAAATTGCAGTGTTACATACGGAATCATTGCATCTTTTTAAAGAGTAAGACTTTGTTAGTCAAATTATTATGTGGATTTCAGTTTTTTCTGTTTTCTTCAAGTTTCCAGAATGAATGATTTCACAACTAATTGTATTTTCATTTAAGATACAAAATGCTATTCTCATGCTTCAAGAATCTTTAGGCGCTTGACTGACATTGAGAGGAGACGCTGCCGCGCTGTTGGTAAACATTTGTGACAAGTTAGTTCCGATTGCGGCCACGCGCCAAATAAAAGGTCCTTGTATTTGTTACAACTACAGTCCGCGTCATATTGACGCCGCGCAGCGCTAGTATCTATGTCATTGCGTCATATTGCATTAAAAAATGTAGTTCTACAATTTCCCGCGGGCCTTCTATTTTGGCGCGCACAAAACTTGATTGGGTCCCGCTAAACGCACGACGACTTCGCCAACACTATCAATTTCATGCTTACTTACTGCTAACCACACTAAATCCAATGATATAACAACGATTCTACCAAAGACCAAAAGGTACCGAACCCGACCGTTAAGGTGCTTTAGGTACTTACCTAAAGCACCTCGAATTCTTGAAAAAGACTATCACAAAAGTATGAGAGACACAGAGGACGCTTTAAGACAGCGCGACGTGGCTCTAGCTCGTCGCGTCTGCGGAAACCTTTATAAAGCCAAACTTCATGAACATTCGTGGTATTTCTCCTTACGGTACCTAGTTACTGTTCAGCCCCAGTTGCTTATGCAGTTGGATACATGATCCCTTTTTCTTAACACATAATAAAGCAGACTTCACACAACTCCATCAACACATCATCTTTGTACATATCTTTCTGTTTTTTCCTTCTTGTCTGTTTATATACATGTATAGGTAATAAATGGTTAATAAATAAAGCTTTAATTACAATTTAAAAAATACCACTCAATGGCACCCAAAACACATTCAAATTAGTCGAAAATAAAATGACAATGGTGACCACTAATGAGTAAATACTCAACGCACTAGGTGTCAATAACAGGCCGTCAGCACGCAGGTACAAGCGCGAGCTGTCATCAAGCATTGACACTTGAATGGCTGCCGCAAATGATGAAACTATTTATAAATAGCTATGGGTTAGGAAAAACAATTGGTGTTTGTTTTATGTTGGTTTGGATTTGGATATAAAAATTGGATTTATGAATCGGTTTATTCATGAAAACTTAAATGCAAATATTAATGCACCAATAAAGCTCGCTGATGTCACAAAATGAAACAAAACAATATCAGCAATTATTTTTTCAATTGCCATAAAGGCTGCCTGACAGAAAAATGTAGCGGACAAGCTTGCACACTGCATGTTGGTTGTTCTATATCAAGATAAGGGTTCTCATCGTCTTTCGACAGTCGCAAAGAAGGTATTTCCTCATGGCGGTACAAACTAATACTACAAGCTAGTCACAGGTCGTGGACCACGACCTGTCGCTGTATAGCCATCTTTTGATACCAACTCGTGGTCAAAAGAAGGCTAGACAGCAACCATTCCAAGCGCTTTACTTGTGGAGCCTGTTTTAGTCCTCTCCTACCAACAATTAGCAGCCAAGAAAGTAATATTATGAAAATCACACAGACGGAAGGATTTGAACCCACTATCTGATGAATCAGATCCATAAACCAACAGACCAATGCAATGCTATGTAGTCCAACATAAATCTCAAATTAATTCACTCAGACAATAAAATCAGCGTCATTTTAACAAGCAGCGACAGTTCGCCATAGAAGGCGAACGTATCAGATATGAAGACAGAATGGTGGAGAAACCAACAGATTAGCGAGACGAAATCCTTAGTGCGTCTAACATCAGCTACTTTCACATCAACAGCCTGCGGAACTGGTAGCGTCGGGGACAGAAGTGGATGCCCTAGGGTTAATAGTTTTCGGAAACTTCGAGAAAGAAGGACATCTATGTATTCACACATATACAGCTGACCCTAATATTGTTGGTACTGGCCGTTAATCGTCAATACTCGGACTCGCCTATCTTTGCCTTAAAGAACTAGTGTAAGGTTTTGCAATAGATCTTTGTATAGGCCAACAGCTGCAATTGAAATTAGCTTTGTATCGAAGATATTTGAAAGGGGTGCTAAATCTATCTTATGTCCATAAATAGTTGTTCTGATTTGAGTAAGAATTTTCCACATTTTTTTAACTTGGGATTAGATTTCACAACAACTCATCACAGTGTCATCAGCAATCAACGACATTCATATTGCATCTCGGATCAAAGAGGGCGAAGTGTCAGAACAAATCATCGAGATCTTCTCGTCTCCAACAAACAAGGAAATCAGTACCAAAACCGCAAATCAGGGGCCATAAATGACAAGCGTTTCCTAATCGATAGTTATATTTGCTCGTTCGTTTTATACGATTCACACTAAAATTTGCATCATCAGGTTATATTCCCACTTCTCCATCTAACTGTACATCCTACGCACTTAAAAAACAAATTTAACACACCGTAAATCAAGCAGCAAATTGTGTCTTAAGTCTAAAGTAATAAAAGTGATGTTGCCTGCACACATAAAGTTGCTTTGAATATGAAAATATCGCATCGCGCGGCTGCATTACAAAATGAGGCGAAATTATGATGGATACTGATGCCTCGTTGCTCGGTTAATAAGACCTGATTCTATTCGCGTTACATTCGATTGTAAACTATAGCGTTGTTGGAATAAAGATGAGAATGGATTGTGTATCGATCAGGAATCAATCGCAACGAGTGATGCGATGCAAGTGCACAACGTGACAAGTCTAAGGCTATTTGCATACAAAGCTACCTAGAACAAACTCATAACTGTTGATCTATAGGCTGTTAAATATTATTCCAGTTTAGAATTGCACAAGTTCCACGCCTGATTGACAAGTCTGCAACATGTCAATAATAATTAGCCGGGCTCAGCGAAGCATATTATGCTGTTTTGACTTAGAAATTGTGAATAAATTTACATGCCGACCTCGTAAGGCTTATTTTATTAACATATCAAGTTGTGTGCGACGTTTACGCGAAGCATAGCAAAACGCAAATTTTATCAACAAGCTATTTATGCACATGTTACAACTTTCACAATATTTATACCATATTGTATCCTCCGCCAATACCATTTAATGCTACAGCCAGGTAAATATCCGTGTATATTTATGTGTATAATATCCACATAACAGTATGCATCAACAGAAAACCCAATCAAGCACTGTCGATAAATTTTAACGATGCCAAAACACACATTCGAAACTTAATTGTTATTGGGTGTATACCTAAACACTAATCAGTATCTCTTGGTGGCGTCGTGTGCAAACGGCCTTAGTCTCAAGTTGCAATTTTAATTCCATACGTAGATGTCAGTCGTTGGGTTCACCGCAGGACACCTAATAACAGTGGAATTCATTAACATGCGAGCAAATTGAAGGGGTTTGATCTCCATAAGATGAGCGTACGCAGTCATGATGCGGCGATCAAACAGAGTGGCATGAATATCACAAGTAATGAGCGGTCGGAAAACTATGTGGAATGGTGTGACGTGAGAGTGAAGTTGGGTTTATTTGATGGAAGAGATGCAGATAGGTATGAAATTAGCCATAACTTTAAATGGAAAGTAATCTCTGATTTCATTAAAGAGGTTTATGGAACTACAGATGGCACTCTATTGAATTGTATCGACAAAATGATAAGAAAATAGATACTTGTGTTTGGGACCCTCAGCCGAAGTTTTGAAATGGAAAAACATGATAGTACCGCTATCAACAAAAAACTCACCAAAACTTATATCAACTGCATATTGACAGACAACTCAATATTCTAATCATTACATACCATAATCCCAATAATACTTACAGTACATTCGCAAACAAATGCCCCAGTCACGATCACCTTTGTACAATTCAGGGCCCTAATCGACACTTAGTGCGTTCAACATGAAATATTAACGCAGTGAAAGGCTTCAAATATATAGCAAGCCATACTTTATCTATCGCTTGAACCCTCTGCTCTCAATACCATAACTTTCTCGATAAGATACATATCTGACATTATAGTTTCCTTGCCTTCTCAGATAGGATGGAAAGTAGGTAAATTCGTGTTTAATTTAATATATTACAAGTTGACCAACGCCTCTGCTTAGGCTAGCTAATCGAAAGCTACTGTAGGTACTGTCTATGTTCTGAACTGATTGTTTGTTTGTTTGAGTTACGTTTTGATTGGAATTGAACGATGGCGAAGGTGACACTGGAATTTCTTCGATATTCATGTTTTCTATAATGTACTTATTAAATCAAGGTGAACTTATTGCCTAGGGGTAGTTTCTACCAGTCACATACTTATCATTATAGGCTATGTCTCTTTACAGAATCTAATCTCACATCAAACCGTGCGAGCAGTTTTGTCTCCAAAACTGCATCTATCATACTTGACAGTTTCAAGCGATCCTAATTCAGGAGGCGCGGACCAGTTGAAATCTAGTTCACTTATATTGTACATTAACCCTAGAAATACCTTCCCATACTTCAACCATCCTATTCACCCATCCCATGCAGACTCCTGCGCATCGTGACATCGATCGTCCCCAATTATATACCTACGCAGTTACGACACAAATCATACAGACAGACAGACAAATTGGCCAGCCGTTGGCATTTGGCAACGCCAAGATCCGTCCGTCTAGAATTATGAGATATTTATGATATACTGATTTATTTCAGCGTCGATTAGCTTATTATAATGTATTATGGATGTGCCTCTTAACGGCTGGATTAAGATTTGATTGGTTTTTTTGGATGCATTAGTCATAGTCAGGTATTGAATTGTCCACTCTATCATTGACTGTGGGTGTCGTGAAAGGTGATGTAATTATTAAGCAAGAGTAATTAATTTATTAAAGAAGCACATCATGTTTCTAAATCAGTGGATCTTCTAAAACTATCTTGAGGTCATTTTCGTCGAGGGTCCCTCTTAAGATTTTAATCACGGATGACCCTGGTGTTTGAGCTTCAATTCAAACGCCAGGGTTCATCCGTGATTAGAATTTCATGAATTTGCTAAAAAAATACTGTTCGAAACTGAAGTTGATGACAAAACCGTTGGTAAAAAATTCCCTGAAGGGCTAGACAAGTGGTAGTCGCTTTCAACACGCTTCGTATTTCTACGACTTTCAACAGGATTGACGTAAGGTTTTCTGTAGATCATGTCAATTTAATAAATTTTTGACTTTTCCTCTGGTATCAAACCTTTTGAATACTTCGTAAACTACTACTTTTCGACTATCTATCTAGTTGCGAAAATCGCTACACTTTCATCATTGACACCTTTATACTTAGGGATACAAAGAGGCAAAGGGTTCTCAAAACCATCGATGACAATGACAACTTGAACACAACCACCAATTCAGTCCATGACACAATCATAAACCGCGACCAATCTAGCCTGACAGGCAAGCTGTCAATAGCAACTATGACAAACAGACGGACTGCTCGGCGTTTATTAGCGACCTCATGAATCACAGGCCCTTGGGTGGACATGAATCTCAATTGTCCACAACTGATCGTGACGGCAGGACACTCAACTTGGTAGTTTTTTGCCTTGTTGTAAATGTGGTGTTTGTTTATCTGTTGATGGTTGTAATGTATTGATTGAGAATGGGGAAGGTCATGGTTGTGTAGGGCTCTGAAAAATAGCTTACCCAAGCTACTTTTCAGTAGGTATCCTACATAGCCTTTGATTTTCACCAGTTAGGCATCAGCCTAGATGGTGAAAAACAAAGGCCAAAGTTTCGCTACTAATCAATCATGGTTGGTAGGTAAACTTTCAAGAGTTAAAAGTACGCAAGGGTAAGACTAATTTTACTTATGGGACCAACTTTGAACGGCTATTCTCATATAGAGATCTAGTTTCTGCCGATACCAGAGAACATGAATCACCAATATTATCCCGATTGTTGCCCATGATAAGGATAGAAGTAGTCAAAACTCGGACACTATTTTAAATCAAAATATGGTTACAAATATTGCTTACATCATTCATATTGAAATTATACATATGAAAACGGTGCAGAATGTTAAAAACGACGACGAGTGACGAAATGGTGCTAATCCATGCGTCAGATTCGTGAACGGGCGCGTTCACGAACCTGACGCATGGATTAGCACCATTTTGAAGGGAGCTAAGTAAATGGTCCGACACACGCGCCACCATCAGCGAGACATTAGAGTGAGCATGATATACTCTCAGCAGCCAGAGCACTTTCAAGTCATAGTCATGAAAGACGTACCTAGTAATTGGTAACTTTATAGAAGATACATAGTACTCACACATGTGCTATGCAATTATATAATACAAAGAGATTGAATTTATACAATGAAATATTGTTTTTAAAATCTTCAGCAGCTCCGACAGTATTTTCGAATGCTAATCAATGCCATTTTTATCAGCGAGGGATGTAATCCTTCTTACAATATGCTTGGCTGCATAGTGTGCGTTTTATACAAGATTTAAATTTCATTTCATTCAGTTGGAGTATGTGGGGAGGTATTTTATTGTAACATTTTAAACAGTACCCCATGAAAGATGAGTCCACTTTGGCGAGCCTGAAACCCGGTTGAACTAATTGGTCCCTTTATTATCATTAGCAGTAAGAAGAGTAATTGAATCTGTAAGAAATCTTAGTGATACTTATACTGAAGTGAGTTAATGCTTGTGCACACATAAAAGTATAAAAGCTTTCCTCCAGATAATTTAATAACTCGAAACCGAATCCCCAATAAGTTCGATACCCACCCGTCAACCAACCGTCATTAAAACGCAATACATAACATAACTTATATACTTATCTCCGATACATACCTAACAAATCAGTAATAAAAGAAACGAATCTCCTCGCAATAAACACCAAACGATTTTATCTCACTTTAAAATATCGGCGAATGCGAAAAATGTCCAGCCTCAATCATATATTACCCGGCTAATGTCAACCGGTGACGGACGAACGTGATTGGCTGGGCAGTACGCTCACTCGCGCGTATGGGCAAGCTTACACACACATACGCAAGTTATGGGACTGTAAAAGTTTTATAGTTATCGTATGATGGTTGTACACTTAATGCAGATGCGCTTTATTCCGATGGTTACAAAAATGTGATCAGGATCGATGTGAGGGTTTTATGGCCCACCAGTGGCTTTTTGGGTCAATGAACCGAGAATTGCTTACCCTCTCTTCCTAGAAACTGTATATGTGGTTATGACACGTACTGTAAATAGTTGGCTTCGGCGCAAATCAAAAACCAGAAGAACGTTTAATTACGTTATAATAATAAAGTTGTAAATGGAGATCAAGCAGCTGATTAAAGCCAACATGTTTAATTAAACATGAAATCACCGGCTAAGTAGAGGGTAAATATGTATTTTATTTGCTACACTAAAACCAGCAAAGAAAACTAGAATGAGATGGTTATGACATCGGCATACTCAAGCATTTTAAAACAACGAACTAAACAATTGCATAAAGGCCAAATATCACCAAATGTTTTCACGCATTGTAGAAATCTGAAATAATGATGGCGTCAGCATTTTCTTCTAGAATCTATGTGATATTCAAGGAAAAAAACTATGCTTTTAGAAGAAGTATTTATAGATACTTATATAATAATTCCCATCAACCCCTCACCTGCTTACAAGGGTACACCATACACCATAAATATAAAAATTCTCACACTTACATCCCATGCGTTCTTGTTTCTCTATAAACTTGACAATGAGTCGTCGTACACGCCTTGGGTAATATCGCCCAGGGTAATATTGCCCAGGCTATATTATACGCCCGATATGAACAGTAATCGACTGGACATGTCCACGTCTGTCCATCGATTTTATTGTAAGTCATTATTTGTAAATGAATTTTTATATTTAATATTACTAAACTTGTTTATCTTTTTTATATAAAAGGGTTGTGTTGCTTTTTGCAAGGGTCAGCCACCCTTGCGAAAAGCAACTTGTATGAAGCCTGAACAAATTTACAAAATGCTAGTTGATTTTAAAGTAAATTCTTGTTAACCTGTAATGTGGCGGTTGAATAAATAGTCGTGTTCCACATCATTCGTAACTCATTGTGATAAGGTGGATAACCTTACCACAATGAGTTACGAAAGGGTGATACGTAAAACTATTGAGCAGAATGCATGTTGTTTCAGTAAAAGCTTTGAAAGCCTATATAATTTTTTAATATTTTTTTTTATTAGATAAAGAGGTGCTTGAGTTTGTAAACTCGGCAGCTTTTCTGGGCATAATAGTAGATGCCAAACTTCAGTGGGGACCACACATATCGAGCCTAGCGGGAAGGCTCAGTTCGGCCGCCTACGCCGTCAGGAAAGTAAGACAAATACACTGATGTCGATACAGCCCGGTTAGTCTATTTTAGTTATTTTCATAGCGTTATGTCCTACGGTCTTCTGCTGTGGGGCAAAGCTGCTGATATTCAAAATATATTTGTCCTTCAAAAACGAGTTGTTCGAGCTATTTACCAGCTAGGTGCCAGAGTTTCTCTGAGAGATTTTTTCAAAGATAGTGGTATCCTCACGGTGGCGTCTCAATTCATCTTCGCCAACATCTTATATATTAAGCAAATTATACACTTATACACTAAAAACAGTGTTTTTTACAATGTTAACACTAGAAATAAGGACAAACTACAAGCTCCCTTTCACCGGCTTCATAAGGTTCATAACTCATTTGTTGGGCTTGGTATAACCTTTTATAACAAGCTACCCTCTTCTTTGCTAGATTTGCCTTTTAATGCGTTTAAAACGAAAGTAAAATCCAAGCTTTGTTCAAAGGCATACTATTTTATAAACGACTACTTAAATGATAAGAATAGTTGGTCGCTGTGATTAACTCAAGACAATGTTTATGTTCTTTCTCCAGATTACCTACTGACAAGTTATATGAGTTTATATAATTGTATTTTTTTATTTGACTTTATAAGTCAAGCAATTTTTAATTTTATTTCAATTGATTGTTGACATAATCTACTCATTACAATGTTTTTTTTAATGAGTTGTATTGCAATATGTGGTTAGCTAGTGACCTCGACAATTGATCATATTATTTATTGTTATTAGTAATTAACTGTTAGTTTTATTTATTTTATCTCGATGGTCCTAGTTTATCATTTATAACTTCCAGTTACAACTATATGTAAGCGGGCACGCCCTTTATACCTGGAGGGTTTTATTTACATATTAAGTTCTGTTTACGTTTAGTTTTTATTTCTGCCTAGTTGTTATAGTTCTCGATGATTTTGTCTGGTATATTGGCGTGTGCTAGCTAACATATGGCTAATAATTTAAATTATGTTTTGTGTTGCGTAATGTAAATTATTTTGAATACTATTATATAGAATCTTTTTTTTGTTCTTCTAACTGAACAGACAGCTGTGCTGCTGGGGAGTTTGTTGCGCCACTTCTTCTTCCCAGCTAATGCACTAGGAAGTGGTGAAGGGTGGGCGTTTTGGGGGACTGTCTTATGTAATTTTGACGTTCGAAAATTGCTGATTCTCAGCCTAGTTTGAATAAATGACTTTTGAATTTTGAATTTATTTATTTAAACTTTTCACACTCAAAAAAGTAGAAAGGCGGACTTAATGCCTTAGGCATTCTCTACCAGTCAACCGAGGGTGGTGAAGAGATTAGATGGCAGGTGCTCTATTTGAGAGGAACAAATATAAATTAAAAAAGTATTCTAATGCATTATAACTAAAAACGGTATAACAGTACAAACTACATACACATACATACATTCATATTAATAAAGTTTTTTTGCCCGTTTTGCTCCATAGGCATCTTCTATGCTTTGGATAGGACAACTACGTAACTTCATCTTTCTGACTGACCGACTCCTTGACAATTCAAAAGTGCCTGTAAATAGTTTAATTGAAACAAATGCTTCATGTTTGAGTTTTAACACAATCAACTCTGGACACCTTTTTAAGGCCATTAGTAAACATAATAAGCCTATTTTAACAAGAGTTTAACCAAAATGAATGCACAAACTATAAATAATTTGACAATAGATAAAACGCACTTTATCTCCGAAACTATGGAGATAAATCAGTGTAATTTAAATTTAAATTGATTTAGTTGCAGCCCAACAATAAATTCTAGTCCATTATCCAGGCAGAAAATGACAAAAGTGTCTCGAAATTAGGCGAAAAGTTGATAAAATATGTTCAACTAATATAATAATACAGGTTGTAAACCTGCTGTAATCTGAATTCATTATTTGGTTATTAATGGCTACCGTATAGAGACAGTCCATGCCGAGATTCGAGCATTCTTTAAAATGCCTAAATACCAGTTTTCAAATCTTGCAAAATGGTAAGTGCTTGATATACATATAAATTCAACGGAAGGTCATTCGCTGCTAGACATGGCCCCAAAAGGAACACTTTTAGACTACCTGGATCTAACATAAAACTTCACAAAGCAAGTTCACTTCTCTCTGCCTGCCATTTTGTGGTCCCATTTGAGAACCTTCCTACCCAATGACACTTTTATAGTAAGTATCATTTGGTAGGTAGATTCTCAAATTCTCCAAACACACCTCTCTCATTTTTAACATAATTTTCTAAAGATTAGCACTCAAAAAACAGACCCAACACATTTCTATTCATCATCTCACAAACAGTCTCAAGCACAACACCCTGCGAATCGATACAGCGCACAAAAGACGACAAAAAAACGCGGCTGCGACAAAACGTAGAAACAAAAAAAGTCGCAAGAACAACGTACAACTGAGTGAGTGTACGCTTTCGTTTTTCCGAATGCTATCTTCATATCCGGACGTGTGCAACTCCTCGTCCGTAGTCGAGTAGTCGAGGAGCCAGGGAGGCAAAGTATGCGGTTAAATTGGAAATTTTTGATGTGATGTGAAAAGGTTCGGGCTGGGATTGCATGCCGTGTTGTTTGAGAATGCTTTGTGTTGTAAGTGTGGAAAGATGCTGCATTTGGGTTGGTTTTCATTATGATTATACGTAAAAAATATATATTTATTATTTATTTAAATGTGCTTGAAATAAGGCTGAGAATGAGAAAGTGAAAATGGAATTTTATACAATTCATTTTCATTTAATCCAAGCCCAGCTTCAAGCCTATTCTCAGACAATACACTGGTATTGTAGTCCTTATCCGATTTGTCTTGACAGTTGCGTCTATGCCTCACGAAAACTCACGTAGCGCGACGGGAAAAAACGAAGGGCGACGCCACTTGAGGTGTTTTGATTTTAAAGTGATTGGGAAAGGTGAAGTAATGGCGAATTGTGCAAATCAATTATTATTTCATGGAAACATTACATGAGTATACAAAATGCAAATGAAATACAGTGATATTGACAGCCACTTATCATCCCGCATGTAATAAAATCCACTAACGACAAAAGTTATGATGATTTTACTGTTTTAGACTCTGTTTTTAACATTACTTTGTCATTCCCGACAAAGACTAATTTGATATGATAAACATCGTATCATGTAAGTCCAATAAAATTAGAAAGGACCAGCGTATTGTCAAAATATGATCCCATAAATATCGCTTTTTCACCCAGAAATCACTGGCGACGTCAAACCAGTCTCCACCATCACAACAGACAGTTTTATCTTCAAAATTTGGAATTGCATTTGAAATCTGCGCAAGACGCGCTTATCTGATCCGCTGTGCACCTGCCGTATCGCTTTGAACGACAATCGATATTCGGACGTTACCGATTCGTTCCAAGTGATTCTAATCGATTGTCGACATGATCTACCCCTTTTAGTGACGGGGACGTTGGATTAGGTATTGAAAGTCGAAGAGATAAGATGATGTCTTTGGGGAAAGCTGTTTCGAAGCTTGTAGTCTAAAGTGATAATGTGAAGAGAGAAACAAATTTTAGTTAGTCAAATGAGTCCTGATTTGGGATCTCGCTCGAGATCAAGGATGCGGACATTGACCATTAGTACAATAAATGGAATTGATCCTGATTCAGGAATTCATAATGTAGCTATTTCCTTCAGCTGCTTAAAATACTCCTGTAATTACGAGTGTCGCCTGAGAAAAATGGCGCCATACAAAGCAGGTTGACGACATGTGGCGTTGGATGGCTCATACTCATGCACCTGGTGTTAAAACCGCTCGCGGTTTATTTACCATATAAGTCGGAACATAAATAAAGAAACACATCTTAGGCAAGTTTATATCAGATAACAGATATTTCAAACATCGAGCCTCCTGTCGGCCCAATTAAACTAAATCACATCAAAATCGATTACAATCGGGACAATACTGAAGCGAACCGGTTAAAATCGGTAGCGGCGGCCGTCAGCGGCGTCTCAAACGCGCGTCGCGTGGGCGCATACAATTTGCATAGCTTCATTAGGGCCCGACCTCACCGCGCGATAGTCGCGTTATCGACGCCGCCTCTGAATCGCGCCTTACCTCTTTTTTTTAATCGACAGTCGTTAATTAAGCGTGTGTGAGGTCTTACGCCTTAATTATAATTGCGCACAGATACTGAATTAGCTCGGTTTTAACGAAGGGAGCTAAAATAAAATAAAACGGATAAGTAAAAACCTATTTATTTGTAGCCTTTTTAAAGATAAGCATTACTGTCGTGACTAGTTTTAATTGTAGATAGCATTATCTGTTGATTGCTTGAGGTGGTTACTGACCGATAGTTTATTGTCAATAAAATTATGTCAATTCGCGCAGTTAATGTGAAACACTTGTAATATTATTGTTGAAATATTGCGACGTTAATTTCAAGTAGGTACTTGGTCATATTTGTAGGGATTACGTTTACGATTATAACTAAGATAATAATTATGTCTGCTTATAATCTTTAGTATTTTACAACAACCAATCATGTATTTCAGAATATATCTTAGTCGATAAGATCCTAGATAAGGTTAATGTTATCGATAGTCGAGGGCCATCTTCGGAACATCACTAGTTCAAAACAATAAACAATTGCTATGGCAGTGCACATCAGCGCATTTGTGTGACGTCGAACAAGCTGAGATGAATTAATTTGAAATCATTGATTATATTATTTATTCATAAGTTGACTTAACCAGATACTGGTTAAAACAAACGAGAACAAGTAAAACTAAGCTAATCAATATAAGTTATATTAGAAGAAGATTATAGCTTTGTTGTTTCCGGGCTCTCGGACTACAATAGGCAATTTGCAAAAATGACAGATAAAATGACAGTTAATTTCGGTTTAATGAGGATACACGAAAATATCATCCTGTGATAAAAAACTGCTCAATCAATTTTCCTTGACGCATGAAAATCATGTACCTACTAAAGTAGGCAGTCGGAGCTACATGACATTCAACACGAAGCTACCAGGACCGAAGTAGATAAACTTGCAATAATGAGTCATCAACCCACCTCGCCAACTTTACGACTTTCCAGAAAAGATAACATACATTCACGTTCTCCTTATCATCCACAAACATGGCATTTCCTTAATTTAAAACAAACTAAAAACTCTTTAAATAATCCTTTTGCAAAGCTAATTCTGTACTCGAAGACTCCTCCATATTAAAAAGCAAATAAATCGTAGCCACGGTTGACGAAGCATCGACATAAGGCCGAGTACATGAAAGCGCAACATTTCGCGACATCGCGTGTGTCGCGATGCAAATACGGCAGACCACCGGCGTTCAACCGACACTTTTATTTAGCAGTTGAAGGAACCTCTTTATCGATAACTTATTTAAAATAGCAATGAAAAAATATTCGCTCAATTATGTTAATATTTTATATCAAATGCAATTCGTGCAACCTTTCCTAAGTTATACGAAATAACGTGTGCACATTGAAGTAATTGGTTGCGAAAAAATAAAAATTTAAATTAATTGCTGTAATTACTATCTACTGATCTAAATGGAGTAATTAAAAGACGAACTTATGTATTAAATTATTTTTATAGAGGACACATTGAATTTCATTTCGAACAGTAGCTAACAGATAAAGCTTTAGCACCTACTGCCCTTCGCAAAACAATCGTAAATTGGCGTTCGCAAATTTCGTCCGTATCCCATCGAAACTACATCCTAAAACTATATTGGCTCTGGTCTCAGGCGTTAGTGGCCTTACTGGCCGTAAACGCCTACGTTTTGGTAAGTTCGCCGCACTCGGATGAAGACATTTAAATACGTCGAATATGTTAATATTGCGATCGGATCGTGTACACTGCCCTTAACAACGGGGACTGTGCGTTGGCGGACAGCGGTCTATTAGTGAGGTAGCGCGAGTTATAGGAGGGAGCGGGAGCGATTCATTGTAATGGTACGATAGTCTGGCATTAATTATTTAGTTCTATAGAATATATATTAATATGGATATGTAGGATAGAGCTTATAATCAAAACAGATACCGCTAAATAAAATATTGTATTTAGCAACTGCCCTTAGCACCTCATAACCAAATTAGTCAATACGCGTAGGTATACAAAACTAAAACCATTTCTTTGATGTGGTCAAGCTTAGCTGATTCCAAAGACTACCGTATTTTAATTCACAAAAGCTGAACATACTCTTTCACGCACGATATGAAAATTTCACCCACACATCCACAATTTAAACATAGATTATTCAATCAATCTACGGAAAAACCTGTTCTTTCACAGACACCTTTTTATGTAAACTACGAAATTTTACTGCCGATCAACTGGTCCCGCTCATCGGTCGCTCCACAGCACCCAGCGAGCCACTCATACGCATACACAAACGTATATTACGCCGTTTATTCAACAGGCCACACTGACCCGCGCACCATTCACGTCTCCTCAGTTAATACTACATATGTTATTTTAAATAGCTAAGAATTATATGCCTGTAATGTAAAGTTATATTGATTCTTTACTGTGAAGTCCTGAGCTTATAATGCGCCGATTCCTATTGTGATTTATACAATTTTGTCAAATCCCGCTTGTCGATCGATGTGACTATTGTACCAACTTATGAAGTTAAGGATACCACTTCATTTGCTGAACTGTGGAAAAGATTTTAATGGGATAAAGGGTGCAAGAAACCATGGGTTCTCTTAAAGTTTGTTCAGTTAAATGTAACCGTCCGACAGTATCAATTTTTGGTATGATATCATAGGGTCTTTTTAAATTAACGGAGTTTTTTGTTTTAATGCTAAAGTGTTTACTTTAGCTTAAATCAGTTCAGAAAAACACGGTACAATATAAAAATGAGTAACAGATTACATAGGAGCCTTAGGTGCTAGATTTTTACAAATTCCCTGGACTTCACTCGAATTCACTCTATGATTCCCTGTCGTGGAGTCCAGTCTCTTCCCAAGTAAGGCAAACAATTATTTATTTATTTATATGAATTAATTAATTTGTAAAAATAAAAAACAAAAAAAATAATATTAAAAGAAAAAAAAATTGTACAAAATAATAAAAATAAAAGTTTAATAACTCAAATTATTATGCTGGAGGAAGACTGTTGGGTGACAAGAAGTTCATTAGATACTGATATACCTATATATATTGTGCAGTTTAGCCAGATAATTTAAAAATACCCTAGATATTATGTCCTGGCGATTTTTCCCACGATTTTACTATGCATCTATCGTACATTCTATAAAGAACTAATAATAACTTAAAGGCATCAATATGAGACAATTACCTATGATGAAGGTAGAATGGATCATAAAGTAATTAAATTACTTTGAAACACCCTCTACATACTTTGAAGGCGATTAAAGGCTCCCAGTCCTATGTAGGTATTATAATTGACAATTTATAGTTCAAAAAACTTCAACCGCAAACCAATTGCACATTGTAAGTAAGCCCGACAACCCAACAGCCCAGACACAAGCACAAAAAGTAGATAAACACATAATAGCTACTTTAAACCGATTACGAAGATCGATGATGCGTATTTTACGAGTATTAATTACAACTGAGTTGATTGAAACTGAGTGCTGTGTACAATCAAATGAACGTCCATTGTAACAATCGGACGTTTACAGCGCCTTTATGGCGTAGCAGGAAGACAGATATTCGTAGTTCGCTCACGTGGGGTTGATTTTACCACTAAATGCATTGTGAGTGAGAGGAATAAGCGCAGGTTGTATGTTACTGCTGACACGCCTTTTCAATGTGTAGATTAGACAGGAGTATAAAATATGCCGCATTAAGTCTATAGTCTAACCACTTACTAACAAGTATGGGTGAGGAATCTAAAGCTCATGCTGCTAATAAATATTTTCTAACATAAAGAAATCTTGGGCAGTCTAAGAATGAAACACAAAATTTGAATCGACCCATAAACTCGACCTATGCATGCAGCCACAGCCACTCTTGCACCTCAAGAAAGAATCATGTTAATGTGATTAATCCTATTCTATGCACAGACTTACTCAAAAATTCATAACACACCTCTTATAAACCCAACATGAATGAAACGAAAATAAGTCAGTTCCCAAGATCTTAAACTGCACACAGTACATTGTCACAATATCTCAAGTCAGTACGAGTGCATCCGCGTCCTTATTAGACGCGCGACGGAGTGACGTTCGCGACACGACGTCGCACGATGTCGCCCGACGTCGCCGGGATGCGGGGCCGACGACGCGAACGTGACGCGACGTCGCCGTCACAGCGAGATATTAGATCTCGTTGTTTGTACGTTTTCAAATGAAAAATGTTTGCAGATTATTTTCAAGGCGGTGTTTGTGTGGTATTGATTATTATAATGTTGTGTGTGTTATCCGAGGAAAATAATGTGTCTGTTTATACATGCGTTAGTTAAAAACATGATTAGTTGCTATCAAAGGAAATCGTACAAATTGTTAATCGCATTAGACAGAATGATTGTTGCCGAATTGATTGGTCGCGTATTTGATATACTCAGCTAGACACAATGCCTCATAGGTGACAGCTCACTTCTGTCTATTTAACTTAAGTACTTGTGGCGGCATCTAGATCGCCACATGCGAACTACGCATCAAAGACCTGACGTCACGAAAATCCTGCATCGCGCAATTAGAGTTTACCGCGCGATCGACATATATACAAGCTCCGGACTTCAACCATTGGGCAGTTGCCCGCCAGACACAACAACAAAACACCCGTCTGGTCGGAGGATCCTACCTAATTAAATAATCAATACAAATATATAATTTAATACAAAAATAAATAAATGGATTAACCTAAACATATTATAATCAAATAAGAAATAAATGAGTTATAAAATAAATAAATATAATAACAAATACTGTTGCAAAAAGTTTAAAATACTCGTAAATAAACGGTTAAGATATAATTTTAATATTTAGTCATAAGCTTCCTCTCTCCTACTTACTTATTTAAAATTTTGCTGTGCCCGACAGGGTCCATAATTGTTTCATTTTATTTATTATATTCTCCAGATTACCTACTGACAAGTTATATGAGTTTATATAATTGTATTTTTTTTTTTATTTTTTTATTTGACTTTATAAGTCAAGCTATTTTTAATTTTATTTCATTTTATTGTTGACATAATCTACTCATTACAATGTTTTTTCTAATGAGTTGTATTGCAATATGTGGTTAGCTAGTGACCTCGACAATTGATCATATTAGTTATTGTTATTAGTAATTAACTGTTTGTTTTATTTATTTTATCTCGATGGTCCTAGTTTATCATTTATAACTTCCAGTTACAACTATATGTAAGCGGGCACGCCCTTTATGCCTGGAGGCTTTTATTTAGATAAGTTCTGTTTACGTTTAGTTTTTATTTCTGCCTGAGTATAGTTCTCGATGATGTTGTGTGGTATATTGGCGTGTGCTAGCTAACATATGGCTAATAATTTAAATTATGTTTTGTGTTGCGTAATCTAAATTATCTAAATTATTTTGAATACTATTATATAGAATCTTATTTTTTTGTTCTTCTAACTGAACAGACAGCTGTGCTGCTGGGGAGTTTGTTGCGCCACTTCTTCTTCCAGCTAATGCACTAGGAAGTGGTGAAGGGTGGGCGTTTTGGGGGACTGTCTTATGTAATTTTGACGTTCGAAAAGTGCTGATTCTCAGCCTAGTTTGAATAAATGACTTTTGAATTTTGAATTTGAATTTTGAATTTGAATTTTATTCCTACCACCTGTATGTGTACATTATGGATTGCAATAAAATAAAATTGTAATTGAAATACCTTTTCTTTAGTAAAATAGTACTCTTTGTAGACTATTTTATCTGCTAAACTCTAAAGAATGACATGCTGGCCCAACTCACCAAGTTTTGAGTTTTACAGTACAGGAATAAGGCATATCACACTCGAAACCGTTAATCAGTTAATTAAAAATTCAACGGAATAAAACTTCACCCAAAATGACAAATAACTGACAACAACTGACACCCAATCCAAATCTTGAATCTCTAAAGTCCCGCTATCTCCAAAAATTACTAATGACGTCATCCCACGAAACGAAGTATAAAGAAAAAGTCATGAAAAAACAACAAATCATTACTATCATCGGATCAGTGGGATTTCAATAGGTCCGTCAAATACACAGACAATGGCACAATGCTGATACCCAAGTCATTATCAGATCAAGTTAGGTAACACTTCAAGAGACAGACGGACGCACTGAGTGGGAATTAATCGCTAGTTGGAGCGGTTGAAACGCGTATAAGCTAACTGTAGACAAAAGATATGATTACATCTTATATCTTTTGCCTACAGTTAGCTAGTTAAATACCAACAGTATAATGGAAGAGGCTGTCTAAATAATAAGTATTTGAAAACTAAAACCCCGAATATACATTCTGTAGTAAAGCTGCTGACTTGTATGTTTTTCCTGTTTGCTGTAAAAAACATTTAACTTTTTTTAACTGCCAAAAAATCGCAGAATTTCCTCCACCAAGTGCGTATAACACAATCAAAAATCCAGAGTGGATCTTCCAATAATGAGTTGGTTGCGTTTCGCTGTCGACAATAGTCCCGGACAATGGCTGGATTCAAATCATCGTGTACCTATCCTTGGACGATTAACGCGCTCTTTGTCATCCCTACAATGGGGGGTCAACGGTTTTTCTACGTTTTACGTTTTTCCAATTACGTTTATATTGAAATTTTGTTATGATACTCATTTTTGGTGTACCGTTGTTTGCGAATTTCTGTGATTGCTTTTTGAGAGATGGAAAATTTTGGGTCTATGAAAATCTTTTCATGATAATGATGGCGGGACTTCATTCTCGCTTCATTTTGAATTCCTAAGACTTCAAATTGATTATTTTCAGTCGTTATGGAGGATGATGCAACTGAACTACGAAAGTGGCAATTATGGTAACGGGGACGTTTCGCAAATATCATTAATTACTGTTTACAAATGATGCATAGTTAACCATAGATAGTCCATATTTAACAAGTGAAATAATATTAAAATTGTAAAACCCCAACACAAACATTCCCTCATTTCTCTTTCCTACTCCATCACCAGACCCTGTTCATCATCTATCTATAACCTATTCATTGAGACCATTCCAATGAGCCAGACACACGAAACACGATACCTGAGCTGTAATTTGGTAAGGCAGTTGGGTATCCTGTAAATTCCAGGTGATGCTGCATCATCAGTTCAATATTACTATGTTCGTCTAATATCATTGAAGTAACAGAATACCAAATTTTAAATCGATCAGACCTGTTGAAGACGCTCACATCCATTCATCAACTAGAAAAGAGCTGATAATCTTCAAACGGCTGAACAAATTTAGATATAACATGTATAAGAATCATCGCTAGAAAACCTGCTTTCAAATTAAAAAATCGCATTCAAATCGGATCACCCGTTTAAGAGCTACGGTGCCACAGACCGACACACATATAACACCCCTCTTTTTGCGTAGGGGGTTTAAAAAAATATTTACAGTAGGTAATTATAGCAATTAGCTACATTCAGAAAGAACTGTCCAGTGGACTCCACTTTGCCCTTTAAAGATTCACCAGTCACAAAGGTATCGCCGCTCAGATATTCTCGCCGCGTGATTATTATAGATTTGTCCCAAAAAGCTAAAATATCGAAATCGATTAACCTAGACATGGCTATATGGCTTCTAATTCGGTACAAAGTGGCAGTTGGAGACGACACAAAACTATACCGGACGTCATTCTTTATTATTTCGATAATAATTTTGAAGAGTGCTATTTTGCAGTCCACATCGAGATGACCTAAAGTACAATGGGTCATATAAAATGGATGGATTTATGAACGTGAATGGATGGGTCAAAGGTTGGCATTTTAACTGTATTGTAGATTTTTCTAGAATCATCATTACATCATAATATCAGCCTGTTATCCCGGAAGGTTTAAGCAGAGATGTTACCTATAGTCGTTTTCTAGAATCATTCTGCAAAGAATGGCTTAGCCAAAGCCAGCAGTAGTTTTCATTTTGACCTTAACAATGCAACAGTAGAAAGTTGATAGTATACTTAGTAATATACGATCAGTTCAGCCTGTAATGGGGATGATTTCTATTGAAGACCTAAAGAGACAAGAGAAAGAACCTTACTAGCGGAAGCACAAACATAAATCGAATTAGTAGACCGCATAGAAATATGACAAGCTGGTCCTAATTTGTCCACCAGCACTTACAATATTTATGTCCCCCGATAAGCTATTCCATGTACCTTCCCAAATAAGGTTCAGCATCAATACATACTCGTACAAGACAACAAATAACCGTCACAGCGACCTATTTGTACAATTATGTACCTTTTGATTTACCGCCGAGATATTAGCCATACAACTATAAAAGTCATACAACGATTACACGCCTTTGTACAGCATTAGGCATTAATTCAACTCTGGCGTTCAAAACGCGACGTCCGACTTGATTCATGCGCGGGCGATGATTGGAAAAGCGACGTAAGTGACGAAAAATTTGCAATGTAAAATAAACTTTACGTGTCACTTTTTTGGGTTGGAATTTGAGCGGGAGGATGTTTATCATAATGAGTAGTGTACCAATTGTCTTTGCTGAGGAGATTAAATTGATTTATAAGACGCCGTTTCGTCCGTCATTCGTTCTCGGTATCTGCTCGTAAAGTTTGGTGCGGGTCGCGATCGTTTCGCGTGTTTTATGTCGCTACCCTTTTGATGTGATGCAATATTACTAATGATTTATTTGTTGTTAATCTCGAATTATTTCCTGGTTTTGGACGTATGTCTTATTCATCTGGAATCATGAGATCGAATTTCTCAGACTCTCAGTCTAAGTCAAAAGTATTTTTTCCCCTTAATTCTTTCGTAGTTTTAATTGAGTTCTAAACGTTGTCTATTTTAAAACCAATAAACTGTACCAATTGCTTGCAATCCATTGAGATACGTTAGTCACTGACTGACACAGCATTTATAATCAATGAGTTGGTTCTTATTATTGCTACAGACGTTCTTAAGTAGTGGCGATACACAGTACTTTACACTGTTCATACAGATTTTATATTAAGGCTCAAAGGACCAATGTCGTACAGATTGGTCCTTTTACCCTCAAAAGCAATTCAACATTAACTGAAGACAGACATCGACGCAATCGGATTCGTAAGCTAGAATTATCTCATTAAAGGGAAGAGACAAGACGTGTACCATGCATAGTTCAGTGCTTCTGTCCGTCTGTACGTAAGTGTCCGAGACATAATTGGTTCAATGACTGGACACACGTTACACCGTTCACTACTTGAAGCTTGTACTGTTGTGGGGTATGCAGACGTATGTTGTGTCATGTAGAAACTCAAAATAACTGCACACGCAATTTGCTTCAAAGTCATAATGATGAGTCAAAGTAATTTGTTCTGTTTGACTCAACGTCGCAAGTTTTACTATTTAATACTGCAAAAATACTCCTACTCTTAGACATTCCTTACCAGCATGCGATATATTACAGGACAGCTATTACTGTCAGCAATAATATACGTCATACCCATGGATAAGGCAGCAGTAATTAATATTTGTCAACTTTAATGTCCTATTTAAAAAAATTACTTTCTTTTAAAATATGTAAGTACATTACAAAAACATTCACATATCCTTATTCCTTATCGTAGTCACAAAGAAAAACATTCCGAAACATCGGCGACATTCTCAGCCTTTGCCCAACAACCCTCAAATGTGTAAGCCTGGACTGTCACAGCGCACACTTGACATCCGAACACGGGCCATCAGCGCATAAATCATAAGGTAACAACTGAGGGCTACAAGGACCGAAGGCGCGACGCACACTAGAATAGGCCCGAACTTGCGTACTTGTTCGCTGAATAATTGAGCGGAGTGCCTAATGTTGGCTGGTGACATTTGTAGTTTTGTCTTAGTGGAAATAGGTTGACGTGGTAGTGTTTCGGAGATTGATGTTTTTGGTCCTTTGATACGGTTTTTGCGTGAACACGTTTAAGTACGAGGAACATTATGATGAAAGACCTACATTAATAGTAAAATATCGCACAAAAAGAGCTTGAAATAGATCAGTCTAGAACGAACGTTGAACATTTACGCATCATTGAACTGGACAGAAGTACTTGTTATAGTTTGAATAAATGTGTTGTAGGAAGTGCTGTTACAATAACGCTCAATGCAATCAAAACCATCAACCAAACGCAGACAGTCAAACAAAACTATGACACGAAAATAACAACCAGGTTCCAAGTATGTACTAAATTATAATTTCTCCGAGCTGAAATGCCTCACAGACCACCAGAGTCGCCAAGCTATGCCACAGCCAAAAGGTCAGACAGCGACTTGGACGCAACATTTAACGTTAATATGAAGTCATAGATCAGGCGCACATCTGTCGCCACGCGCAGTGCTGTCGATCAACAAGACGCTAATAGATCATTAGTATTTACGCATGACGGGAAGAGGTATTCAGGATTGTTTCAGTTCTAGATGTGGAACAAGGAACGATTGACATGATTAGTATATGGTCGTTACAATAAGGAAATCCTAGAGGATGATAGTACGAGCTGTACACTTCACTGAAGGATGGGTTAACAATCAAAAATGTTCTCAAAGATTGAGAGACGGGAGCACCAGCACTTGCCCAACTATGGGACATAGAACAGCACTACAGCGACAGAATTATGGATGAGGTGCACTATGTCTTAAAGAAAGTTCACACCTACTTAAAACTCATCACGGGCCAAATAGTGCTTTTAATAATAGTGCTAAACGTGTCCTGACACTCGATACTCAAGCTAACCGCTTGTTGAAGAATGCCAAAATCATGCTTATAATTCAGACTGTTGGTCACATTAAGATATCATTAATACCAGTCCACAATGAATCAAATAATAATCCCCTTTCCTCATAAATTTCTCAGAAAGCTATGCAATTAGATCACGTGGACATGCAGTACTCTTCGCCTGCGCGTGCGCACCGCGCTGTCGATCAACGATCCACTTATAGATCTTAAACATTCACAGTTGTTACCGAGCTTCTTGAACTTCGAGAAATATGAATAAAGAATGATTTTTATCTAATTATGGAATTTATAGGCAAAAAGTGTTAGACAGGACTTTAAGTAAGTACAGGTCCTGAATATAATTGAGATAAGGTGCAAGATTTTATCTAATAAACTAAGTACTCCCGCTGAGGATTATAAAATGGAAATTGTAAAATACATTGTTTATTTCGTTCCTAGGGCTGCCAGGGTTGCGAGTTTGTCCGAAAGGGATATCGCGGCCCCGGGACACAGGCAACGGAAGGCACACGGGTGGGTTTTAGTCAGTAAAAGTCTGACACACCCTCCCGCTCCGCCAAGAGCGGGTGAAGTTATATGATAAATTCCCACGCAAAAAAAAAAAAAAGTTCTGCCACAAGTTTGATATCTTGCAATATTGCATAAAATTTCGCAAGGCAAGAATATGATGAAAAGTTTAACAGCGATTTACGAATCCTAAACTTACAGGGTTGGTAAAATCTTAAATACATAGGTAGTTAACTTACGTTGTTCCACCTTTCTACGCCATCACTATCACAGCATAAAAATCTGAAACAATGAAAACAATATTACAAATACACGCTTTTGATTAAAAAAAAAATATTTGTACACAGAGAACCTGAACGCTTTAGCAGCGATGCGGACTAAAGGACCAATATTTCTAATGCTCGCAAAACTTACTAGCTGCTACGTAATATTGTCAGCCACAAATAACACCCAGAACATTACAACATCGCAACACGAATATCGTAAACAAGACATCGAAACGTACGTTAGTTCGTCACTCATATTCAAATTAATACTGTAATCCTACTAAAGTTGTAAAGAAGCGTTTTATGAACCGCCATCACGCGAACGCTTTGTAAATCTCAGCACAGATCATAAACAGATCTAGATATTATAAACTACTATTATAATCATTGTTAGATTTCTCATATATTTGATGGCATATTTAATAATGAGTGATTTAAAGCCGCCATTTTAATTAAGTAATAGAATTTATGGAATTATATTTCGTTTTATTGCTCAATTTATATTTTATATATCTTTGTGATAGAATGATATTGTATTGGGAATCGGTGCTTGATTATCGTATATGGTTTTGTGGATCGTTATTTTATGTATAATTTCAAGTTCATGTTTGAATTCTTTGCAAGCTATACCTACTAAGCTTTTTGTTACGCCTGATTAACAAGTTTGGCGAGGCAGAGTGTTATAATAATAAAAGACAAGCTCTTTTTATGTTTTCTTTCCTTTTGAGGCAAAATTACTGACTGATCTAAACATATTTTTAGGGTTAGAGGCAATTTTTGGTTAAAAAATAACATCGACCAGGTAGGCTATATGTCAATTTATTCCTGGGGAATGATGTCCAACGAAACACAATTCGATAAACAAATTCTATCATTTTCAAATATAACTAGAATACAGTTAAAATAATTTCAAAACACATACAACGTCCTATAAACTACACGAAAATGACATTCATGCATTAAAACCATTATAATTTGCAATAAAACAATGCAGCGAACCGGCTGGCTTTTATTCCGTTTAGTTCCCGCTCTAAAAGTGAGATGAAGATGAGCGTATAAACGTCAAATGTTTGAATATAACGTCTGTTAAAGTCGGAGTAAATATAAGTGTAATTGACAATAATTATCGTGACCTGGTTGAAAGAGTCACAGCAACAGTGGTGACAATAGAGAATGGGTGAGATGTTGATGGAACCAAGGTTTTTGAGAATGAAATTAAACGTAATAAAATAAATTAAACTTAATATTTCTGGTCACTTATGAAATGATAAGAGATTAGTGATCAGTGAACTAAGCACGTACTTCATTCTGAAATCATAAATTGAAGAAGACTTCAAAAATAGAAGGAGGGCCGTTCGGCGATTTATTTTTATTATTTTCGTCTATATCCCGATTATTGATAGTTATCTTTCAGACACTGCACTCTAAATTGAAAAATAACAAAAAAGTAGGCATTGAAAAACATATACAAGAAGGCTGTAAATCCCTTAACTGATTCCAAACCCAAGAACCACCAGCACTTAAGGCTCTCCCAATCGGCAATGGCAAAGAAATTCCAATATTTGCTCAAAGAATATTTACGAGCCCCGCTATCGGTACACATCCAATATGCCATAAGTCATTCCAGTGACGGGAACACATTACTAATTAAAGCCCAAAGTTGATTGCAAACGATACTGGCGATTTAATTAATATTTTGAAAGAAAGCCGCTCGTAAAACGCTTGTAAGTGTGATGGATTTACGATTGGCTAACCATGTAACTTCTAATTTATTTTGTTGTCTATTGTTAATGAATAAAATAGGTTTTTTTTTTCAATATTATAATTGTAACATGCTTGGTTCTTGTTAGACCTTAAAATGTGTCGTAATTATTACCACCCACGCTATGCCTAATTGATTCACTATAGCCAATTTTGGGTAATTTCATGAGCTTTCAAACCTGAAACATTGCTACACAGAGAATGATTCTTTTGCAAAGTTTAGAGAGACACTACTTCAAAATACAGAATGTTTTCCTAGAGAAAGTTACAATATGACCAAAAGGACCAAATATTAGAAGGAATTCGGAATCAATCCTCATTCATCTGTAAATAATGATGGAAGGAAGAAATTCAGAAATAAAATAAACTATTCGTATAACAGTAATTACGATATTATCACAAAAAACATCGTTCATCTCAACGCATTCTCGATCTCTTAGCTTTTTGGCATCGAAACTCCGTTCCGCTTCGTTCTATTTAATTAGAGCCAATGAAAATCGTGAAGACGGCCACAAAAGATAAATTTGTTGTGTATAGATAAGGATAGAGATTTCCGTGAGGTTTAACAAAGCGTTTTGGTATCAAATCACACAATTAGACGATCGGCTGTATGGATCGGCGGCTGCTTTGTCGGTGTCTGTCATTGGTTGGTTGGCGCCACATACAACCAGAGTATCGGTGCTGTGTTTAAATTAATTTAATTTTGAAGTCACACTTCTTGGCCTTTTTTTCGCATGAAATTAAAAATATATTTAAATAAATTACATTAATTTTCTTTTACGCAAACTTTTAAATGATTAGAACATAACAATAAAATTCTTTTTTATTTAAAAATATACCTAATCGATTTACTTTTTATTAAAACGTCGTAACCGTTATTTTGATCAAGATTATCGTTATTTTAACTAAATTAAATTATTTTATAGGTTTATCAGAATTTCAAAGCAAAAAAAAATTCGCTCTTTCATACTTATGAATTATTTAAAAATATGCACATATTTCTATTTAATAATCATTATATTATCAGTTTTTGTTGGAAAGAAAATACCATATTGATATGCTGTCACATACAACCCACACAAAATGCAACAAAAACTAAATTAAAATACTTAACATATTATCATGTAGTACCTCTATTTCAAAGCTTTTTTATTTCATTGATACCAGTCGCAAACGGTTCCTCCTGAAAATACCAATAACAATACCAGCGTGTTATTGTCCTACTGCAGGGCAAAGGCCTCTTCTCATGCAAAGAAGGCACGAGCATTGCTCAAGAAAAATAATGAAACATTATCCACCTAAATAATTTCCTCAAAACAAACTTCGTTTTATTTGTCAATAAACGATGTTTCTTTATTTTCTTTCACCAACTTCCCCAAATAAGGGCAAGCGAATGATGATGATGACATACAACAAGGACCAAAGAGGAGTACACCAGCGCTGTTTGCCGTCACCCGGCACGGACAACCGCTGTCGTCTCAAAGGAATCACATTGATCGACGTCATGACTCCGCAGTTTTGTTGCCTGTCCTGCTGGCGGGGTAGCATGGTGATACCTAGCTAATGAAGTGCTAAACGTAATTTACAGGAATCTATTGCATTGTTTGAAAAATTCATATGTTCTACAACGGAAATCACGCAATGAATGTTGTTGAGTTGTCAAAATAAAAGAGATTGTGAGATTGCAAGTGTGTTACACAATTACCCCGCAGATTTAGATAAAATTGGAAAGCGGGGACTCCTATTCAAATCAAATCATTTGTTAGTATAATGTGGATTTTATTTACTTCCCTGTCAAACTTTATCCTTGCTTTATTCTGGTTGACCACACAATTTATCGAGCTCTAATTCACATGATCCGATTATGTATATTTTTTTTTGGTATAACATCGCTAAAGTCAAAGTCAAATAATTTATTTCAATTAGGCACATTAAAGGCACTTTTGAACGTCGTCAAAATTTACAAAAAAATAGAATTGATTGTAGTCGCCCTTTCCAAAAGGTAGTTTTCGTATGAAGAAGAATGAAACGTATGAAAAAAAAAATGTTTTACCATATTTTGTATACAATAATTATAAATTATATGTGAAGACGATGCACTTGGAATAAGATTACTATACCACAATAGGTAAAAAGGATTCAAAATGAAGCAATGACAGATAAATTAATTATGTGATAGATACATGGTGCTCACATATTTATAAACATTGTAGAAGTACATCTACCTTATGCCTAAAATTGTATCAAGTAATATGTACTAATAAGTCAGTGTGTGAGTTCAAGTAATCACAGAATGTAAAATCAATGATAAAAAAATAATAAATTATACAATTAAATTAGCAACCAGTTTGATTTTGTCTAGAATCGATAATACAAATTTTTTCTATAGATGAAGCGATTCTATGTCAGACATTTACTATGCTTTTCAATCTAGAAAATTCAAACAAATAAAATAATTAAGCTGGTACACGGTTTCAATCACAAAAAAGCCTCTAAGTATCTGTTTTCTCTTAATCACCATACAGACACAACTCACAATGATTCCGTCATTTTTTATGCGTCGTCAATCACCATTGGACACTCTTGATTCACCATTGATGATTTTTAATTGCTATTCATACAATTTTGTATTTTTTTCACAATTAAAACTTTTGTGTGTGCCCTTAGCATGAATTGCAAAATTGTTGATCGATAATTTCTATCGACAAACATTCGCTTCGATGGGTTTCGAAGTTTTGGTCGAACGGTTTTCGATTTTGGTAGTAGTTTTGGATTGTTTTTATTGTCTTGTGTTATGGGAGAAATATGATTTGGAAGTTGCATTCTGAGTGAGTTAGGGAAAGAAGTGAGGGCTGAGTGCAGTCGGTGAACGAAAACTTGTTGCTTTTATATTGAAACCTAAGTTTTTAGTAGAGGGCTAAAATAAAATTGTTTTATTGTCAGGTTTCAATTTTCCCCACTAAGCTTTCAGTCGAAGAGCTAGTAGTGTAAGTTCATATTTATTGCATCTTTTAATCGATATAGTAAGTAAGCAAGTAGGTACCTCTTTTTGAAATGAAAGATGTTTTAACACTAAGTACTAGGAAATCTCGAAAAACAATGCTATATTATCTTACAAACATAGTGAATCAACAGTCTTGAAAAGAGTTTGCAGTAGGTATTATTTTTCTATTACTCTATTCCTTTTGGAAACAGATGTTTACAACAATAACGCACTCCATTGCTGCCAATATTTGTGAAGTCATTGCGCTAATCGATTTCAAGGCAGCCACGTATTCTCCCGAAAGGTATGGCGAAATTAACAAATGATAGTTTTAAAGAAAAAATATGGAATTGTATGGTGAAGTGCTTGCAATTGTGTTACTTGATACGCGTTGACAGTTGATCCTGATTAATCGTTGGGAAAAGAAATGTCTCCTTGCAGTCCGAACTCCTTTAAAAGTTACTCTGTCTCATCGCCAAAAACAAACATTAATTTTGAATCTACTGTTACAATTGAGGTATAACTTAATGGTGTTACATAGATCCTGTTCCAAGTTTAAAAGAAAGCGTTCAAATTGCCACTTTGCCACATATGCATCACAGACTGCTTACCAACCGCTTATTATAAAATTCAATACGATACAACATAACATCTCTAAAGAATCATCAAACCCACTTAGCCAATTACAGCTTTATCAAACAAATAACCAACCAATTTCCATAACATTAGTCTGATAGTATCTACACAAGCTAATCTTGTAAGCAGCTGTGGGCTCAACTCTAAACGTCAGGTGTGAGCTGTGCCGTCAACACGAACTCGGCACAAGTCGGCACTACCTCGGGTCGTCGTGACTCGACGACTCAACCCTGTTGAACGCTAGGGGGTGAGTGTGAGATGTGACGGGCGGGATAGTCCTGATTGAGTTTTGAAGTGCAAGAGTCAAGAGTAACGAATAAACTACGAGTATGTAGGTAATAATTAAATATTTTAGTCACCTGTGTAAGCCTGTATGATTTTAAAGAGGTGCAGTTTTAACAGAGTTTAACATTATTAGCTTTAGCAGGCAGACTTGGCACAATAAAGAGAAGGCCTGTGGTGGAAATAAGGTGGTCAATGAATTAATTAATATTTAAAATTATCGCTCAAATAAATGCTTCAGTGAGGACCTATTATACATTTGTACCTCAAGCGACTTCCTTTCAAACAACACAAAAATGTACATAAATCTTTCATCCAAACACGCTCACCTGGAAAATCCTCAATCCCTCAAACTCATACGCACCCTACCGTTAAGTGACGATGATCCACAAAAACGAATGAAGTGCGATTTTATTAACACTACGCTTCCAATTCGTATAGAAAAATATAACACTGACTATAACAAATGATGTTGTTTGCCAGAAAAGGGCCTGAAGAAAGGCCTCAGAAAGGCCTGGAGTGATGTATTATGGCCTGGCCCATTGATGAGACGTGACGTCATCGGTTTTGGATCAGATGGTGAAAGATGGTCGCTGAGATTTGACTTGAGTGCTCTTTTTGAGTTGAACTAGTTGCTGCGACTTGAATAGTAGTGTCAGTATTGGATGTGATCCGTGGATGTAACTGGGATTTGATTTTAGGTTTGGAAGTTTTTTTTTTTTTAAACGCGACTTTTGCTAAGTTAAACTTGAGTGGGTAAAATTAAAGAGACAATAGGGATGATGCCTGAGTAATTTTTTTTTAATTCTAATTAGTCCGTCAGTCAGATAATAAAAAAATATTAGACACGTATTTTTTGTTTTATCATATTAATAAAAAATGCTTAGATAAAACGCATTTTAAGTTGGGGAGTGGGGGTCGATACGTCACTAGTATGTATAAAATCTACATACTCGTGACGTCATGGCACATTTTACCTCAATGTATCGCCGTAATCTTTAGATTACGTAAAAAAAGAAAAAATACGTATCCGATATTTTTTTATAATCTCAAAGACGGACTAAAAAATAAATTTAGTCATCATCCCTATTACTGAACCCAATTTCGATTGGCATTTAAAATGATTTATCAAATATTTTTAAATTGCACATCTTAGGTACCTATAATGTTTTAAATGGCGCAAATACACAAAAAAGCTAATTAAAAACCAAACTCTGGAACTATCATTATTTTATTTTGAATTTACTTTCACCCAAAATTAAAACCGAATACCGTCGATCGTAATTCGTAAGTGAATTTGTCACAACACTAGACGCCATGTGATCGGGTACAGACGGCGGCGGAATGTGCTGAGTCACACCGCTTAGTTAGGGGAACACCCCTGTTCAAGTGGCGTTAGGGGTCGGGGTGATTTCTATACTGTTGATCCAGCAACGGAATTGATTCTTGAGTTGATGAAATGTTCGTTTCAAGTATATTGTAAGTTTATACTGGGGCAGAAATTCAGTAAAATAAAAAAGGCATGTATGTTATTAAACCTCCAATAATTCCCAATTTTCTTGAGCAACTGTCTGAAAAGGCCAGAAAGTAAAAAGTGTCTTTTTTTTTTTAATTATCCATCATTAGCAGCCCAAAATGTTTTAGAGGTTCATTAATTTATAAAAGCGTATACCATTAGAAGGTCAATAAATATTTACAGGATCAGATAATAATAAATCACAAAAAAATATAAGACTAAATAATATTTTTCTATTTTACGATTTCTCGTAATCGTTCTAAAAATTCAAGAAATTAAATTATCGCTACATGAATAAATATTGATGCATATATTTTTTTTTTTTTGCATACATACATCTTTAAGATGAGACGTAACTTGATTCATCTTACACAATCTATTATATACTTTATGACGTCAATATTTTTAAATACATTCTTATTCAAATAAGGAACTAATGATTTCAGATATTCGGAAGCCATTGGAATGTCGATTCTATTATATAACCGGTAGGAACAATCGTCTTTTTATCTAAAAAATATTATTGCATTCATAAAATAACGGCCCGCGGCAAAGTTCAATAAAAATAAATGTCAAATGTATATTTACAATTATTATTACATTTCAGAATGTCAACATTCTATTCATAAAATAAATAGATTAAAAAAAATTAAAGCCGCTTGGAGTTAATGCCAATATTGGTTATAAAATACTAATAATATTAACTGGAATTTTATGGCCATTATTAATAAAACCACAATTTTCCTCTATTATTGCCATAAATCAGCTATCGAGCAGCTATTTGTCAATTATTAATTATTGAATTATCATAACTTCTTGTTAATACTTAGATTCTTGTTATACACAGAAGTCAGCCGCCAAATATTTTAGAGCCAGTTGGGTTATTAATTTTATAAGAAACTGTTATGAATATAATAATTAATAAATAAAATAATAGTGTCATAATAAAAATTGAGTTTTACGACACTAAAAAAAATAACAAAACTGTGAAAGATGATGGCGTCTAAGAAGGCTTGCAGTAAATACCAATGGCACGAAATGAAATTCCAATTGTTTATAATTGATTTACATAAATAATATATTAACAATGTAGGGTTTTAAACTAAAGGTATACGATAATCGGATTCTACCTGAACTAGAAATAAACCTGTACCTCAGATAACTCACTCAAGTGCGTACATAAATATTATCTTAGATTCCTTAAACAAATACGAAATAGCATATGGCTGATATTGATAATAATTACATGACTGTTATCCGATCCGATTTCGACTTAATTAATTACTAGCTGCACCCCGCGGTTTCACCCGCATAAGACCCCGTGGGAATATGAGGATAAAAGTATCCTATGTCCTAATCCAGGTCATGGTCTACCCATGTGCCTGCATGCGCCATCCAAATCTGTTCAGCCGTTTTAGTGTGAAAGCGTAACAAACAAACTCACTTTCGCATTTATAATATTAGTTAGGATATACATCCTAAGAAATTCTTCAAAACCGAGTTTTATTAAAATTTTAAGAAAAACTTTTTTTTTTTTTGCGAATCTATCCTTCCTTATCTATGTTATGTTAGTTATGTTCGATACTCCGTAAATTGATTAAAAATGTCATTTAGCCGCTTAAAGCGCATGTCACACACTAATTACCGTAATGACACTTAGCAGTGACCTTTAGTGCACTGCTACTGTGTGCACGCATGCCGGTAGCAACTAGCAGGCTCTGTGGCGACGCCACTAGATAACGATGACTGTAAGAATATTACTATTTCTATATTAATACTTTACAAAAATGCGTGTTTTTATTTTATTTCTTGGGACTTTTTTTAAGCAGTAAGTCTGCATATAGAATTAGATATCATAAACATTATTCGTACCTTCCTACACCGCTAAAAAATATTACGATATGTGTTTGTCGAAGTTGGACAAATTGTAGGTACCTGCCTGACAGAACTTCAAGCAAATTAAATAGAGGCCAAACACTGCATGCATAGAAAAATTACTGTACTTAACTATTACAGACTCAACAACAAAGTCTACGTTTAAGTCAAATATCTACAGAACCCAAAACTCATCTGACAATAGCGACCCACCCCTAGCTTATGGGCTAGAGGTCACCGCACCGCGGCGCCTCCGTCAACCTGTTGGACGTCCAGACACGGACGCGGCGATTAATGCATCCCCACACTATGATGTATCGATAGCATTCGCGGCCACTTCACTAGGTATTACTTCGGTACCGGTTTTTTTGCGATCTTATATTGCGTGCTGTGACGCTGTCTCTATGTATGATTTAGGTAAGTATATGATGTACTAACTGTACATATTTGTTATTGGTATGTCCTACCCGAACTATTTCTAATCACATAGAAAATTGGTTGTAAACAATTCATAAAATTCACAAATGGTAAATTTACTCCCTAAATAAGAAAAATAATTTTAAAAATTAACTACACATTCTAAAAGATGCTATGCGGCGTTTTCATTCAACTAGGCTTCATGTTTGATTGATATTATTAAATTCTTACGTAATCACTTACTTACCTACTAAAGAGAATCAGTACTTTACACGTACACACAGTACTCATCTGTATTTAATAGGTTTAAATTTCATATCTCACCAATTATTGCTTGATTGATTATCATTATACAATTGTAATTAAAAAATCAGCCACGTAAATACTCGTACCTAGAGGTTATTAAATTAACCACAACTTTCAAATGAAAAACATATTAAAATTAGAATTCCGGGTTTAAGTTAGCACAAATTGGCATTCATAGGTGCGTTTTCTGATCCATTTGTTTACATTTTCATCCAATTCTTTTGGAACAAACCATACCTAACTAAGTATAATGACAACGATGAAAATGGTGAATAATTTTCCTGCCTGTATCATCTTCTTACCGTGACTATGTTGAAATTAAATTAGGAACGCCAATTAAGAAGGCAATCATTGAGAATGATTGAATCCTCTGTTGTGCATTCCTGTTCGAAGACAAGGGACAACACACTCGTCCGATGTGCATAAGGAAACTTCTGCCTTGAACCAACTAACCAAGCCAATGTTTGCGCATATTTAACATTAATAATTATGTAGATACTATTGTAATCTAACACCGAATACTATGCTAAGCCAGTGGCCATCTCTGAGTAATGGATATCCTTGCATCGACTCCGGCCATATTCTATTCATTATGATAATTAATTAGTTACAATGACCATTATTATAGCCTGTTCGTTAAAAAAGGACCTGCTTGACCTTTTTAACGAACGAAGTAGGTATACCACTTGAAATTGTGACATATGTCTGTGGTATGAAGAGGCTCGAAATTGTGTTAAATATCTGCTGTTGTATTTCGCATTACCAATTATTTAGCTTTCATTTTATCTGATTGACCATGTTCATTCATTTCAGTGTTTAGTTTCAAATTCAGAGTTTTCTGCAAATAGATCGAACTAAGAACATTACCAACCCGTTCTGTGCCCGCGTGGTGGCTTACGCCCTGCTGCCTATACCGAGTGTCCCAACAGTGGGAACATTGGGTGGACTGATTATACTATGCTAAGAACATTGTTCAACAGTCTAATTCTGTAAAATTCAGGCCGTTTCAATGAAGTAGTGGATTTAAGTAACTTAATGAATTAATTTGAGAAATTTTATTTAAAAGACAAAGCTAAAATTATGAGATAATCGAACTGACTGTTATGACGTTCACCATTTAAAATTTTAAAATAGTATTGACAATCAAAGCATGCAAATGAAAACCAGCGCTATTGTATTAGCTGACCACCGTCGTCGATCCAAATTGCGTTCAATGATTGACGGCGTATTATTTGGCCAGACATGGCGGCAGCCGCGGCATACACATGACTATAAAACATACTGATTATAACACCTGAATGGTAAACTAACAGAAGGTTCATATACAAATCAAAATGGTTACTAAGATGCAAGTAACCTACATCCGCACCAGATTCAGTTCCTAAACAAATCCCTATAAGCTTTTCAGTTATGGCACAAACACTAGAACAGCTACAGATTTTCTTTTATAACTTTGGTTTTTCCTGCATTTGGTGGTTTTATCAACAGGTTTCTGAGTCCTAATTTCGACACAGATGTCAAAGACAGAGCGAAGTAGAGATGAAGATGAATGCTGAAGTCATCACTTCGTCAGTTGGAAAGAAAGAAAAAAATAAAATCGTTCAGCTAGTCCGCTTGTGGTTTTGACAAGAATTTGGGACCGCTTCAAGCTGTTACCAAACGTGTTGATAAGAGTTTGCCTTCTACCTCTCTGCTGTTGCTTAACCACCAATATTGTCTAGCACATGTTGAAAATATTCAATTTGTATATGAATAGAAAATGTAATCCAAAACATTGCATCGTTTATCTAACTGCATCGAAATTAAATATTAGAATTAAACAGATTTTTACAATTGAACCCTTGGACTGTTTGGATTTCATTTCACTCATGTTGATGGTCACCTCATTGACGTAATACCTACTTACAAGAAAATTGTCATCAAAAGTGACCGAGCCAGTTTGAAATTCCGCAGGGAAATAGTTTTGTACAAATAACTAAACAGTAGGTTTGTATCGACACAAGTCATGTCTAAAACATCAAAAAACCTAATCAACTGAACAAAAAAAGAATTTAAGCAATCAAAGACCCCAATATATAATAATTGTCATCATGTTACAACGAAACTTTATGGTAGTGTTGTGATAGCAATTCATTCGATTTGAAACATAATAGTGACGTAGCTATCGGCAATTAACATAAAATATAATTTATTGCCGATATATCGACGCTTCGGAACTATTACCGATTATGATGCAAATTTTAATGATTTCTATTACAGTTTTGTTTAATTAATAAAAAAACGTACCGAAACGAATTTTTAATCGAGGCACGGTTCACGTGTGGCTTTTTTATACTGAGGAAATAACAATACTGGAAGGTATGAGTTCAAACTGACCTGATTACAAAAAAACATGTGAAAACTAACAATATTTCTTATAAGAATAAGAAGAAATATTCAATCTTGATGCTCACGTTCTATGAAAGACTTGTAGTAAAACATTACCCTCCATAAGGGACAGTCAGGTAAAAATAAAGGTAAGTATCAGAAGGCGAAGTGTCAAATAAGTTTGGAAAGTAAGGGAACTAAGGGATTAAAAGGTGGTAGGACATAAAGTATCCTCTCACATCCCAACTGATTATTATTGTTTTTCAAACAATACAACTTTATCACTTGGAGAGGTAGTTGAAATACAAAGTTCAGGTGTCTTATGTACGTAATATTACAAGGTGAAGTTCTACATAGGTATTACTACTCTACTATCAAATATTCCACATATTACATGCATCACCTACATATATGTGATCGCAGTGACCAAGGAGTTCCTAAGGTCGTTACCTACTTTCTTTAACTAAAAAATATTACAAACTATTATCAACAAATTGCATCCAATTAAAATATTTAATGAAATTATCAATAATTAGCTCAGCCAATTACTGTCCAGGTGTTAAAGTCAACACCTACCATCATTATGCATATATTTTTTATGCAGCCCATGTCCTTACAGGTCCAAAGTTTCAAGCATTAGTATGCGATGTACGGCCGACATTATTTGCATATCGATAAAGGTTAACAATGCAATTACGCGTGTCGATAGTCGATAAACAATAAAACAAAATCGACAGCACTAAGGTTCAGAGGTTTTAGTACGGACGTGTCGTTGGTCGAAAGAGTTTTTACTGTAAGGGGTATAATGTCATAGTGTATTAGTAAACTTAACAATTACCTTTATTATTGATCCGTTCTCTTCCAATAGATTATTCGTAGTTCCACTGTTTGACGTGTGTTTCTTATTAGTTGGTGTGTGAAAGTTCCAGACAATTAAATATATCAAATAACAAAAATGGAACAAATCAGAATGTGATTGACATACTGAAACGAAATTGACAAAAAGACAACAATAGAGAAAACTTTAGTTATAGTTTCAAGATCAATTACTAACGAATATTTTACAGAATCCTAAGGAAACTAAATCATTCTAGATTAAGTTGAACGGTTACTGCCAAAAATATCAATACTCAATATCTTTATTGCTTTACCATAATGTGTACTTAGGTGGTAACTATATAATTTCGATCATTATGGACCCTGTAGGGCACAGCAAAAGAGTAGGTATCATCAGTAGGTATAGCACCTCATTAGAACATGAAAATCGTGAAATAGAATCGCACTCGTCTCGTGAGCTCAAAAACACCATAGGTATTCATGAGCCATCCGCAGTGGACATGCAATAATTACAACTAAACACTCCACGGAGGCAAATAATAATTCAGAAACCACTATTATTACAATAATGTTCCTATTAAATTATGTTAAAAACTTACACCTATACGGTATGCGGCTAACTACTTATTTTAGTTTAACATAATGTAATTCAATTACTTACATATAAAATGATGTTGGTAGATTTATCTACGGTAAATAAAATTATATACGTGAGCTTAGCTTTAATTATTTTTTATATAATTTACAAGTGAAAGGCGACGATGCATGGCGAAAAAATGTAAATTATTTTGAGAAAAATTTAAAGAATGGGAAATCTGTTTTGAAATATTAAACTAATGAACAACAGAGGTATATCAAAGTAGTTGTAACGTTTTCGAGCTTTCTGCTCTGAGTTTGGAATTGCATTAGAATATAATTGAATATTTTCTATTATTGCTGCAAATAAAGTTGGTGAAAAAAATAGCTCTACAACATAACTCTAGGGTAAACCATTTTTGTGGGATTCTCTATTGCAGCACTGTTGGTACCTAGCTACCTTATGATTTCAGCCCTTATAGATATGCCTTTTCGTTTCGTATTTGATCTTCATTCCTCATCAGCGAAAAATTCAAAGATTTCAATCGTAGATTTGCCCTGCCGTGTTAAAAGATGGTCGCGTTTCGGTTTCGTTTTGACACCTCTGACACACAATATCGCAGACATTTGACTTGATTGTCATGGAAACGCCATTATTATTGTGCGAAGTCACTCTTCTCACTATGGGCACTTTTTCGCGCGACGTAGTACGGTGAGGGCACATCTACGATTTAAATCTTTGGAAAAATTGGCATACCCAACCTTTTGCAACACTCCGTCTTTGGCACTCCTGCGCTCAAGGCAATTAGAATATTTCTCGTAACTGCATCCACCTGTATAGCTACTGATAACCTCTGACTGCAATCACCAATCCCGTGTCTGACCTCGGCTCGCAGGGCTAGCCCGTATTCTCTCACAATCGGTTAACCCTTAAATGTCACTGGTGTCACACGACGTCAACGTCACATCGACGTCAGAAGAGCATTACTAATATTTTATAATCCGATACTGCCTAGTGGTCGAATGGTACTGAACAAAGAGTTCTGGTTTCTAGTCCTTGATCAGGCAAAGTGTCATATTGCATTTTCCATCAGGATGTATTTATTTATTTGAGATCTCGCTTATAACATGGGAATTGCACAGCATTATTTGATACTAGCACTTCTGCCAGCTCTTCGGGAAGAACATGCGTAATGACAAGTTATGTAATTAATTTAAAAACAACCGTCTGACCCATTTTTTGCTTCAATATCGATCTATTCGTATCTCCCGATCACTGATCCAGATCTCTTCAATGCCAGACATGACGTTTGATTGACGGATTGACGGACAAACACGCTGATTGGATATAATTACGATGCATATTTTGTTAATAAACAATTGTCTGAACATTTACTGTTTAAATCTATCCTATTGGACACTAATAAGGTTGAATTTCGTATGGTTGGAGAGAAAGAGTAAGTTGGTGCAGAATCCTTAGAAATTATTAGTCGTGGCGGTAGGTTCGGTATTTGAAATCATTTTGTTGTGATGAGACCAAACAAGATCCTTATTCAAGTCAGTTTGCGGTTAATCATAGATCATGTTAGATGAAAAGGTTAAAGTTACACAGCAATATTTGATAGTCTAGACAATTTAGTACTAAATTGACTGTAAAAAGTGCTATTAGCAGGTTGACTTGCGTTTCGTTTTTATAGCCAAAGTTTTATTTTTTGAGGTCTTTCCTTCTCATAATGTTCTATATTTAAATTTAAAAAGGAAATCACCTGTTACGCATAAAGGAGAAGTCTCATATCCCATAGAAAAATACCCCACGTCTGACAGCACAGAGAAGTATGTCAAAAAAACACAAAATAAATATTTTAAAAACATACATACTTCCGGTTTTAATCCGTACTGGCTAACATACGAAAAAAATGCTGTGAATATTCGTTCAGGGGTACTACATAATTTTCTGAAATCTGCAGATTTTAGTTTTAGAACGACTAGAAATGTAATAAAAACATACTTACGGTTAAATCATACATACATAAAATCACGCCTGTGTTCCCCGAAGGGTTAGGCAGAGGTGTACCCATAGTACACCCACACTTTTATCCAAGTATGTTTAAGTCAGTAAGTATTAAAACCGTAAGAATGTATTTTGTTTAAACTTATTTTTAGCCATAATTTGCGATACTTGTCTTTGGTGGCAGACCTGGGGCATTTTTGTGCCTTCTCCTTTAGCATTACATGATAATTGTGTCATAGGAAAGCTAACACGATTACACATTGTCAGTACGTCAGTTCCTATTATTTTGACAATTGATGTATATGTCGCAAAAGGTTGGTAAAGGATTATGTTAAGACATTAGATAGCATCGTTTTGCGATAGACCACTCGGCTTATTATCGTCTTCTTCTTCTTCCTTCACTGATCTCGTTATTTATTTAGGGTTGGGTATCCTCACTTTTTTGCGTGGTGGTTAGTCCTGGCAATTGGGTTAGCTTGGAACTCCTTCTACATTGTACTACCAGGTCAATGGCCAGCGGCATCTACCTGTCTTTTGTTCCGGTAAATTCGAAGCGGTTAGAAATTGTATGACATGGTCCTCAGTATGTCATTTGACATAATTAGGATGGAGGAGATTCTTGTGAAACAGAAGTACAGAAAATCTATTTTCAAAGGCATGAGGTTCACCCCTAGATGGATCGACCATCTATCCAAATCCAATTCTAGAATTCTGGTAGTCTACTGAATACCAAAATTTATGATCGTATATTTATCTGTAAGTGCGTAATCAACAGGTGTATTATCTTATCCAACTTTATGTAAAGCTTACAAAACTATTCATTAGATTGAAAACAAAACTCATCGGGTTTGCGTCGGCGTTGGACGGCCGTCCGTCTTGCGATGTACGATCGATGTTCAATCGTACTAATAAACAGGATAGTATAGTTAAACAGCATTGCATGCGTTTAATAAAAATAAAATTGGTGAGAATAAAATTGAAGTTGTTTGGTTAGGAGAGACTACGGCTCGTGTGAAGCTAGGAGCATATACATTCAAACATTGAACTAGAGATGCCTATGGTCCATTTCGATAAAACTAGGGGAGGAGCACAGAAATGATGGAAAGTGTGAAAGATGATATGGCAAATAAACGAATGGAAGATGATATGGCTCGAAAGGGGGTGACTATTGACATGATGACTAATAGAGAAGTATAGAAGTAAGACCTGCCACCTGTTGTCGATTTTGATTTTCGTAAAGGTACTAAATTGAGTAAATATAGTAATCCCTTATACCTACGTACCTACATATTAATAAACTGTCGAACAAAGAACCAGAAATGAAAGAAGATACTCCATGGCTGAAAATGTTGGACTAATTTTAAATAGTGGACTCTCCTTTTAAACATGTTGTGACAGGTCTTACGACTACTGTAGAATGACACATGACAAAACTTAAGACAGACAAGAACCGTCTTGTAACAAAGCAAGGTTTATCTTCAGACGAAGGTTTAAACCTTGAAGCCATTTTTAAATTTCAATCTTTCTTCCAATTACGGTTAAGTTCTTAATACAAAACTGACACTTATTATTATTATTTGGTAAGACACACTAGCAGCTACTTATACCGGACTAAATTGTCAATTTTGTTTAAAGAACTGTGTTTCAACCACAGTTGGATCATTTAGCTCCCTTCAAAATGCTTGAGCTGGTCATCTCCTAGCTACCCGGCTAATTTAATTTAATTTAATGTTTTCATTGTTTTTTTTTTCTTCTATTACGGTCGATTTTAACGTTTTGCATCGTTCTAACTTATATAAGTTCAACATGAATGTTGTAACCAATATCTTGTAAACAAATTTTGATTTAAAAGAGTGTCCATGGAGTTTCTTGCTCGTTCTTCTCCATAGGTACCTACTACGTTTTGGAATGGGCAACTAGCTTCATCTTTCTAACTGACCGACCCCTTGACAATTCAAAAGTGCCTTTAATTGGTTTATTTGAAATAAATGCTTCGAGTTTGAGTTAGGAATGTTTTTATTACAAAAAGTAGCTTTATTGTTTCAACCATGTCAAAAGAAAAATCTTGATTTTAAACAAGACCGAGAAAAAATGACAACCAGTAGGAAAGCACTAAGAACTACTGAAACATATGAACAGTCATCAGTTTTCCTAAGCATTTCAAAGTCATTCCACACCAAATTCCAAATTCAAAAACATAAAACGATCAGACGGTACAGTGACGCCCAAAATATCTGCAGCGAAATATTATTTGATATAGGTACATGAAGTTAACACTCCGCTGCATTCATTCCCGCCTGATTGATAGAGTGATTGATTGGCACATGACGCGAACACTCCCGATGTAATAGCCCAGTAAACAGGTTCGCGATTCGCAACCAAATACTCTACCTCTAAATTGAAATTAATATTTTTTGTACAATCTGTGTAATTTTTTGTTTGTTTAGGTTTTATTGTGTTGTGTTTGGATGTTTAATTTGTTGTTTAAGAGAACCCATCATCTATTAATAGTATATTGTGTTTCTATTGAAGAAATCTTCGATTAAGATATAAGTAGGGGACCGCTTTGTCAGTCGCAATCATCTATTAAGGCGAGATGTCTGAGACAAAATGCTCCATATTATACTTTACCCCATTAAAAACTTTCCATTATGAAATAAGCAAAAGTCTGTACCCCAATGACACACACATAAAATAATTGATCCTCGGGTACCAACTTCCGTGCACCCGAAACACACAAACAATCACACATCCATACTCAATAACGCTTCGCAACAGCATCTTTACAAGTCATTAGACGTGCCACCCCCCCCCCCCCACACGCTTCCCCCTCACCCCGAGGGCCCCGCACCCGTTTGTAATTAACTGAGGGCCATAAATTGACCGTAACTGTCATATCATATTGATTTAGTCCCGTGAGCGTACCTACGCCTTGCTCGGAGTTTTCAGCCTCGCTGGGGTAGGGGAAAAATTAAAATTGTTTGGATTGACGCTATCGGGGTGCGGTGTATCGGGGTTGATGCTCATGTTAGAGCTTCAATTCTTATTCTCTGCAGATGAATTCGTGACTGGGCAATTCTGAAGTAGAAATAGAGGTCATTTTATTCTTTCTCGGTGCACGCCATACTGTCTCGGACAATGACAACGTATTACATTTCACATCTCAAAGAACGTTTACTGAATCGTATCTTGTACTCGAAGAAAAGTTTTACAGAAAATTCTTTAATCCTTGACTCAGTTATTGATGGCCAGTAAAATTACGAAGTGTTGAAAAAAAAATACAATCACCCAATTTTACTTTCGTTCATCTATTGAAACAGATTCATTCATTCTTTCATTCGCTTCATTCATAACAACTAATTGATCACATTGAACGTTTCAATTGCATATCAGAATTCCGTAACAACACAAACATTCGGCGATTCGAAAATAGTCGGAAATCAAACATGATACGACTCATTTAAATCATATTCACATTTTTTTTTAACCATTCCGTATGCCTATACATACGTTCATGCCCACACAGAACCGTGAATGAAGTGAAGACAGCATTATTACCGCTTTGCAACGATTGAGACTGTCAAAACAACGCTAACTAGCGAAATCGAACAACATTTGGCCGGCGGATGATAGAAAACAAACATTTACTTGCCATTCTTAAACAGATGATCCGATTCAACAAACATTATTGAACGAATTTACGAGCCATCGAGATCAAAGTCGTAATACAAAAATATCTACAGGAATCAGAAGAGAGACGTTAGTTTCTTAAGAGCTGTGCTTAAGGAGCAATTTTGTGCTTGAGATGACTTTGATGGGTGCGGATGCAAATGTGGGCGCCATGTTTTTTTTCCCGCGCCAACAATCGCGCGCTGCTGCCGCATCGAAGCTTCTTTTTTCTACTGTAAGTTCCTGATCGCGCTAATTCTGATTGAGAAACATTTTTTGTTCCGATTGTGTAACATTTTAGACACGTTCTCGATATTTCGATGATTGGTACGGCGATGGTTGATCAAAGACGGCCTGGATCTCATTCAGCCTTGATGTGTGAAAGATTAATACGTTTTTACAAATATTGGAGCCGTTGTTTGGACAATAATTTCATAGCTGATAGGAAACTTTGCAACTGGACCGATGACATGATTCAATCTTCATCGATGATTCTTAAATTTGATGCTATTTCTATTATTTGAATGCTTGTTATGAATGAGTTTCATACATGCCTTCTTTGTCCTGTCCGAAATACCTACACCAGTTTGACTAGATTAGATAGATTTATCGCCATACAGTATAATCGATGTAAAATATCTTGTGTAAAATAATATTGTGCAGATTTGTCATAACAAGATTATGTTTGACCCATCTCTATTTTTCAGCAACAGTTTTTATCTCATCTCTGTTTACACGCTCCTTATTTTCAGTTCATCATTGTTGTTATCTCTATCGGTCACATTCTCACTTGTCAGTTTTCAGTCAAGCTCATGATCTTCAGTGATTTGAGATAATGTGATTTATAAGATAAGCCAAAACATGAACGTATCTCTCCGTATTTTGTTTCTTTAACAGGAGTACTCATGTAAATTTTCGGCAATATTTCATCTAATCTTCGAATGAGTCCAAATCTGATACACGCGGGGTCAAACATGTTTCTTGCTTAAGAAAATATATATATTCATAGTAACGTCTCTTTTACATAAACGAACATGCATCTCTCCGGCGCTGATCTAGTCACGAAATCAATACATCAGTCTGTTGGAAAGCACACTACTACTGTAACTCCTTGCCTACACCCAATTTGACAGCGGCCATTAGAAAAAAACGGGTTTTATTTATCGCCGCACTAAAATTCCTAGTGATTTCACATCTAGGTAACTTATCTTATAAATCGTGAAATGTGTCAATTAACTCCAGTTTAATGTCGTATTTATGTTAATACACGTCTGACGGACATTTTTGGGCATACACAAAAAGAGACTCGGCAGGATGCGACCGGCACCACGGCACCAGTACACTCGGGTATTTTTAAATGTCAAATAAGTTAAATAAGTGTTGCGGCTTGAGGCCGCGTGATGGCTGATTGATTGGTTGATTGACTTTTCACATTCAAGGGTTCATGTTTTTTTTTTTTCATTTTTGCTTCACCAAAGCGAAACATATCATATAAGGTTTATTTAGAGCCTGATCAATCAGATGAATAAACATTTTTATTTTAGTACTCATAAAATTGATTGCCAAAAACGACTGCCAAATTAATCGATATTCAAAGAAACGTAAATTAGTTAATGTGACATAAAATTCTTCTAATTTATCATTACTATAATAACCATCAAACGAATTTAGGAAACAGCTAAAAAGCTGTCAGAATTTATGTATATTGAGATCATTTAGGTACTAAGAAAGAATTAGTAAGAGCTTAGCAACAAAACTGATTATTAATACAAATTGTAATTTCAATCACTACTTTAGTAGATGGATGTCATAAAAATAATATAAATAACGTAATATAAATTATTGGGGTATCGAGAAACCTCGTATCGATGTTAATAATCGTAGTGGGATACATAAAACGTATCTGTTAATACATTCTTGATTATCAAACCGTGGGACTGTTTGTATGTTATTTATGTATCGTGCTTCAGTTAACGCATTGATCGGAGCTATAGCCGACGTAAATTTTAATGACGGAATCCAAAAAACTATTTTTATAAATAATGGTACATCAATACATAAATAATGGGACCAGTCTGAGGAACTAGTACCAATAACGCGAATAAAAATAAATATTACTTAACCATTCGAAATAAATATGGCGGATGATTTATGGCGTTATTGACATTGGGTGCGCGGGCGCAGGCGGCCATCTTGGCAGCTAATTGCCAGTCTGTCATTAAATCAGTCACGCATCGACTATAGACGGATGTTCGAATATTTGTTTTGTGGCGACACCTTGGCAAATTTACATTTTTTATTATATTTGATCTTAAACGACTTTCAAGTCGTCAGGCCAATCGGTTCGATACCACTCGGTGGTCTATGCAAATATCTGGAATAGGAGTAACGCCTCTTTAATTATCAATTTGTTTTAGCATCTGTTTTTCCAGAACGAGGTTGTTTTAGGCAATTTATTAATTAACAAACATAATGGAGCGTGCTTAACTTTGGATCATGTTATCGCCTATTAGCAAATGTCAATATTCAACCGTGCATGTTATATGAAAATAGACCGAACTATGTAATCATTCTATTGAATGTCGTTTGTATGTACTGGAAAAAGTTTTTCATGTATATAGGGATAAAATTCAGGAATCGACCAGCCGAAAGCAAAGCAATATGCATCGACTTTGATGACCTTTTGTATTTTTTTAATTTATTTCAACATATTTTGTTTTTTTTGTTTTTATTCCTTACAGGGTTCTATAAGACTCTTTAAGAACAGTTAAGCGGATAGGTTACTAAATATACGTCGTCTATTGTATTTTATAATGGATTTCCGCCTGAGTCAATTAACTATTTTAATTCTAGTCATATTATTACCAATGCTCTCTAGGAGTAGTGGCTTCGGTTAAAAGTATCAGATTTAACGTCGTAGGATTAACTGTTGCGGTACTGGGCACCAGGTACAATGTACTTGATACCGGTAACGCTTGAAGCTAGTCTATGGTAACTTGTTGCACATAAAGTTACACATAAGTACATAATAATGTACCGTTTAGTAACACTTACGGGTCAAACAAAGTTTAAATGGGAACTAGTGGACTACTTAGTTAGGTACTTATAAGTTGAATCTGGTGGTTTAATGCCATGAACATGGATTAATTTTCATCTAATACAATAAAGTTGTTATTTAAAACAAAACGGCTGGTTCTTGAAAATCAAAAATGGCTAGAAAAAATTTGGGTTCTTAGGAAGTGGTAACAAAAGTAAAAATAAATATTAAAGAAAATCAACGTTTAGAATTTAAATCTTTGGTCCTTGAGAAAGTATTAAAACTCAAGCAGGACTTTAAGCAGGTTATGGGAAAATAAACCTGGCTAAAAGAAGCCCGGCTAGAGAGAACCCGTGTGGTGCCGGACGTTAAGAATATTACCATCCCATTTCTTCCCGTGGGTGTTGTAAAAGGCTACTAAAGAACACACTAGAGAATGGGCAGCAGCGTTCTCTATGCATTTTAACACCATACTGCGATCGCCAACCCGTCTGCCAAGCGTGGCGATTATGGCAAACCCCCCATTTGGGGGAGGCCTATGTCCAGCAGTGGACGTATTTTGGCTGAAATGATGATGAATGATGAAAAGTGGCAGTTTAATTTTCCCATAACGAGCTTACTTCCTGTAAGTAATGTTTATTCAATTTATTTTACAATTTATTTGTGCACTTACACAAAGAAAATATGAAAAAAAAAATACTAGGAATGTAAAGCACAAAGGTGCTGTTTATTTCTACAGAAATCTTGTCCAGCAGAAAAGGTGCAATAAAAAGAATATTGGATAGGTTGGTACTGTACAAAGGAATTAAGTAATTGCATTCATCCACAAAGATAAACAAGTTTCTATAACCTAATCTCAGCCTCAGCCAAGTCCAGATACACATTTGGATTTTATTGGTGGCTTTTTTATGAAATTCAGGTCTCAAGTAGGCTCTTTGCTCATTCATAGTTAGGTCAGGTTAAAAGGAACTTCTCAGAAAAAATTAAATGGTCAATGGGCAAGTGTACACACGGCTACACAACGAGTTATAATGTTCCAGTATAAGCTGATCTCGCATTGCATAGGATTTCCGTACATTGAGAGGTCAGCTTATACTGAAATAGTATTGCTTTATATGTAGCCGTATGTACGAAGCTTCTTCTTGACTCAACATAACTTTAAATTCAATAAAAGAAGAATTAAATTAAAAATAGAGATAGGGTAAGAGTACAAAAACATGCTGATAAGGATAGTAACGTTTTATTCATTACAATGCTGTAAATATTACCCAACTTATCACGGCGCAGTCGATTAGACTCGTATATAAAAAGACTAAAACAAAACAATTTCAAGAATAATACAAAGAACATGATATATGACAATATCATCTTCAAATCATGTCACTGGTATGTAAGGATATTAATTTGTCTATTGTGTTTTAGTCTATTGGCTCGTTGAGATCATCCGAGGTGTAGCGTAGGCGTAGGTAGGTGTAGAACACTTGGGAGCAGTGTTGAATGTGTCACTACAAATGTTATGAAATTGAGGTAATAGAGAATTGGTACTCAGAGGTAAAATCGATCTGGTTATAAAGGAACCGACAAAAACTGTACTTATTTTAATTTTGTTGTTTGTTTTTTCAAATCTACGGAAATGAACGTAAGGCAATGTTTAGTGCCTTGCAACAGATATTATTTTATTGCAAAGTGTCGTGTCATTAAGAGGAATCGGTCAAATGTCATTCCTATTCAGCTACCACGGCATGATTATCTCATCACCATCTGCCTTTTCCGTACTATGTTGATGTCGGTTTCCAGTCTAACCGGATGCAGCTGATTACCAGTATTTTACATGGATAGACTGCCTATCTGACCTCCACAACCCAGTGACTGGGTAACACGATACCCCTTGGTAAGAATGGCTGTCAGGCTTTCAGGCTCCTCCGTAACGACTGTCAAAGATCTGCATGACAGCCAACGGCTTAACGTGCTTTTCGAAGCACGGAGTAAGTATATGTGAGTGTATGTAATGGATGGTCACTGGTCACCGATCCACGTATTGACCTCGGCAAGCGTAGCATAATCTTCGGCCGACCAGTGCGCCTGTTATTACCAAGCCAATAAATTCATTAATATCTTGAATATTTTCTTTTAGTTTTCTTTTCCAAAGTTGAAGTTAACGTAATGTTTACACAATGTCCTAAAAATCAATGTCTTTTTTTACAAAGTGTTGCTTGTGTTATTCAAAAGGAATCGGTCTCATATCATTCCTGCAGCTACCACGACACGATTTACTGTCGTCTGCGATAATTCTTGTGCAATTTGAGATTTTTCTGTCCTTACGAACCAGTTATCTAATTACGCAACACATTTTCGTAAACGATTACGACTAATGTTGTTTGACTAACGTTGTTGAGCAGAACATAAGAAGCAGTTTTAAAACGATTCAGATTCTGATTGATCGTGTACCTACCTATTACGCAATTAGGGTACAGAACTCTGGCAGACTTTTCCCCTTAAGAAAATACCAATTAAAACCATGCACTTTCTGACATTTCATAAGTGAGGTGCCCATGTGAAATAAAATATTTAGAATTAATTAATAAATTTTTTAAGCCGGAAAGATTTGAAAATACAATTGTGAACCTATGAAAGTAGCAACAAAGTAAAGGGGAAGCTACCTAATAGGCATATGATATGTTAATATACATACTTAGTACCTACTTAGTCTGTACTAAGAAGAATTAAAAAGTCTTAAGACAAAGGAATATTAATGAACAACATTTGCGTGGGTTTCATATTATCAATACAAATAATGAATACTACTTAATAAATTACTTTTATTAAAATGTGGACCTACTTATTTACATGGATGATGTTTTTAATATTATGAGTATAGTATGAGCGATGGACCCGGTAAATAAAATTGCAGTTAAAAATATACTTGCGACAAATGTCCTGCAGGTAATTGTAGGAAATTGGTTATTTTTCTCAAGCCATGTGGGATACAACTGACATAAATAGTTAATGGAGTAAAAAAATACGATCAATTGCAATAGTACCTTGTCGTATTAAATATTACAAATAACATTCTTTGAGTAAATAATAATGTTTGCTGTCCCTGAAACAATTTTACCAACAATATTTTCATGTAAAGAAGACTCCTTTTAGTCAAAACAAAATCAAGTCAAGGACCACAAATTGGTCCTTTTTACAAATCATTCAGAATTAATTAAATTAATTTTCTTTCGCGAGGTACCTGATTCTCAAAACAAACTTTATACCATAAATTTATAATAAAAAAAAGATTATTATTATAATTGAATCCCTAAAGATGATCCATAAATATAATATATTCACGACCATAAACAAGTCAAAGTTATGGAAGATCTAGCAGATGTCGCGTCACATGGCATCTATAAATTTTAACTTGTCGTATTCAAAATGTCGGGTTCAAATTGTTTAATATTATATCCATAACTGATAGGTTTCGTGGCGGGAATATTTAAGATAGGTATCAATAGTTATACGTATAGGTTTTATTTGGATTAGTTGAGATAATTTAAAAAAATATCCTACGAGTGGGCAGAGAAACCTTTAGTACAAGCTTCAAAACAGAAACTTTTTGCTTGTTTATTTATTTTAAGTATTGATAAAACATTCTTCTAACACTAACAGCGTTTAACATTCTCTATTATAACCAAAATATAAGGAGAAGAAAGTTTTTCAAAAATAATTCTGTTTATGTCACCTGTCAAACACAATAGACCAAAAAAATTGTTAATTTCATTATTCTAGTACAAAACGTGCAATAGAAATTTAAATCAATTTGTTAACAGATTAATTCCCTTTCCTTCTTTTTTCGTTAGCAATACTTATAAAATAATAATATACAGGTAATGCAAACTGTTAATCAATGTTTAATAAAATGACAGCATAACAGCTTATGAACCAATATTAAAAGATTATTTACCAATAAAATTAATAAAGACAAACAATGCAAATGCAACTTACCCATAAATTTTCCATTATGCATATCATAATTAAAAATTGCTTCGTTTTCAATCAATTATTAATCAATGTCATTCGTGATTGCGACATTAGCAATAAAGCTTTATTATTGACTTCTATTGTGGTATTATTTATGACGTTTGATTGTCAGGTAATACTGTATTTGCGTCAATCGTTACGTCTTATTGTTTTGTTATTTGAATATTTATTGCTATTTGTTTTTTCTGAGTAAAATAGGTAAGTAAACAATTGTTCTTTTACAGTTATACATACCAAAACATCACACCTGTTTCCTCGAAGGGTTAGGCAGAGACTTACCGTTCTTACATTCAAGTGCCATGTAATAGGGAGGCGAGCCTATTGCCATCAACCGGGCACAAATCCAAACAAGATAGTTAGATAATATAATAGAAGCCTATTAATGTCCCATTTCTGGGCAAAGGTCTCTTCTTATACAGAGAAGAGACACATCTTATAATTATTTTTAATTAATTAATTACGTCACTTGTATTTACCGTAACGCAATGGAGAATGTTACCATGGTAAGTAACAAATACGACAGGTTTTTTAGCAATGCGCATCCAAGGACCACTTTTTCACTTTTCCTATGTTGTTGACCTGTTCGCCAGGGTCAGGGTAAGAAGCAGTTATGCTTGTACGGGAATAGGGACCGGTAAAAGCAGTTTTATTAAAAAAAAAATGACTTGCCTACCAATCATGTTTTTTATTTGGAATTACCATCACACCACTCAGTACTATATTGTATTACTTGGTGTCATAAAGAGTAAGTACCTACCTACATTTTTGGTTTTACAAAGACATTTCATACTTATAGAACTGGATAGATACACCAGAATTATAAATGAATTGCCTACTATTTTTTTGTTATTATTTTAAAACAATAGAGTAAAGTGTTAGTCCGACGTTTATCTTAGTAAAATTCTTGAATAACTGCTCAATAATAAAGCCAATAACTTACTTATATTGCACTAAATAAAAAAAAATACTTATAGGTACCTACTTCAGTAGAATTGTATCATCAATAGAATATTTAAATACCCGCATGACAGGCACTTGGGGGTTTTTGTAACTTACTCAAATATTAAAAGTAATTGAAACATTAACACACAACATAACAAACACATTTCATTTTTAATTAATTACTTCATAATTTTCATTAAGTACCTAGTTAAAGTAAAATATGAGAGTACGTTAGTAACGTAAATTTTGTAATTTCTTGAAAAATACTGCTGTATAAATCTGACTCTGAAGTCTCCATCACATTCCTACCAAACAAATTTTGCACTAGGCATATTGCGTTTTCCAAAACGTCTTTATGTACACAATGTTTATGATGCGGCGTCCTGCTCTAGCGCCCCGCCCCTGCCCCGCATGCTTGCCCCCCTCCCCCTTCGCTCCCAGCATAGACGCGTTGCAGACGCTTGGGGCGCGCGCCACTCGACTATTTAAAATGACGACTGTGTGCATTGCTTTACAAAAATAAAGATGGCGGACTGGGTAAAAGGACGCCAGTGAATGCAAAAATATTGGACGTTTCTTTTGTGGTTTGCTACTTTTTCTGTTATTTTAAGGCTTGATAGATGCAAAGCAAATGCAGAAGTTTTCTTCAAGTTATGTAACTTGTATGAAGGGTAAACTTGAATCAGGGAACGGTTTGATGCAGCATTCAGGGTTTAGTGCAGCTTTTCGTATCATTATTTTATTTCCTTAAAACATGAAGTGTTATTTATTTCATTAGTAAGATCCTGACAATAGTAAATATTATTCAAATTGAAACCTATATTGAAATTACTATAGTTTACGATTAGCTAGTATTCGATTTTTTTTCTCAATTATTATTTTTATATTCTCCGTGGTATCGAAATCTTGTTGACCATTAATACAGCCATTGTCTAAAGTTTTCTATCGCTTTGGATCCTCAATTGAATATTTTTTTTGTAAATTCTCTAATATTATTTTTTCTTAGGTAAACAATTACCAGCGTAGTTAATCATTTAAAAGTCCGAATGTCTTCAAAAACTTTTCGCGAAGTTTATTCGACGCCTTCCAATCACTTGAAACTCTGTCCATAACTATTTAACAATACTCTAAGCTTTTCAACATAATAAAAAACAAGGTTATTCACAGTGAAAAGTGTTTATGTAACGCTTTATAGATTTTTTATGTAGTTATTCCTTTGTTACAGTATATTTTATCGGCAAACGCCCGGCACAGTACCACCGCGGGCCGTCGCCGCATCCTCACTGAATTCAGCAGCCGTCACAAAGTTTTCAGTACCCACCATGCATTGTGAAACTTAACAGTACTACACTAAACTATCTACTTCATCTAAATATACAAAACTTGATACATGTTTTTCAAAGAAGCAGTTTAAAATGCGTGAAATATTGTTAAAAAGCGATAAAAATTTAAATATAGAGTTAGCATTTGTTTGTCATGTATACTAAAAGTATGCTCACCTTCGTTTTCCAATGAATATTCTTATTTGACAGACAATAAGAACACCGCTCCACCTGTCACAACGAGCACCTAAGCAAGCAATGCCACTCGAGACCCTCTCATATAACCATTGTTTTTTAAACTTCTATTTGTTTTCGAAATACGTGAAACGAATTCCTCAGCACATCAAACACTAAGTACGATGTCGTTGAACCTCTTTCCAATCCATCAATAGTAAACTTAAACAAATCAGCCGTATTTGAACAGATGGGCTGCGACGGTGTCGGTCGAGCAAATACGTTGAAAATGCTTACTGGAATCGCACAGCGCGGGTCACTTCACACAAATAACTGGCACTAAGTTAACTGGACACAATATTTGGCACAGCACGTGAACATGTCATTGGATCGTTTGCGCGTGTATCGTGGCGTGTTTACGCGGGCGAGAGCGAGCGCGGGTGGCGATGCGGTTGCGTCGCGCGCCGCGGCCGGAATGACGCGCGGAGCGGACGCCCGCCGACGACAGCGCCACGCGGCGCCGTTCAGAACTAGCGCACTCAATCAAACGTCCAGCCGTGATAAGATGCAACTGCTTTTTTGCAACCTACTGCATTCTTATTGTGATTGATCTTGTAAATTAAAATGGGTGCTTATTGTAGATACTATGTCGGTATCGAATTAAGGTTTAACTTTAGTTTAAATACAGTTCTATTTTTGTTTGTATTTCTAATTTACTTTAAAATCTATTATTTTCGTTAAATATCACCTGCATCTTTATTAAACCAGTTACAAAACAAAAATATTATTTAAAGTACTATTTTAAACTTTAATAAACTTAATTAATTAAGTCTCCCAACATAACTATCTAAGAAAACTAAATTTAAACGAGAAATACTTCAATTTCCCGGAAGAAAATAAAAATAAAATCGAAATAAACCTGAAAAAATAATTCAACTTTAAAAATATGAACTTGTCAAAACATTGCAAAAAGTCAGTGGGTCTGACGTGACCTTGCACCGTGCAGGCGGGCGCGCGTGCAGTGTCGCCGTCCCGCTCGCGGGGCGCGGCGACTAGGCCCCGCCCCCCGCCCCCCGCCCACCTCACCGCGCCGCCTTTTTACCTTTTTGCCCGCTGCTAACTCACTTTCGTTACGATTGTATACCTACGTTGCTAAATATGCTACATTTTATTAAAATAATTATTTTAATTATCATTTTTGATTAATTAATGTTATTTTAATTCCGTTAATTGATGTTTGAATAGTTATGGTCAATTGTTGAGTGGTAATTATTGATCCTTTTTTTTTGCTTAATATTTTTTTCTGAGTATAATTTGACGAGATTCAGTTCACAACAAACAAATTATAATTTTGACAGTATAAATTAATACTTTTTGCAGAAAGGAGAATTTTATTTCAATATTAGGTAGGTAGCTATGTAGGTAGTACTAGTGTTTTCACCAGCAACCAAATTTTTTTTTTTTATTATTGTTTTTATTTTTGCCTTTATAACATTTAATCAATAATAAAGCTGGTGTGTTTCAATTTAGTTAATAAAAAGATAAAATTAAAGGAATATTAAATGTACCTGCCCATTTTTTTTTTGTTTATTTTGATTAAGAACGTATTTATTTATTACTTAATTAATTAATCATCTAAAATAAATAATTTCAAAGATAAATTTGTTCAGGAGAGTGTAAAAGTTCATCAAACGGTCTTCAATATTATTCAGATACTAAGAAGATTCATTAGATGCACGTAATAATAATAAAAATTGTTTGCACATTCAGTGTTCTATCCTAAAACACGTTACACCATAAAAGTCTCACATTTCCATTATGTTCTCACATAACATTACCGACTACTTTTACATAGCACCACGTTCCTTCACATAGCTCTTTACGATCATAGAAATAAGGCCGAAAATCGAAAACCACTTAAGATTTCAATAATAACCCGAAACACGCGTAATTTTACGATCAGAATCGTAAAAATTGTTTTTTTTTTTTGTCAATATAATTTTATTCGCGTTTAAGTTCGCTTATTAAGCAGAGATGTGGCTATTTTCGGTTTTTACGAACGATTTTGACGAAGTTCTGATAAACTTAAGGAGTCATGTGTGAGGTTTTTATTGAGTTGCTTTTTACTTGATGTGATATTGGTCCTTCGGTCCGCGGACTCCGAGGAAACAGGTACTTAGGTACCTGCTCTCTCCTGCTTCTCATAAACAAATCTTAAATTATACCTTAGTAGGTACTATCGTTAAGCTATTTGGGACATCATCTTAGCACATTGCCATAAAACAGAAACTGGATTTTCTTTTAAATCAAAAGTATTTTTCCTGTGTTTATTCATCACAAAAATGCAGACCATGCCAGTAGGTACCTAGGTACCTACTTAATTGTCAAAAGTAGTGGTTTTATTCATAATTTTAAAACTAAGTAGGTAGGTAAACATCGAAGAAAATAATTTTAATGGTTATTTGCTACTTTGTATAGGGTACAAAGTAGCAAATAACCATTTAAATAATTTACAAAGTAATATTTAAATAAGTAGTAAACTTTTGATAAACATGTAAGTATTCATAAGACCATACATTTCAAATATCTCACTTAAGTAGGTAGGTGCATGCAACCAACCATGATTTCAAAATATAATATATCAACTCTTTATTTACTTATCAACTAATAAGTACTGCATTCCCAGTATACTTTAGATTACCTACACAACTTATGTAAGTACTTATATTTATGTAAATCGATAACATGCAACTAAATAAAAATTAATACAATTATTTATTGAAATTTTTAAACAACTTTACAGCAACTGTCATAATTTCATAAAATAAGTACAAAAATTATGTCCACGTCTGAATAGAAACATAAATATAAATATTTTTATGAATCTTAAATCACTTAAGTTTGAAGTTCATGCATGACATTTTAATACAATTATTAAGATAGGTACGATGAATTATTTTGGAGATTTAATACGATAAAATTATAACTACAATTCAAAATCTTTATAATTATTATGTAGGTAGGTAACTTAGTACATACGTGGTAGGTGGCTCGATAGTTAGGTACTAGGTAGTGTTGGTTCCTTAACCTGTCACCTTTTGCAACATTCCTTAAACAATTTTTCAGTTTTGAACGTTTGATTCATCATCAAACGTTTTCTTTTGCGAAAGACTGATAGATTGATTCCAAGTTAGATTTTTTTATAGAATCGGTAGAGTTCTACCGATTCTATAAACAAAAAATCTAACATGGCTTTGTTTTTGAAGCAACATCAAAATAAAAATGTAAGCTATCATTTTCCGTTTTTATTAACATAGAAATACCTATGTAAATAAAAACAGAAAATAATAGCTTTTGAAGCTCAACTACATAGTGTTGCCATCATCATCATCACAAACGCGAACCCTAACGTCAAACCTTACAATAAACCGTCATCTTTATCCGTCTCCCGCTGAGTAGCTCCACAGCTAAATATACACACGATTATTATCACCATAAATTTTAATATGTATGATAAGTTTTAAAAAATCGGATCTTACCATAACGAACACAGTTTATGTTGATTCTTGACGTGTTGGCAACATTTGATTACGACTTAATCGCCCCGCGTTTGAGGGTTAGAGGTTAATGAACTCGCGGAAATCTTTTTTTTTTTGTCGATTGGTCCTTTTGTTCGTTGTGTGAGGGAATAGAATGTTTGGTTAAATAAATACTGGAAATATAATTTGGATTATATGTGATGCATAACGTTTGCGAGCACCCAGCAAACAAAAACGAAATAATTAAAAAAATTATAAAAATTACAACAAGCGTAACGTATGTTCCTCCTATCTAAGTAAGTAAGTAAAGGACCACAACAGTGGGCAAGTATGTGGCACATAATTCGTCAGGCAGTAAAAGAAACATCGAGTAAAAGTGACCTTATGGAATCCCAATCGTCTACCTACATATTAACTTTCTTCACTAACTTGAAATTATCGGAGCACCAGCCAGATAAAGTACCAGGATTCCAGGTAACGTTTGAAAGTAATTAGGGCTCCCACCTAAAACTGCGAATTCGCATAGCATTGCAAAAACCTGCGTGCTCCAAAAAAACAAAGCACTTCTAAAAACCTGCGAGGCGACGTCCTTAATTAGAATAAAAATTACAGGTTTATTACACAGCAATCTATGGGCCCTATATTATGGCGACAATGATCTAAATCTAGCCTTCAAAGTCTCTCAATATTCCTAGATAAGATTTTCTATTTTGAAAAGATTCTTATTTGTAAAGTCTTACCAAAAATTATGTCAACACAAATTAAAAGAACTGTGAGAATTTCAGACAACATATTCGCTCGTACCATCCATCAGCTTGCTACGCCTTAGAAATATACTTTAGTGTCAAAATACAGCCTTCGGGCAAAGTACTAGAGACATGCAGGGCATCGAAGTAATCTATCAAACTCGACATTGATGACTGCACTAAAGTATAGCTCAAGATGAACGTAACATCTTGAGCTATACTTTATTTATTATCGGTAGTTCATTGGTCTTCTCATTAATTAATTAAAAACAATGAAAATAGGTATCATATATTTTGAAGAGACAGTAGCCGCCAAACGGTTTGGTTGTCTGAGTAGCAAGCAAGAGGTCATAATAAATTCTACTAGGTGTACCTACCTAGTAAAACCTAGTAGCAAGTAGTACCTAGTAAATAAATGATTATTTACTAGGTACTACTTGCTACTAGGTCTGTGGTAGAAACATATATGTTTTAAATGATTAAAACATATATGTTTCTACCACAGACCAATAAGGTCCTAAGTGACTGACACCGAAACAAGAGAAGAGTCAAACTGTCGACCACTCAAGCCATAGAGCTTGGTAGTTAGTCTTCTCCATAGACACCTCATCTTTAATAATAATAGGATAAGTCCAGGATAGCTGTCTCACTTTTTGATTGGGAGCCATAACTTAGGGGAAGGTTGCTATGAATGGACCACTTAACTTTACGACTTCATATGTCAAACAGTGTTAGTATTAAAATGAAAGCAGTTCATTATTTTTATTCCGTAGAACCTTTATTTATAATAATCAAACGCACTAACAATTCAGGCTTATACTTTTTAATTTATACGAAGAAAACAAAATCTTGGGCTGTCGCCTTCTTTGGACCATAGGCACTTTCAATGGACCACCAGGTTGCCACCATTGGACTTCGAGAAATTTGTTCTAAAGGTCCAATCGAGGCAACTTATTATAATTAACAATATTACACAACTATGACAACCGAAAAGAGACAAACAATACTCATACACATACGACAAACAAACAAACTACAGTCTTATAATACTTAATTAGTAATTAAATTTTAACTTTGGCACATAATGAGATCAACGCGTCATCAAAATTAAGAAACAATCTAAATAAAAGTAACATTAAGAGTGAATAAATCATATTTTCTGCTTAATATTAATTTAACAAATATAAAAATCAACTTATTAAAAATCTAAGGTCACTTGTAGTATATAAGTAATAGCAAGTTAACAAGTATTAAAAATTAAATCTTATAAAAAAAGAAAATGAAATCAACAAAACTTTTATAAAGATCTAGATAAAGTCTTAAATTTGTAGCTACTGCTAACTCTTTGAGGTAATATAGTCACTTACGTCACATAAAACAAGATCAACAGGTTATAAAAATCACATTTTATAAAGGCACAATAGATTTCAATCATTATTGTAAGTGATGTCTATGATGTGCAATGAGGGCACAGATACTTTTTTATATGTTTCTTAACACAAGCACAATCAACATGTACCCAGGCTTTACAGATCATACATTGAATCATGTCTTCTATTTCACATTTTAAGCAGATTTTGCAAAACCATTTTTCTATATTCTCGTTAGCTTGCTTACTGGTTGATGGTTGAGGTTCTTTTGTGGACAGTTTTGGCTTCTTCTGCTTTGGAACCTTTGCAGTCTCATCTAGGGCAGTTTTGTACGGCGACGAAGTCAATTCTATGCTACTTTGGGCTTTTCGACTTCTTTTTCGTAATTCCTGTGCTATCTTCTTGGCTCCAGGAGATATTTGTGGAATGTGGAATTCAAAGTTGGTAGAATTACTCTCCACTATAGGCGTTTGGACATTGTCACTTCGCCTTATTTGAATTGGTGCTGAAGCTGGAGATCCAACATTTACGTTGCTCACCTCTGCATCTCTAGGTGAGTAATCAGTCGATTTTATAGGTAGCGGCTCTGCATGGGGCATTGGTTCTTCTATGATTGGGACTATAGATTCTTCTTGTGATGATGCATTTACAGACAATGGGTCTATCGGATCTTGGACATGCAACACCGTTCCAAAATAATCTTCTGCGTTTTCTTGTTCGGCTGCTTCTATAAATTCATAGTCTGCAAACACATCTTTGTTGAGAGGGTAAATGCCTGTTTTCAGAAATCCATTCGCAGCCGTGCCTACGGAAGCAGCTCGAAAATAGGCCTTTCCGAAGAGCATAGACACTTGGAAGACAGTCACAGTTCTTCCAGGATTTAGCCGGAGCCATTTTTCAGTTTCGTCTATGTAATAAAGACTCAACGGTTTGAAGAATGACACATCAAGGGGTTGCAGCCGGTGCGTTGTGTGTGCTGGAAACGAAAACATAACTACGCCATGTCTTCTTGCATAATTTATAGCCTCTAGGTTTTTAGTATGGCTAGCGTGGCCATCCATCAGAAGCAAAACCTTTTTTTCTGGTGTTGGCTTCACAGTCTCAACAAAATGTTGCAACCACAGATTAAAAATCTCTTTGTTTATATATCCACTGTCTGGATTGAAAGCAAATATGGTGCCAGGTGGTGCCCCATCCCTCAGTTCGTCTTTAGCGCGTTTGCGTTTGAAAATTATGAGTGGCGGTACGAAATTTCCAGCAGCATTAGCGCAACATACGGCTGTTGTTGTTACACCACGTTCTCCACTAGTAATGGCTCCAACTTGGCGTTTACCTTTTAACGCCAGTACTTTTCTAGTATTTTTCTGCACAGTTGACAAGCCTGTCTCATCCATATTATATATCCGCTGCGCATCTTTTATGTCATGTTTGTCTAAGACTGCTTCTAATTTGTTAAAAAAATCATCAACAGCTGGCTTATTGAATCCTGTAGCCCTGCTCATGGATGTTGCTCTTGGTTGTCGTAAACTTAAATTGGGATGTCGCTTCATAAACGCGTAGTACCATTTTTTTCCCGCAGATTGTTTATTTTTGTTAAAACGATGCTTTATTTTATTTTTCTCCGCTAACTCAAATGCCAGTCGTCTAATATCTGTAGGAGTAATGCCATACAAGCAACCTTCCATCTCAAGCACGTGTTTACACAGCTCATCTTCTAATTCTGGAGGGAGGTCACTTTCGGAACCTGGTATTTGGACGTGTTCTTTGGCCTTTTGGTTTACACCATCTAACCTCCGTTTCAGAGTCGCTTTCGGGACTCCGTATATTCTGCTTGCTTCATTTAAGCCCACTCGTTGTTTCCTTACTGATTCTAAGGCAAGGTTCATACTCGTTTCATTCCATGCGAAGTACTTCCTTTTGTTTAGCGACATTCTGGAATTTCAAATTTACAGTGATTTTTCTATGATTTATTTCCAGAAAGTTAAATAATCGAAATCTATTCCCATAATTATGACCAGAAAATAACAGTAAAAAAGTTGCTATGATTGGACCGGTCCAATGGTGGATCTCTCTTGGAGTCCAATGATGGCAACAAGGTACTCGTTAAGAAAAAACTAACTAAAATATACATGATCACGATAAAACAAAATTGAATAACACTCTTGGAATCACAATTAAATTCTCTAATATGTCATAACATTGCCTGAAGATAAATATGGATGCAATTATACTTACGTCAAATTATCCTGAGTGAAATTATTAGATTTTGACCGCCGCAAACACAACAACGCGCGTCCTTCCTCGCCACGTGCCGCAGCGTCACTGAGGTAAGAGGGGGGTGCAACTGAGCCGCTAAGGACTCGTTTCGACTAGTTTAGGTACAGGTATCATGCACAGTTTTGGAAATACGTTGGTGGTCCAATGAAAGAGCTGGTTCAATGATCGCAACCTTCCCCTATTAATTAAAAATCTATTGGCAATACGTCTTTTGCATATGGTAACTTTGATCTTTAATCTATGATGGTACCCATTTTGTTTGTACATAACTTTCATAAATTTTGAGGAAATTATGTCTTTTTTACCCTCTGAAAAGTAGGATAGATGCCTACCGTGAGGGATAGAAGACTCGTAGCAAAAATGCATCAAGGGATAGAAGACTCGCTGTATGAATGCTTCAATATTAGATGCTAATTGAAATAAAACGGACTAGTTTCAATGTAATCAGTTTCTATTCAATATTTTAACATTAATTTGTGACATCTTTTATAATTACATAATCTATATAGAATTCTCCAACAAAACAAGCATTTTTTAAAATTTTTGTGGTATAATAATCGTCTTATACATCTACTTAACACAATCAATATACTTTTCAGAACTAACGATAGATGATTTTTTAAATAATATTCTTCTTATTAGTCTTCTTAATTCTTCTGCTCTTCTTCTTCATCTAAATTCTTCTTTTTCTTCTTATTCTTTCTCATTCTTCTTAATCATCTCATTTTCACTGCTGCTAGAACTATATTATATCTGCGTCTGATTCTTTGCTTTCACTTTTTCTCTTTTATTTTTAGTTTCCTCATTTTTCGTTTTGCTACCGCTTGATATGGTTCCCAGTTTCTTATTTTTTTTTTCTGTTTTTTTTCCGTTATTTTCCTTTGCCTTCTTGGCTTTCTTTATTTCCGAGGCATTTCTTCCACCTGCGGTATGAAAACATTATTAGAAATAGTTAGGGATAGATGCCCGTCCATAACGGCATCTACATGGCTACAGCAGATGGGGCAACTATACTTTTGGCACGGGATAGATGCCTTTTTTAATAAAAAATAAGATAAAAAGAAAACTATAATTTAAAGCATTATTCCGTGTGCTTTAAACTGTAATATCAGCAAATAAAAAAATAAAACATAGAATTTATAACGGAGTAAAAAGATATTCTATAGTAAGTACTTACGATTATAACTTCAACGCTTGCTGAGGTTTCCCCGCGGAAGACTTTTAGACTTACGGACGAAACGCGTGCGCGTGTCCCCTACGGTTGGCGTGGTACTGGGGTCTGCGGGGGGCGCTTCCTATTGTGTAGTACGATTTTGGCCTACGATATTTCTAACATATTCAAAGTCGCGGCACCTATCCTGGAATTACCCTACATCATACACTATCTTTCCACTTCGTCATAGTTGCATAGTTATTTTAAATTACATAGCAGTGATTTTTCAAAAGGGCTTATTTCCATTTTTGCTAGAAAATAATGTATCAATGCCATCGTCACTGTCATGTTAAAACTAGCCTTAGTCCAAAATCCATTACAAACAGTACATATGTCCTAGAGGAACTGACAGAAAAAAACTCATTTTCGAACAGAAGGACAGATTTCCAGTATAATTAAAATAGTTAAACTAGATTTGCTCCATTACTGAAAAGTTATTTATCATGGAAATAAGCCCCTTTGAAAGATCACTTATTATATATTTTGTAGTGATATTTATTTTGTAAGTATATTCTTATATTGTATGTTTATATTTAAATTATTGAATTGTTTTTTTATTTCTGTATTTTGTTTTCTCTTCTACTGTTACACACGACGTCTATGTATATTAACATGATCTATTTTTACCCGTTTTCCTATCGCAGATATGCTGGAAGAGATTTGTATAGAAATAAGCATTGCCTTTGTGTGTGCATAAATGGTTAAATAAATAAATACAATATACATACAAATGTTCATTTTTGTTTCAGTGTATATGACGACAAGAAATTTGCATCAAAAAACACTAAAACATAGGTTATGTAATAGGAAACACTAAAGGCTTGTGCAGACCAGCGCGACTTGTCGCGCGACGAGGCGCCGGTTATTGTTGTACAGTACAGTTTTCTTAGAAATTGTATTGTTTGAGTCGCGTCGCGCGACAAGTCGCGCTGGTCTGCACAAGCCTTAAAGCTATACACCGCCACCTTTGTCCCTGAGCGCTACAGACGGGATTCAATAACTAAACAAAAAAACGTGTTACTGTATGTATCTCTGCAAAAGTCCTTAAAACCTAGTTTAGTATAGCTTCGTACTTAACCAGTTCTTAAAACAAGTAAGTACGTATTATTTATTTCACAATTTATTTTCTCATTAAAGATCAACATTATTAGGATAAGACACTCAAACTATTATCGTCTTATTTCGCCAATAAATAAACACAACACCCACAAAACCAATAAAATATAAATAAAACTACGTAGGTTGTGTTTTACAACCTCGTAAACTCACTTCCCTGGTTCAAATCTTAATGGTCACCCTAACACCTACACTTACAACCAATTTAAAATGATCCAATAAAATATGTAAGAGTGCATAAAGCTTGGTGTAATCGATATAGTAATCTGACACCAGACGTACAAACAGACAAACAAGAGTGGCCGTCAATCAAAAGCAATCAGTCAACGGTTTCATGACACGAACGCACTCCAGCAAGCTTCTTTACCATGACTACAGCACCTTCTTATTCTTATTACCATCCTATAAGGTCCAGATTTGGACCGAAGGACTAATTTCTAGGTGTACCACAATAAGGTCTATATGTAATTTCGGATCATAAAATTGGTAATTTTCGCGGTTCGCTATGTCTGCGCTGTCATCACGCGGGATCCTTTATGGCGCTAAATTATACACGCTGCGCAGGCGCACCGTTTTTCTTGCATTGAACCAGTTGCACGCAAATTGGGTTAGGTTTCTGTGCGGTTGAAAACAATAATGAGTGTCAATCGGGTCGGGTTTCATTGGAATTTGGTCAGTTTTGCTCTGTTTTTGGTTGAGTACTTGTTTGTCGGCAGATTTACGTAGATTTTTTATGGCGTTTAAAAAAGTCGGTCCAAGAGAAAATTTATAAAACTGTCGTCTTATAAACAATGGAGCCGTCTGATGAATAAAGGGATGACCTTGACATCTTCTGAGTTTAATAGACCTAAAAACTCTTAAGTACAAAATAATGCAATGAACTAAATTATACTAACTGAAATATAATGTTCATACAATAACGAGGACAACATGACAATTAACTTTACAATACTTGAATTCTACTGGCTCAATTTTTAATTCTTCAAAGACCACCTACCACCTACCATCACTTCACTAAACCCAACAAAAAAAAACCCATTCCCTTGAACATGAAAAATACCGTCAAGCTTCATTTGCAAACGCCAAGTCAAGCGCGTTTCCTCTATATGATAAATAGAAATAAAAGCATATTTCCAATGCAACAGTTACCTGCGGCTGTCCGGCTGAACACTGAACTTCTCGTACAGGAAGCCATGTCGGAAGGGTGAGTCGAGCCGCATGCAACCCGGTTTTAATTACCCCTGCTTACCCCCCTGCCCCCTCGCCCAGGTAATAAATATGGTCTTCGCACGCACTCATAGTAGTATTGTAATTGATGAATGTGCTCCAAAGGTTATGCATATCTGCGGTCTTTGAAAAGTTGTTGACAATTTTGAATTAGGCCTGGCAGATTGCATAATGCAGAAGTTTTGTGTGTTAAATGTTTATGGCTTCATGTGCTTATGTTACCTAAGCCTATAATTAAGAATGTGTTGCTGTCAGTGATATTTCAGATCCCAGAGAGTTGAACGAAAACTGAGAATTAGGACTATAGCTCGTTGACAATCTCCCAGTCCTTAGAACCAAAAAATCATGCGCGATTTAAAATCTGTCATTTTGTCTAAACTAATGGTGCCATAAAGACCAAAAGGAAGTGTATCAGGGATCATCAACAATTCGCGAAAATTTTCCAAATCTATTGTATTCATGGGATCCGGTGAGTAAATAATTAGAAATACTTCAGCATCAAACAAAGCAGTATAATATAGACGGACGGTGATGGACGACGTAAGCGCGATGCGCATAACTAGTTAACGCTCCATGCGTCGCCCGGTGTAATGATCGCACGGAACTAGGAGGACCAACTATAAAGAGATCAATCGGGATATTACTTAAGTTGGCTATAACAATAGGAGCTTTATAAGATTCAAAAACCATACTTAATAGCCGAAGCGATAAAGCTGTGAAAGATATATTCCAAGATATATCTTACTCACCTTCATCGCAGCCCAATCAAATATTATCGATTTGTGAGCCTAAGCTCAGATTGAGAAAAATATTTTGTAGCGCCTAACTTATTCAGCATTTCTAGCAATTATTTTACAGACTATTTCTGCAAAAGATTAGAAAGAAATAGAAAGGAACTCGTGGCTAAGTAATAACGCACGGGTCGATCCATCAGGTTAAGCTACGCTTGCCGGGGTTGATCCGTGGATAGGTGACCATATTTACATACCGAGACTCCTCCGTACCACGAAAAGCATGTTAAGCCGTGGCGTTGGTCCCGGCTGTCATTCGTGGAACTTTGTCAGTCGTGACGGGTCGTCAAAAGCCTGAACATATAACAACCAGTCTTACGAAGGGGTGTCGTATTACCCAGTTACTGGGTTCTGGAGGTCAGACAGGCAGTCGCTCCATGTAAAATACTGATATTCAACTGCATCCAGTAAGACTGGAAGCCCACGTAAACATGACAAGAAAAGGCTAGGCAGATTGATTGAGTCTGCAAAAGAATATGAAGTGATATTTGACTTGCGTTGTCATAAACATCCAAAGGTATGCTTACTTAAAGTCCTCCAAATGCACGGAAAAGCGTAGGAAATTAATGTTCCTTTATGCTGTCTACGTATATAATCACCTCACAAAAATCCCTACAATCCCCGGAAACACAGAACATGAGGTCCATCTTCACCTTCAGATAAATCACTGATTCAGAACATTAGTGCGCTGATATCATGCTTTTAAACCTATCCCAGCCGAGACATTCCTACAACAACACACGAACATAGTCCCACTACTAATAACCCACAGTACAGTCTAATCAAGCTCGCATATTCATTAATGCCTGTCGAAAAACCACTAAGCTAGTAATAACGCGATCAGTTCGACTGAAGATTTATATCAGTCGTAATTAAGAAATTATTTACATACTTACACAGTTACGAGTGACTTGTGTGAATGATGATCGGGGAATTGTAGGGTTTTTTTAATTAGTGGTTTTAAAGGTTGAAAGGTCAATTAAGAGAGGCGTATGGATTCGTACTTGTGTTATAAGAAGGCTGTTTGACAAAAGCTCGACTTTAGGTCAGGTTTGCTGAAGTTGTTAAAAGTGTTTTAGTAAAAGCTACTGTGGAATTGAGAGAACATAATTAAAACATTACAAGTGTGGTAGATCCATTTTTCGAGAGAGGCGTTTCGCGAATTGAAATTAAACGTTCAGCATTTAACTGAAACTTTGAAAACGTGTAATGTATTAGAACGATACTTGCGTACTTTTATGATTTATGCAGACAACAGCTTTTTTTTCTTAACAAAACTGGGATATGAGATCCCAAATATTGTCACCAACACCCAACATTGGCTCCAAGCTCCAACAAACAATAAACAAAAACATGTTAGCAAAAATGTGACTCATGAATACATTCGTTCCACCATAACCCCACTAAATAAAGAAGTCTGTTGAACTCTGGCTGCGTTGAATGTTAAAAAGTTACATCTTTCATGCTAAGTATGTAATGGTTAAGGAGAATTACGTCAGTGGATAATCGAGATGCAATTCATGTTTTTATTGAATATTGCTTGTAGTTTTTCTTGTTCATAGCATAACTAGCTTCCGCCAGCGGCTTCGCCCGCGTGATATCTTTATAAATTATTACCTTGTTATTCAATGATAATAATGCATTCTACTGGTGAAAGATTTTTTTAAATCAGTTCAATAGTTTTTGAATTAGACATTACAAACAAACATACAAGTTTTTTCTCTATATCATATTAGTGCAGACTGTAGATAAAAGAAAACCCACAAGGATTTCCGATGCTTAATGCTACTTGAAAGTTTTCGAGAAACTAATCGGAGAAAAATTGGCCAATAAACCAAAGTGTGATTCATCTCAAGTCTTCAACCAATAGATGATTCATATAAGTCAAGTTGAGCGGAGTTTCCGACTATTCTTAACCTTCCGCCGGTCAAGGTTAAGAGGTTCGAAAGAGGTTTCACTAACAAAGACTTGTTCAACCTTATTTGGTTCATAAATATTTACCCACTATGTGGTACAGTCACGCGTGTAATGAGTGTGAGTATTGGGTATGCAGATGAATGCAAAAGTGATCTTTAAACACATAAAAATCTATGCTATTAAAGAAAAAAATCTATAGTCGTACATGCTATTTGCATAATGATATGACTAAAGCATAATTTAATAAGGCGAAATATTAAAACTATAACCTTTTATGATACACAAAAGAAACCTTTCCATATAGGTATTAGCAATCCACTTGAAAAATATCGCGTCCACATTTTTTGGTGCTTCGGTCCGCAAACCGTGCGCTGCCGAGGCGCGTAGGTGCGTCCCATTCAGTCAATTTATGAATGAGTTCACTCCGTTCAGTCATTCACTCGCTCGCTAATGTCAAGGCCGCGGCGACACCTACGTTACGAGTTACAATATGGACATTATGATTTTTATACAGTTAGTAGTCGCAAGTAAGCTATGTTAAATGTGAATCCAGTAGTGTCGTTGAGTTGTTTGGGTATTTTGTGGTTGTAATGAAAATCAAGCGTTAATTAAGTATCGTCACTTTTTGAGGCTATTAATATAATCTACCCTTGATTGATATAAATTAAAAGAAAATTGAAATAGTAACCGGGTGAGGCCCACCAAACAATTACAAATTTAGAATGGGACAGCTACAGTTTGCGTACCTACTCCATTATTTAAAATTTTAGGTATTTCAAGTATTCATTATTCTACATACAAATAAAAGTTTAAATTCGTTTACACGCTAATTGATGTCGAGTGTCAACACTAAAAATATTTATTGTCTTTTTATATTCCTACTTGCAGAATAATTGAGAATGTCACCATATTAAAGAGTACGTTTATTTTTTCATTTGCACGTAATTAGGCTCGCGGCACACTCCGTCCCACGCAAAACCTACAAGAGTCTATAAACTGTCCAACGTATTATAGTCGTAACTCGTAAGTTTGTACTTCTTAAATCGCGTTGTTTTGATAGTGAATGACACATACAAGAGTGTTTTTTTAATATGGTGTAGATGTCATGTTATTTTTTTTGGTCCTTTGTCAATTGTAATAAGGTCAACGCCACTCAAAGCTTTTTACGTGTGGTGTTAAGATAACATAAATGCGGGAGTGTTCTGCTACTGGTGGTTATCGTAGCATGTATTTAATTATAATTATCATTTAATTATAATTATCATAATATTAATATTCGTTGAAGATCTTCCGATTGCTAGCATTTTCTATTAGATAGAAAGTTGCGAAAAACCGGGAATCTGGACGAGTCCTAGATTTTAGCGGGGTTATATCTTAGAACTCGCTAAAAGATTTTAGTGGTAACCTTCAAGGATGTACTTCACACCAAACCGTATTCTTATTAGGAAACAACTTACGACAAGACTTACTAATTCACACACAAAAAGATTTAATACTAAAAAAATACACATAAAAAGGATACAATTCAAATAAATAAAGATCGAATCGCACCCAATCTTAACCCTTAAACGCGTTGTACGGTCTAATGGAGGGCCATAAGTTGGTGCAAGTTAGCACCTTACTTCGGCTTGGCTCTGCGCGAGCGCCGTAATGTAGATAAATTGATCGCTTCAATCCCTTATTGGATTAATATATGGTAATATGTTCAGATCGCGATAGCCAGTGCCGAGTTACGATTAAACAGTTTTTATGTAAGGCCGCCATCTTTGTTCGCAGCAGTCGGTATGTTGGAGGGGTGGTGCAAGAAGGAGATAGAAGCGAGTTCAAAAATCTTGTCTCATGATTCCTGAAATCATTGCACTTTAATACTATCCAGCAAAGAAAGGAGCACGTGTGTAGGTTGTAATGTAAAAATAAATACATGTATTACATGCAACTAGTATTTGACCCAGTCTGGCTTGAAATCTGTAATAGTTTTCCTCAGTCCTTCTTCTGTATAAAGATCTACACGCATGTGCACCAATGGTTTGGGAATTTATTCATTGCTATATTTCTGCACATAGGTACCATACGGCAGAGTGTCTCAACAAATACCATAAATTAAAGTGGTCGCGATACAAGTAGTATGTGTTTTAGTCAATTTTGACTTTAAAATTCGCTTCCACGCTTGCTTATTTACAGCTTTCCGCTTCCGCCTATAACGTGTCCCACCCCACACGTGTTAATCATACCACTATGGTATTCGTGATTTTATGACAGGCCGCGAGTCTGCATAATGTGATAGGTTTTGTTTCTGAACGTTCATGTGGCGAAACTATTTGAACGTGATAGATGGATGCTTCATGAAGCCAGGATCTGACTCGAAGCTGGAATTCGGACGTTATTGTACAAAAAAGACTAATGTGTAACTTGATTCTAATAAATAATTCAAAAGTCTCATGTGTGCATACGGTAGGTGTCATTTTAGTGGATCGAAATCAAAAGGACCAAAAATTGGTATTTCAAGTTACTTTTCGTTAATTACAAGTTTAGATTGTTATTGAGATATATTACATTGCTTCTTTACAGATGCAAAACACGCAAATTGATGGAAAATTCACAATATCCGAGAAGAAACTCACAAAACCACTCTGAGATCTGAGGCCGAGATCTATAAACGACACTTAACACTGGCTGGCACTTAGCTTTGGCTTAGACATGTTCCCGTCTCTTTCCTGCACTTGTAGTTTGTTAGTTGTGCGACAGTCACAGGAATAAAGCTTAGTCAAAGCACTTGCTAAGTAACGTTTATAGATCTCGACCTGAGACCTTAGAACGCCGTAGGACCAAATACAGAAGAGATTGATGGCACTTTAGCTAGCGGAGACGGCAATAGAAAGTGTGCCCGATGTCAAAGTTGACTTTATGTCACTTTATGAATATTTGAAACAATGCTTGTCTGTCTGTCCAGGGGGCACACACAACAAACTGAGGCGATATTAATATAAAACAATATTATCGTGTTCTTTTTAGTTTTAATGGTCGGAATTGAAAATGTATGTGTTAGTTTTAGACCCCCGGTAGTGTTTAATATTGCTTATTTAATGTTTAAGTATTGAAGAAAGTTGTTAAAGCAATAGTTGCGTATTTAGGTCAGTGTAGATAATTTTTTGATTATTTTATTCATAAATATATTTTGTTTATGTTGAATAGCGTAACAGTTCCCACTCTCATTGTAACGTCAATTTATGGACTGTGTCAGTATTTGGACGACCGTTGAGTGGTAATTTCTTTTACTTATTGGTTTTTGTGTATAATGAACGTCATAAGAAAATTCAATGATAAAAATCTATTATAGGTACGTAAGTTGGTACGAATTTGTGACCCAGTCTTAATAAAAAGAAAATTCATACTAAGTAAGTGATGCGCCCCACAAACATTTCCACAAAAAAATACAGGTAACAAACTGATAAACGACTTGATACACTTTGTTCCGAATTCATGAATCCAATAAGAGAAGCCAAAATAACCTCAAGAAGAAAAGAGGAAAAACGAAGAAATATCCTTAAAGTTTGTTCAATAAACAAAGCGAGGCGAGATCGCAGGAAAAACGCTTTCGAGCCACATTGCAGTACATTTTATACAAACGATGACATAAATACTCATTTTCAGCAACAATATCCGATATTGAGTGAGGCCTGTCTTCCGAGGAATGAGCTGATACAATGTCGGCCAAAAATTGGGGTATAGCTTAATTTTTTGTTCGGTGAACGTATCCGATATTTTCCTTTTCGATATCGTAAATTTTTTGGCGATTGCGCCATGAATATGTGATGGAGGCTTCTGTGTTCTATTTTGAATTTATTTACTCATGTGGTAAAAATATAATAAGGTGCACTTTTTCTAATATTATTAAAACATGCGAAAAATTCTCTACGTCGTCTTTAAATAACAAATTACATTCTAGATGCTGGCAATTATGTATATTTTTGTAGAATGTTGCTTTTTTTCGACGAAGTAAAAACATTATAAATAATATTTTACGTTTATTAAATTCCTTTCTTCTTTAAATATTTTTATCAATACACTAAAACAGCCTAATAACTGAAAACACGAACAAAACTGTCAAATGTTCACCAAAAATATCCCTAACAATCGAGCTGCGGGAGTAAATTTTCGTTCCGCCAGTGTACTCATTCATGTTTATTCACTACCTCACCCCATCCCATACATTTATCGGTTTGCATCCCAAACCTACGTGGAATATACTAGCCGAGCAATGAGTCTTATTCGTCTTGCATTTAACTTCACACTCTTGCTATAAGTTAGAAAACTTAGTGGTGGAAGTAAGAAATATGAGTGATGGAATGAATGGGAGTGCAGGGAATTATTTAGGGGTTACTGAATTGCTGGGTGCAGGAGAGGAAATAAATTTGTTGGATCGTGTTTGATGGTGCTTAATAAGATAGTAACTTAACTTTCAACAAAGCTGCGGCCTCAACTAATAAAGAAATTTCCTGAATTTGCATAAAAATATTAATAGCAAGAACCTTTGTGACTGCATGTACCACTTAAGGGTGCTATACCTACTCAGCGTTCTATCGATTGCAGTCTATTCTGACGTCAGGGTGAATTGTAGATTTTTTTTCAGCAATTTGTGAAACAAAAAAACAAAACACTTCTTACAATAACCTGTAAGCAGTGTTCTCATAATTATGTCATAAATAAACCTACAAACTTGAAGCACGTAACAGTGCCATCAAGCAGCGACCTACATACTGTACAACGCGACCCGTCCAAAGTATAGCCATCGGGTTGATATCGGAAAACAATAGCAGACGACCGGTATCTTTACTTATTGCTGGCTACATTTCCACCGCACTTGCTGCAGTGACCGGCTATTTATGTATTTAGGTGAGTATGAATATCTGTAGCCAATCCAGAAAAAGGAATTAGCCAAATGCAAGTGATCCAAAATAAAATGGTCCTTCGAATCGGTTAGATGATTTCTTTTCGTTTGGTTACTGTCATAAATATTTAGTCTTTTTGTGATATTTACCGTATTAACTTGACTTTACGTAGGTAACGCGAAACAATACCTACAAGTACCTTAATTCAAGGTCCACTAATAAGTTAAATCTCCTAATATTTTAAATGCCAAAGATCTCCTAGTCTCTTTAGTAGTCAAAGTACCGATATTAGTGCTTGAAAAAAAAAACAAATAAGAGCAAATAAGGTAACTTTAATCTCAGTCAATTAAACTTACATCAGGTGGACAGAACCGCGGACTAACCTAGTAATTATTAATAAAATTACGCTGAACCAAGTCAGCGTACGAACGGGAAACGCATGACACATAAGATTTACTTGCAGTTTTTACGTCAGTGAGAAGACTCAGGCATGCTATGATTGACAGCAAAATGATCGTACGGTCCCACAGTTGCGCATGAGTGGCGTTATACTTCAAAGTCAAGCGCATCCGGGCGGCAAGACTATCTCACGGTGTGCCGTTATTGCTGCAAATGATGGATTCGAGATATTTTTGTAATAAATATCTGTTTGTTTCAGTTATGTTATCACGTTATGGTGGAATAGCGTCGTACAGCTAAACTTCGACAGAATTGCGTCTCTACTCGCTAGTCACAGACGGGACCGGATATAGATTTATTTTTTAAGTAAAAACCTATTGATGTTCTCGTAATTTGAAGGCTGAAACCATAACTTGCAGTATTCATTTTTACAATTATCTATTGAGGCAGTTATACTTTAGTAATTTAAAGTAAAAAAAAAACTAGTAGGTACTAATACTTTAAAACATTTGAAGCACAAAACATAACTACATCAACTATTTTATTATTCTACCTTAGTATAAAAACTAGGTTGTGGGTTCAAATCCGGGCAAGTACCAATGTGACTTTTTCAATTCATATGTACTTTCTGAGTTTATCTTGGACATTACTGACATCGGTGAAGGAAAACATCGTGAGGAAATCTGGACTTATATAGTTAATATAAGTCTGAAATCACCAACACGTCTTGAGCAAGCGTGGTGATTAATGCTCGTGCCTTCTCTGTATGAGAAGAGGCCTTTGCCCTACAGTGGGACAGTAACAGGCTGGTATTAGTATAAAAAAGTGTATAATAAATAAATAAACCCACAAATAAAAAAGTTGCACATAACTCAACATATAATAGGGCATTACGTAAATGTAAACTAAATTCACTGAAGTCTTGTCACAGAGGTTTTCATAATTACCACCTGTTGTGTCATGCATTTTGAGCACTGCTACATAAATCCATAATAAAATACTGCATCACGTTCTATAAGAAATGCGCTTCAATTGTGAGCCATCGATCATGCGCCCGCGCATACAATCATTCGCTTTTTATTCGCGCTCCAGTCAATCATAAATCAAGCCGATGATTGAACCCTTTGGACGTGTATCTTCACGCTATATCCTTATCAAGGTAGGTAAGTTGTTGAGTGACAGTAATTGTGGTGGTTGGAAGACGGTGACTATCTTTGCTGATGCACTTAATGGGAACAAAAACTATAATGAAATTATGTGTGTTAGCAATGATAAGTTGGTGGTTCATCGCTAGGTATCGCGGATCAATCATTTTCCTTATTTACTTCTTCAGCTCACTTTACGCGATTCTACATACCTGTAATGTATCTAAACATTGTGATATAAAACTATGTCGATTATAACAATTTGTCATAATCGACACAGTGTAGCGAGTACTTAGTGAAACGTGACTGGTTGATAGACTTGAATGAAATTTGCGAGGGCCTAAGTATCAAGAGATGCTTAGACTTATCTACTAAAATGATCCAATACTCATAGTACTGCAACTGACGAATTACAAAGTCAGTTATGAGAAAAACGTGTTTCACTAGACTCTGCAGACAAGAAAGGAGTTTTCGATATTACAAACCCGTCTTCCTCCCTTTCATATTTCTACGAGCTCATAAAAACACGAAACAGGAGCATATCAAAAAAGTATGACAAGCAACTGACCCTTGATAAAATACTCTATGTTTCAGATACTAGTATACCATATCTTAATTAACCCAAACATTAATAAATATGTTTATTTTTTTAATAAAACAACGTTTTATCTGCAATCGTTTGAAACTAATGTTGCGCGTGCGTCTGTGTGGTCGGACAGGTGCGGGTCCTAAAGGTCACAGATATTAGCGGTCCTTTGATCCGAGTTTATCGGAAATAATCCTGGATAGATGCAATTGAATGTGGAAGTTGATAGGGCTAGTATGACTAGGTTATTTAGCAGTCTCATGATTGGATATTTATGAAGCGGCTGAAACTTTCATGGGTCATGGGCAGAGGTCATGGGTTCGAACCCTCGTCGTTTAACCATAGTAAAGTTATTTTATAAAAGGGTTTTGCATTATAGATAGGGAAGATGAAGATTTTAAGATTTTTTAGGTGAATATTTTTAATAAAATAAGTGATACGACATAATTTTAATACTAAAAATAAAGATAAAATAGATCAACCATTTTTCAGATTATCTAAAGTACATACATCTTTTATGGGGTACTGTGTTAAATGTTACAACAAAATACCTTGTGATATTTTACAATTAAATGAAAGAAAATTTAAAACTCATATTAAAAGTACACTTTGTAAACAAGCATATTACAAATTAGAGGATTATATCCAAGATAAGAATGCTTGGAAACATGCTGGTCCAGCTCCATAGGATAATCTAGAATCTAGACAAAATCAAACTGGTTGCTAATTTAAGTTGTATAAATTATTATATTTTATTATATGACATTGATTTTACATTCTGTGATTACTTCCTCACACACTGACTTATTAATGGTAACTTTTTTTTTTTTGGAAAATCATCTACTTTTACAATGTTTGTAAATATGTGAGAACCATGTATCTATCACATAAGTAATTAATTTATCTGTCGTTGATCTCTTTAAAAAAATCTTTTTACCTATATTGTGGTATAGTAATTAATTTTTTTATTTTTAGATGCATCGTCTTCACATATAATTATATAACGAATGTACCTACATATACAAAATATTGTAAAACATTTTAAAAGAGTAACGATGGAGTTTCTTGCCCATTCTTCTCCATACGAAAACTACCTTTTGGAAGGGGCGACTAGAATCAATTATTTTTTTTGTAATTGTTGACGTTCAAAAGTGCCTTGCAAGGGCCTATTTGAAATAAATGATTTGACTTTTGACTTTGACTTTGAAGGTATGAAGGTATTTGAAAATTTATCGAACCTTCAGGTTTAATCAATACTTCAAATAAAAATAATTATATACATAAGAAAAGCAAGATGTTCGCTAAACAACACGATATGCATAGTAATAAGGTTAGTAGCGTAAGATCTTTGGTCCTAAATGACGTTAAGTGTGGACCAACTGATCGATTAAAAAACAACACCTGCCATGTAAATTCAATACACACCAGAATCAATCAAAAAATTTGTACAACACACAAACCTGCGCACTAAATCTATCAGAGAGACACCATCTATTACTACGCGGCCTGCGCGCGCGCGCAATTATAACGCGCGTAATTGGATCCCGCGGTAATACGAGACATTGTAATACAGTTCTGATTGCTTTTCAACTTGTTTCTGATGTAGATCTATCCTGTGGTGAGAATAGAAAAGTAACATTACGCCTGATTCCCTCGGAGGAGTAGGCAGAGGTTGAAGTACCCTCATTATGTTGCCAGTTGCAAGTTGCATTGAGAGGGTGTGACCCTATTGTCGTCAACCGTGCCCATATCCTGACTTCGGGGTGCTACTGAGAAATTTTCAATATAAAACTTATAAAACTTTGCCCGACCTCGAAATCGAACATCGGAAGCTCATGCTCGGATAGGTCATATAGCTCGCACTTTGCAGACATGATTTTCTATTTATTTATTACACTTTGTGTACACTAATATTATAAAGAGTATTTTTTTTTGTATTTTTGCATTTGTTTTATTTTGGTTTGTGGTGAATAAACTCAAAAACTACTGGAAACATAAAAAAATAAGATTTAAAAAATGCTATATTTAAACTGAGTAACATAGGCTATAATTTATAAAGATATCACGCGGGCGAAGCCGCTGGCGGGAACTAGTGCAAAAGAAAGGTATTATGGTGGACTTAACGCCTGAAAATTCTGGTTGATTTAATTATGAGCTAAATTTGAAAATGGCGTGTTTCTGTTGACGAAATGCTTATAATGTAGGTACACATATTACAGGAATGTAGAAAACGACTATTTGCTTTGCATAGTTTGCATGTTGTATTCCTTAATAAATACTGAGATATTAAGAAAAACTTCTATGCTCCATCATTGTGGTCCTAATAATGATGTCAGCGTTGCTGTCTCTAAACAACAAACAATAATGAATACGCCGCAATTGAAAACTTGCAAAACCTTATAAGGAAAGCAGCCGTTCGATTCTGTTAAAATATCACCGTGAAACTTAGGTGAAGTGAGCGTGAAGTGAACTGTCAATAGTGTTAATCCCTATCATCCTGCCGGTCGATTCTGTGGCAGTGACAGCTCACTTCACGCTCACTTCACCTAAGCTACACGTTAATATTTTTACAGAATCGAACGGCTGGTCTTAAAAAATAAGTCATTACATGATACTCGAAGAAGAAAGTATTACCATGTAAAAAAAATTATAATCAAACAACGCGTTCCAAGATCCAAGGAATGAGTGAGTGTTGCCAGAACAAAAACGGAAGTACTAAATAAGTTTCCTATCTTAATTAATGGCGGTTCTATTCGTACAGTTCTGTTCATGTCGTATTTTATTATAATACGAGTATATCGCATATTTGATAGTTTTTAGATTATTTCGCATGTTAACTGTATTTCGTACGCGCGTTCGTAAGGACAAAAAAATACATAAATAAGCCTTATATGGTGTGGCCATAAACTGAAAGATAGTGATACCTTAATTGAATTTGTAAATGCCTTATGGCCTTTAATAAGTTAAAGTGCATGTTTCTAATTTAGAGGATGATTAGATTATAATAGCTTAAGTCTATCCAGTTGTGAAACAACGACTTAATTTCAAGTTCTCTTTTTCTTTCTTTGATATTGCTAGGAAAGAATGTTATCTATAATTCTTAAAGATGAAGTTATTTATTAACCGACTAGAGATCCGAGCTCTCACCAGTCGGATTATGAGTAACACACCTATCAGTCTTCGTAAGCACGCTATAACTTATCGCCTATCGTCTTATTACGTCTATAAATTCAATCTACTACCATCATGATTTTCATTCCCATAACTCGCGAATCATAATTATTAATTATGGCCTGTTCAGTGTACGGGAATCGAACCAGCTACCCGGTTCATCGACCGCCCCTGCCGCTGCTGATCCGCTATAGATCAACGTCGACAGTTTGGCATCTCATCGCTACACGAACAGAGGCCGCTACTAGCCGCCGACTGGCGGTGCCTCCATGTGAAGCTCCATTATATCACGTCATATGAGATTTTCCGTACGTCACGATGCTGGAAATGCGGGTACTGGGAACTGGTCTTTAGGTACGAATAAACCAACGCATAATAAAATCCTGGGGAAATCTTATGAAAAGGCACTAAAGATGAAGAACGCAAGGAACTCAATCGAGAAGACTTATATATTCTCTTAACCGACGAAACCAGCAAGCCCCCTTTTAAATTTCTCTGAAGGATGTCGGAAGAATTACTTAAAACTAAAACTGAAAAGATGGATGGCAGTCAGTATTCGGCGCGTATATAAGGCCAGTCTCCAAGCACACGTCCCCAGAAACTTTCGACGACACGGTTGGCGCAGTGGCTGAGCGATCGACTGCTGCGCAACGTGTCGCGGGTTCGATCCCCGCACGGAACAAATATTTGTATGATCTGCAAGTAGTTGTTCCGGGTCTGGGTGTTAGTGTATGTGAGTTTCTATGTTTGTAAACGCACCCACGATACAAGAAGAAATTCTTAGTGTGGGGCAACGTTTTTTAAAAAAAAAAAAAAAAAAAAAAAAAAAAAAAAAAAAAAAAAAAAAAAAAAACAATATTTAAGTCTGTCACACACTTAATTTACACAAACTCCAACCTAATATGGCAGCCAAGCACCTAATACACCGCAGCACAGCGGCCATTATCATGCTCTCTATAGATCAAAGTCGTTTAGCATCTCATCATGCCATAAACAGGGGTAGCCGCCGATCAGACGGCAGTCGGGACTAGCGTTAATATTGAGCACCTTAATATACCGCTATCGACTGAACACTATCAGCCGCCTATGGATACCTCCGAGGTGGGTGTCCATTGTTGTACGGCAAGGAATGACGTGTGATCGACTTTAAAAAAAAAATCGGTGGAACGCGTCTCGTTTTCGCTAACTGACTGGTTTTTGGCAATGAATTGTGTGTAAGAGCCATGGGAAATTTTAAGCCAGTTTTTGTACGGGTTTCTTTAGCAGAGTAGAGGACAGAAGTGTGTGGAAAAAGGAGAGGGAAGCTGTTGCCGTGTGGAACAATATAGGCCAGAAAGATAGATACAGAAGCAATATATTTAAATATATTGGGTCATCATGTTAGTGAGCATAATATAAAATATAACAAACTATAAGTATTGCTATACGAGTATAGTCAGCAGTAACCAGCAACCATGTGACCTACATATCATTACACTTTTCCTCTTATATCGTGAATTTTTCCTCCAAAAACATAATTTCCCCGTTAATACGGCCACTGTTCCCAGAAGCAGAGCAATCAGTATGAAGAGGGCTTCAGAGGCTGTTGGCTCCATGATCGCACTTCATTACAACAAGCTTCTTAAGATATCGGCACCTACAGACGCGCAGTCGTTACTAGCAGCCGCCTGTCGATAGAGCGGTGATGGTCCACTGTTGTACGGTATTGGGATCTGTACCGATTTTCTACATAAGAATGTCGGACAATGATTTTGGTTTGTGTTGACATTGACTCAAGCAAGATTCAGATATTATTGTCTGACAATGCAGTGTTACTTTAAATTGAAAAAATATATATTGTGGGTCTTACCAAATGCACCTTCAAGATTTTTTATAACCAAAGAACTAACTAACTAAATTGACTATCAACTTAATAATTCCCCGTCTATTCAAATCACAAATCTTCTATATTTTTTATTATTCTTTGTTGCAAGAAATGGCTGTAACACGGCAAATTGACGAAGTGTGTCAATTCGATTAACAATACCTATAATAATTTCCCTGAGTATACTTTCTTCTGCACAGCAAATGTAATTATCACTTACACCAAAAACCGTGGCCCACAACAATGGACACCCGCCAAACAATGTCCGCGGTATCAGATGACGAGGTTAGCCCGACGCCGCATGTTTATGGACACAATCTAATTTATTAGACGCCGTGCGCAGATTACGGCCTGCCTCCTTGCCTGCTTACCATCGTTTTGTTGTAGCGCTGTTTTATCTGCGATCGGATTCGCCGGTACAGTGTTCAGAACCTTTTTTTGCGCGAAAGTGATTTCAGTTGCACGCGAAAGGGAAAATTGTGTGTTTCTATTAGTTGTCGCCGAGCCGTTTACTTGGTTCAGGTAGGACGGAACTGGTTACTTGTTAAATGGTTTCGGAGTAAATCCAGTAAGGGAACTTAACACAGCTTCGAGGAAAACGTCAAAATTGTGATAGTTATAAGAAAGCATTAAGAGTTTTTGGGGTAATAAATGACAGATGTTTCAAATTGAACTCGTTATGAGGTCTGTGAAAAGCTAGTCTTAGTTATTGGTAGGGTATCATTTCATCAACATAAATCATTACTTGAGTTGGGAGAAGATTTAATTTCTACAGATATATAAAAATCAAGTTTATTGCAAGAAACCACAGCATAGAGACAATACAGCATCTTGCACAAACCGTCAACCGAGTCGACGTCCTTAAAAAGATTCTAATCAACCACCAGCAGGCAAATTGAATTCGACTTCCCCAACTATTGATCAATCCTAACTGCGCAACCAATAACTTACGAATATAAATTCACACCCAAGCACAGCCAAATCGACATCCAATCAAAACACTGCAATAAATAACGACAACAGTACAGTCTCAATTCTAAAGTTAATAGTACAGACTTAATTCTAGCAAACAATTAGAACACGAACCGGTACCAGGAATCCATGACTATCGTAGGATTCGATAATTAATATGCTAATGGCTCAGCTTTGCCCACCCTTGCGTATGTGAGAAGCATGATGGTATGCCAAAGAATATGAGTTGTTTTTGAGGAAGTGACAAAAATTTACTGTGATAAATTAAGGCCCGCCCCTGTTACATGGGACTTAAACATAACTGGCTAAATGTAGGTGTACCTCTGCCGAACCCTTCGGGGAATATAGGTGTGATGTTATGTTTTGTGGGTGGTTTTATAATTTATGGAAGCTACCATATTGGATAGAATAATGGTATTCTGTCAATCTCTATTGACTGTTGTATCCTCTGATATAACAACCTTTTGCTTGCTGTGCCCTGCGTGGAGTCATTCTACCCATGCAAAGTTAGTGGATATAGTTTTGAATGAAACGTGCCGGGATCATCACTAGTTGCCTAAAACCGACCCCGGTTCAAATGCTGTATCCACTAGCAGGAATAGCGCCAGGTTTGCAGAGCGGTGGCAACCTCCAGCGAAAGATCCAAAATGATCTCTGACACACGACACCCTTTGCCACAAAGGCTAAAAAGCCAAACAGTTTTTTAAAGTGTGTCTTCACACTCGCTGGCGAACGACCAAGGGAGAAACTGAAGCTGTGGTGAGACAGTGCTTCCTTATCCAAACCATTCGTTCCAACTGCTGAAGATCTCCCACCTGGCCATGAGTTGCCTGAAAGCCTTTAAACAGACTCCGGACCCAGGATGGCCGAAGCAAGGAAAATCTGTTCAGGTGGGATTCATAGACGACTCCGCCTTGGAGTGTAAATGTGCTGCTGTTCCTCAAACGATGGGATATTTAATATCATGTCCTGCGTGTCCTGTCAGGTGCACGTTACAGGAACTGATGGACGCTAGTTTTGACGCCAAACACGTACCCGAATTTTGGGACGAGTCTTTTTAGATTGCTAGACACGCTAAGAAGAAAATCTTTTCCTTAGCCACCTTCTAAGAGTAACCACTTCTGTTCATCTTACTTCATTCAGTTACCAGTTCTCAAACTCTCTATTCCAGAAAATATTGGTAATTAACTCTTAAGTAACATACACCATTTTGAGGAGCTCGCAAACCTAATTCACTATACGTAACTAATTGAAATGTGCTGAATCTTGCATCTCCGCGACACCAACGAGATAGGCACACAAACGCCTCTATCATATTATTATAGATTTATGCATACTGATTTGCGTGCGCGCGCGCAGAAAAAAAGTCATAATTTACGAGCTGCACGCTGACGTCTGACTGACAGACGATGTGTAGTGAGCCATGAAAAACGAACACACAGGCACAAACAGCGATGTTTTCTAAGCATGGTGCATAATTGAAATCTAATAACAAGTGCGGAAACATGGAAATTGATAATGATTGCTTTATGATTGTGAGATCATGATTTATAAATCTGTTTTCATCCGGAAATGAATTAAAATTATGTGGCGCGATTTGATTGCTTGGGTGCAGGTTGGACCAGTTACCGGTTGTTACAATTATAATTTGCGGCACTAGCGCTCTGCTATTATGACTGACAAAACATACACTAGTAACTTAGAAAGTTTTATCTATAGCCTTTAGCTAAACTACACCAAAACCGTGGAGTTTCTTGCCGGCTCTTTTTTCGTTTCTAAAGTGGCCATGAATTTAATTGAAAACTAAGGCCTCTGATGTTAAAATTACTTAAGTGTTACATTAAAGCTGGATTAATCTACCCTTTGGCTTCTTGAACGTATAGGAAAAGTTTTCAGTCCAGAAAACGTGACTGCTACCTGTTCTTGATTGTTCCATCTATAGTAATAGTAGGATAGTGATAAGTATCTTAGGCCTACGATGTTCGGGGTCCGTAAGAACCAATGCCTACCGGGGTTGCGAGTTTGTCCGAAAGGGATATCGCGGTCCCGGCACACGAGTAACGGAAGGAAAACGGGTGGGTTTTAGTCAGTAAAAGTCTGACACACCCTGCCGCTCCGCCCAGAGCGGGAGAAGTTATTTGACAATTTCCAACCCTCATAAAAAAAAAAAGATCTACGATGTTAGGTTTTCATCTTCTAGCTACTCGTAAAGATCTAAGGACCACCATAGTCATTGCTCTGACAAAACTTAAGTATTATCAAGGGAATTATGATAATATGATGGCGCTGGTGGTGGTTTTACCTCACAGTTCGATTCAACTGGTAACCTCATACCTGACAATAATCAGTTATGTTGTATCTTCAGTTACAAAATGGATTGTTGTCATGTTTCGAGAAATCGTGACACGAGTTTTATCTTGTATCGACAGCTGATCACCGACATTGATACAAGTAATCCTATTTACATAGTATTTATAAATAGCTCGCTTATGTAGAGCAATGGAGCGAGGTATTTGCGGTAATTTTATTTGTATGGGAACTGCCTTATCTGGTTTGTGAAGTTCTGGTAAGGAAATTATGTAAGAATTTACTAATAAATCTAAGTTATAATACTGATTTGACATTACTTCATCATTAAATATTTATTTAGGTTATAAGTTCTGTTTAAAATCTAAGTCGATAGAAAATAATATTACCAATAATTTGTTAAGAGAGCTTCACACTCTTCTACAGACTAGTTATTGGAGAAATAAAAAGATTCCTCTTCTGAATTCCTTATATAATGAAGTGAAAGATGATCATATAGCAACACCAAATCCCTTGCTGATGTTTACTCTGAGGACATGGATGACTAACATTTATATTTAAGAAGTAATTATATGGGACTTAGATGTAGTGAAATTATCTAAACAAAGCTATAATAGTAATTTATTAAAATTTGAAGTTATTAGAGAGTTGCACTTGAAGTACAATGAATGGCTTAGTATATTTACAGATGGGTCGAAGAGTGTAGAAGGTCGTGGAGCAGTCTTTTATATACCTAGTGAACCAAATAACTGTCAAAGTAATTGCTTTAAAATAGATAAGAATGCGTCCATAATGACGTTGGAGCTTATTGCAAGCTCTGAAGCACTTGCGTTCTGTTACAGTAGTCAACATAAAAATATTGTTATTTGCACAGACAGCAAAAGTTCCTTACAACATTTAGCTCGATGCGCCTCTGGCCACAGAGGTGTATCGCTAGCTTATGTTACTCTATCTAAGATAGATGAATTAATGCTGAAAGGTATCATTGAGATTGCAATGGGTTCCATCGCATATTGGAATACAGGGCAATGAAAAGACTGACATGCTGGCAATATATGCAGCTAGAAATGGAGGAGGAACTAGCATAATTTTGGACTACTCAGAAGTTTTACCTAAATTTAAAAAGAAGTGTTATGATGATTGGAAGGAATATTTTGACAAGCGCTGGTATAAAACGATGCATATGCAGAGTCAGCCTTTTCATGTGCCCTGGTTTGTGAATAGTAATTTAAACCGAAAATTAGTTGTTACGGCTCATAGACTCAGATCTGGACACATTCCATGCAATAAGGTTGCGTTCATGATGAGGAAAACGAACTCTCCTAACTGCGTGGAGTGTGGAGTTGTTGAAGACTTATACCATTTATTGATGGACTGTGTTCGGTATGAGTCTGGGAGAAAGGATTTGTTTAGGGTCTTGAGGTTGAACAGACTTGAAGTAGGCACATTCAATAAAATCTTGGCTCAACAAAATGGCGATGCTGTGAAGAGTCTGTTTAGGTTCATGGCCCAGATATGACTAATGTATATTTAGGTTACGATGGGACTGACACACGCATTGCGATTATAAATGTCCCTATTTTTTTTTTTTTATATATAAATTAATAAAAACATTACATAACATCAAGCTTCAGTTCTTCGAAGGGGTAGACAAAGGAACCCCCATTTGGCTGTTAAGCTTTAAGACCAATGTAATAAGGGTCAGTCTATTGTCAGTCACCGGGCTCAAGTCCAGACTCTAGGCTACTCTGAGAATTGTCTAAAGAATAAACTCAATAACTCTGTCCGACCCGGGAATCGAACTTGGAGCCCACCCTCAAACCAACGAGGCATGGAAGAAAGAAAAATTCAGCAAACATTTCATTTATAAAACAGTAGACTAAAGCAGCATACAAAAGTTAGTCTTTAACATGGTATACTAATATACTTCGCCATGGTCTTTAACACTGCAATATGTATTCTAATTACTTCGTAGAATTATCAACACTTCAGAAATAATATCCACAATAACCTAATCGATTTAACTGTGAACTAAACAGTTTATTCTAAATACATTGAAACATAACATAGTCTATTCCAAAAGTGTCGGATGAAAATGTAAACAAACCCTGTTCAGGTGAAATTCTTACGCAATCATTCGCTACCGGGAATTACTAACACATTCATCTGTATTTAGAAAATTTCAACTTTATACATCACCAATTTTTGGTTGAATATCATTATTAAAATTTTTTTTTTTTTAAAACTACGAAAATTTTGATTATATAAATAACCTCAATGATCAAATATATATATACGTATATAAACATCTTTGTGGTGCTTTAAAATTAGAACTGACTGCCTCGTCGGTCGTGGTCTCAAGAACTACTACTAAGCATGACGTTCTGGGTTCGATTCCCAGGACGGGCAAAAAAAAAAGATCGTGCAGTAGTTGTTATAGGATATAGGGTTTTTCCAATAGGAATTTCTCAGTAACATTCGGCCCGGTTGATAGCAATCGGCTCGCCCCCTATTACATGGGACTTAAACATAACTGGCGAAATGTGGGTGTACTTAGGAAGGTACACGTCTGTCTAACGTTTCGGGGATTACAGGCGTGTTGTAACGTGTGTTAAAAACAGAATTTCTGGTTTCAGTGTTCAAATAATCAAATGAAAGCACTCAAATTGTAAGGGACGGTACAAATTGTCATCCACAGCTCTGGTACGTTTTGTGATCCATTAGTTTAAATTTTTATCAGACACTTTTTGAACAGACTATACTAATACACTTTCTTTATATTTCCAATAAATAGATATAGGTGCCACATTACGATTAAATTCCGTCATTACATTTTAATTGCTGGGTATGTGATTAGTAGGTTAAGTCTGCGATGGCGGTGATAAAGAGGATAAGTCTAATTGTAATTATATTCAAAGTTTCTGCTAAACAGTGTTGCCCGCACCTGTCATCATTATCCTATTCAATGTGTTGTTTTAGTATTCCTAGGCAGGTCGGTGGTAATTCTGAGCATACACCTTTTGCCATTAAAATAAAATCTTTTAATGTCGGTGTGGAAGTAAAAAAGTAAAGGAATATGTTGGTTATTATGTACGGATACGAATCATTATAATCAACTTAAGGGTGTGTTACACAGTTGTTCGGGTCGGCATGATACAGCATTAGCCGAGCGGCAAAATCGTATACTTGAATCTTGAAGAATCATACTGATCCAAACAAGTGTGTAACACATCCTTCAAAATCACCAATACAACTCTCTGTTGAATGACTATTTCATGAAATTATGACATTTGAGGCCAATTTTAACTTAAGGAGTTGTATTGCTGATTCTAATTATTATAATTCTGTAAAGCCGTATTTTTTACGGTCGCGAATAATATTTTAATTTATATACAACCTGACACTGCCCGATAGCAAACAAAAATATTTCGCCGGTTACCTTATCGCACCCCCCTTAAGGAATATTGCTGGACTTTCGATTAATATAATAATAAAATTAACAAAACAAATATACAGGTAGGTAGATATTGTATTTATTATTTTTCAGTAACAATTAAAGTATACCCATTTCCATTATAATGGAGTACTTACAACCAGTAGAAGAGATATCTAGGTACACAAAATAGTGTAAAGTTAAAATATGAGTTCATAAAAATACCTACGAGTCGACAAACTACCAATCAAAAGTAAAACTGGACTACTGGATTACGTTTATTGTTTAAAATTTTCATTTTTATTTTCACTTTTCCGTGTTGGGCACTTGCGATGGCGGTTATTGCGAACCATTCATTTTAATGGATAGCGCACGTAAAACCGTGTAAGTTGCATATTTTTATGAAGATTATTTACTGATACACGTTTTATGTCATGTAGAGCAACTATTTTATTGTTTTATATTCGTGGATACTGCAAAAAGTCAAAATGTAAGCTATTGCCTCCGTGAGTATGCACCACAATTCAGGTGCAAGTTTCAGACAACTTTACTACCTCAAAGATCTAAATGTATATCTCATAATCTTCCTGTTTCAAAAAGAACATACTTAAATAAAGTTCAAAGTATTAAAATGTTAAAAAAGCCCTTACCAAAGTATGCCATAAAATAATAAAACACACACACTTGGTTAGTTTGTCCGCTATGTAAATTGTGGTAACTGACGATATGACCTTTTACACTTCCATAATTAGTAGCTGCTGTAAAATTAATGTCATTTCAGATTTCTTGATAGAACACATTCCTCAGTTTATTTAATTATCATTAATAAGTCTGTGGACTAAGTGCACCATACATAGCACAAAATTATGTTTAAATTAATTAAAATGAAAAATAATAATCTGAAACTATAAAGATGGAAGATAATGCCCTTTTGATGGGCTGTTTATTTTAATTCATATTTTTTAAGTACTAATTGCTACCGCTAATGGTTACTGCACAGAAGTCGACATCTCGATCATAGTCAACAGCGAAAGCAAAGACTACTGAAAACAATTAGTATTTTGAAAGAGTTTTATGGTCTCTTAAAGCTTGTTACATTTTGTTTTTTTACACTAGGATGTTCAGCAAGGTGAATGGTATTACCAATCATTGGCCAATCTTTTTGGTTTAGACTAGATATTTTAACAAGGTGGACCGATGACCTGGTGAAGGCCGCAAGAATCCGCTGGGAAATTATCAAATAACTTCTCCCGCTCTGGGCGGAGCGGGAGGGTGTGTCAGACTTTTACAGATTAAAACCCACCCGTGTTCCTTCCGTTGCCCGTGTGCCGGGTCCGCGATATCCCTTTCGGACAAACTCGCAACCCCGGCAGGCATTGGTCCTTATGGACCCCGTCAGTTGGTGCTGACATCTCTTTGAGGCGCGCCTGGAACACAATGCGCCGTCGACCCGGGCCTGGTCCTAATCGGACGGCGAGCTACCCATTGCTCACCGCCCGCAAGCCCGCGCCTACGGTGGCCGGAAGTCGGCTCGCGACTCCCGACGCCCGGGGCGTCTCCTGCGGTTACTAGGGGCGCGAGGGCGCGAGGGCGCGAATCTTGCCTCTCCCTCGCGCGCTCCGCCTCCTCCTTCGTGAGCATTACTGCTTCGCAGAAATGCACTGTCGCTCCGGACCATGGCCTGAACCAGGACCGGACGCGAGTGATCGCCGCCGCCGATCGTCTCCGTGAGGACACGGCGGTGCTCTGCCCAGGCAGGGCAGACCTCCACCGTATTCTCCATCGAGTCCTCCGGGTGATCCACACAATGGTGACACCCGGGCGTTTCCTCCTGCCTTATGCGGAACAGGAACCTCCCGAAACAGCCGTTTTCGGTGAGGACCTGCGTCAGGCGGAAGGTGAGGACACCGTGGCGCCTCTCTAGCCACTCCTCAAAGAGGGGACTTATCGCCACGATTGTGGCATGCCTAGCGCTGGGTTGCGACAATCGCTCTCTCCATGCCGCCATGAGATCCCGCCGGAGCTCTGTCCGCTGTGCCGTGATTTCTCGCGGCAGCGGAGTTACACCCCGGCGTTTCGTCTCCTCGCGCAACTCCCACATGTGCGCGAGGACTTTCGCCTCCAGATCCCATGGCGTTAGTCTGGCAAGGAGGCTCGCCGCCTCACGGGAGAGTCAAAAGCATACCTGTCGTTTGAGTTACGACATACTTAAATATAAAAAATATAAAATAAATAACATAACATAAGTACGAGTAAGTACTGCCACTTCTTGTTCTCAGCTAACGCACTAGGAAGTGGTGAAGAGTGGGCGTTTTTGGAGGACTGTCTTATGTTATTTTTACGTTCGAAAAATGCTGATTCTGAGTCTAGTTTGAATTAATGACTTTTGAATTTGAACTACTATTTACCTTCTTAATAGTTATTCAGGACATTCTAGTTAAACTGGAAGTCGACCCAAACTAAGTTAGGAAAATGCAATGAAGAAAGACAGGAACATTTAACGTCGAAACTAAATTCTTAATTACTGTAAAACAACGTTTAGCTACTACTTACAAACAATTAACTTCTCCTAGTCAACACATAGGATACCTAAGACCTAAGTATTAATAGCTCTGTTTGCAACTAACTGCGACATTCACTACAACACGAAACATTTTATTCCGCAAAATTAAACCAAACAAAATACTATCAGCATTTTAGAATTCCCGATGGACGTTATCGGCAGGCGTCAATTCGGGGAGCCGTCATTTTGACAGGTCTACGTCATAACATATTGTTGCAGAAGGGTCACTCCACAACACACCACACAATATTGGGGGCAAACGAAGCAAAAATATCGAGAGCAATCTGTTACTAGAAAATCCGTCTTTGTGATGTCACCAAAAATCTATACGAGCTAGCTCACAAAGGCAGTGTATGCATAATACGGGAGCGTACTGTTTCGTGTGTATTGCTTAGCTGTACATAATGTTTTGACAGATTTGATGGCCTTCTTATTATTGGTCGGCACAGGGGCGTCTGCATTATGAACCAGACATTGCACCCTGGTCATTGAGATTGCGACTACAATAATTTGGAACTATTTTAATTTTATGTGACCCATTAATATTGCTGTTAACTAAATTCCCGACTTGGCAACAACTTGGTTCTTTTAACCCTTTCGCTGCTAGCAGTGGTTCTTCTGTATCCGATTAAGTGGTGAACCCGTCAAAATCGTCTGACGGGCGCCAGTCAAGCGGCGTTCGTTCTAAATTTATATAAAGCGATCGACAGTGACGCGATATGGCAACGTGATGACTGCGTGACGTGCCCGGTTGTGACGCTGTCGACTCTGTGACGAGCCCGGTTGTGACAATGACGATTGCATGGAACGTCATGTGAGAGGATTTGTCTGCTGTTACGTGATGATTTGTTTAGAAATGTTCTGGGTAGGTGGTTTTACGACGAATATTGAAGTTGTATTAGAGTCCAACGTGAATCCATTGCTGCCGAGACACAGAATCATAGATTAAATCAAGATTGAAACTTATAAGGCATGTGTGGTCTGTTTAATGAATACCTGAAAGGTTTTCCATTCAGATTTGATGGATTAGCTATATCCCTGAAATGCCAAAGCTAGTTTCAATTGTATACTTAATTGCTTACATAAGTACTTACGATCTACACGAAACTACTATGCCGTTCACTTATGCATTAGAGCTTAATATATTCTGAAAACAGTATTAAACTTCGCAGAGTAGTGATCACGGTTTTTAAGTTCTAGAATAGAATAGAATAGAATAGAATTTTATTTCGCAAATATGGGTAATACATACAGGTCTTAAGATTAAGTACACAATTATAGCTCAGCCACATTTTACCAATCGGCATGCAAAATTAGATAAGATTACTTATATCATTCTTATCACAATTAAGTATATCAATTTATAATTTTTGAATTATTATTTAAATCATCAAATTAATTTAAAAAAAAAAATATGTGTAACAAAAGAAAATATTTAAATTATTATCATTAGAATATTTGACATGTCATTACAATTAACAATATTATTATTACAATTCGAATGTCAAGAACCAAAATTAGAATGTCAAATATCAAAATGTATAAAAAAAAAAAAAACAAAAATGTCAAAGAATATAAATGTCAAAAATCAAAATGTCTAAGAATAAAAATGTCAAAAATCAACGTCTAACATCAAATATCAAATATAAAAAAATAAAATAACATAAATTTATATTAAAATAATTATAGTACCACAATCAAAACTCCCATTAGGAAAAACTTTTATCATCAAAAAAATCTTTAATTGAATAGTAACATTTTTCTAATAACAATTTAGCTAACTGTTTTTTGAATACTGAGATGGGTAATACTTTTAGATTTATTGGTAATTTATTATATATGAGAGGACCCATGGAAAAAATATTTTTTTTAAGTAAGGACGTTTTGTAACCGCCTGTATAAAGTTGACTTTTATATTGAGACCTCATTGGTCCTTGGCGTATTCTCTTATCAATCATTGATGTAAACAAATTACTGTTCATCTTAACAAATAAGGCAACTTCAAGAATGTACAAAGAAGGTAGTGTTAGAATCTTCAGTGATTTAAAAATTGGTTTACAGCTTTCTATGGGTTTAAGCCCTGTCATTGATCGAAGACAACGTTTTTGGGCCCTAAATATTTTATCTCTCTCACTACAGTTTCCCCAGAATATAACACCGAACCTTAGTAACGAAGCAACCAAACCATGATATGCTGTCACTAGCGTGTTCATATTTAACTTTTTTGAGAGATTGTACAGAATATATGCGGTTTTGCTTAATTTTTGGCACACAATTTCAGCATGGTCTTTCCAGGTCAATTTCTCATCAATATGTACTCCCAAAAATTTTGTAACTGAAGTGGTATCTACTATTTCGTCTTTATATTTAGTTACAATATAGTTTGGCCTCAGTCGTTGGAAGAAATGCATTACTTTGGTTTTTTGTAGATTTAACACAAGATTATTTTTATTAAGCCAATCTATTATTTTTTCAAGTGTATCATTTATCTCTCTTTCGTATTGAGTATTATTTTTACATTCAATTATAGCTGTGCTGTCGTCAGCAAATAAAGTCATAGGATGATGTATTTGACAAGGTAGGTCGTTAATATACAGTAAAAACAACAATGGCCCAAGTACACTGCCCTGCGGGACTCCGAATTTAGTAATTCTAACATTGGATAGATATTTCAATTCGCGTTTAGTTTTGGGACACATTCTCGAAATTTCTGTAAATTGTTTTCGATCCGTGAGATAGGACTTTACCAAATTTAGGACATTGCCCCTTATCCCATAGTGATGAAGTTTATTTAAGAGGATGTCATGTTTTACATAATCGAATGCTTTCGTCATGTCTGTGAATATTGCACATACAGGATTTTGTTCATATAAGGACTTTACCCTGAAGTGAAGTGGAAGATACAAGTTACTTGTTAATAATATTATACGAGCATAAATATAATCAAAATATTTCTACAATCGAGCCTTGAATAAACCCTGGATCATTAATTACCATTAACATCTCAAATAGTAATTAATGTAACTGTTCGACTGTACAACAGGTTCGTATGTTATTCGAAGACAGAGCAACCTCACTGTGTGCACATTTGCACAATAGTAGTTATGCATGGCATTAACATACAATACTGTTTGCTACTGGTGGATTTGCTGGGGAATTCAATGCCATATGGGTAAAAAATATACTTCTTCTGAAGACAGAATAGATGTTTGACTGAAGGTACAAACAAATCTTAGCCTATCTATTTAATGAAATCGTTTGTCAAATGTTATGTCCAATAAGATTGGTCCCTGTTGTTTTGATCAACCAATCACAATAGTTAACATTACATTTGGTAACAAATTTACTGATTACTAGATTAGATTAGAAACTTGATCAGGCTTCCAGAACCCAGCATGGCTTTTCAAACGCTGTGTTAGAATATTGTCTTTCAAAAGTTCTTTATTTTATTTTCCTTAAAAGGCCGAAGGAATCCTTGAGTGTCGTTAATTGTCAGCCACTATCAGAATATTCATACATTTTTCACGAGTTTCAGTTCTCCACCTATGCATGTACTCAGATAAGTAAAGAATTAATACCCTTGGAACTCCACCTTACCCTAAAGGTAGGTAAACAATGTCATCAGAAACGCCATTGATACCGCATCATGGAGTTCGCAGGGGCCCGCAGGGGGGGCAGAGGTAAGGGAGAGGGGTAAGGCTGCGAGCCTTAAGTGAATGCGAGCAAAACGAGGGGGCGACACTGTGTTGATGCTGATTTACGCGCTGGCCCGCGTGCTCTACTGGCCCGACTGACCGCTCAACAACTGTGGAGTGGACTTGGGACTAGAAATATTTTTGGTGTCTATTTTTTGTTGGCTTTTTATCGGTTTATCTCTCTTCCACTCTTTCTTTAGGGCAGCAGCCCTAAAGAAAGAGTGAGTGTATATTTCCGTTTGATCAAGATATTAATGTAACCATAGTGTCATTAAATGACGATAATTTGCTGCCAATAGGAAAGTAAATTGACTCAGGCGTGAATTTGCGGAAATCCATTATAAAAATACAATAGACGACGTATATTTAGTAACCTAATCATTATTATCAGGTTATTGTCCAATACTTGTTTTTAGGATGCTATTGCGACAGCCTCGTTTTTGCAGTGAATCAGAAATATTCGCGGTAAATCATACCGATGGATTTCATGCCATCATCCGCAAAAAAACAGCCTCACTCCTGAGCAGAATAAGAGGCAGTCACAATAGCATCCTTAAGGCTATGGCGTCAGACACTTCCTCCGCCATAATAAGGCAATTTGTGCGAAGACTTTTATTATAGTTAGACCATTACCATTTTTCGTTGTCTGGATGTTGGGTGGTGTTCTCACAAATTCATCTTAAGTTTAAGTTACTAACAATAGTGATTTAAGTGCAAACATGTTACTAACAATTTATGGATCTTTTGTGTAATCCGAAATAAAATGATTTTATTTTTATTTTTTTAGTGTCGGGCGAAGTGGCTCATACTTCTCTCGATGGTTGACGTGTCAACACGTCGGGTCCGGGTTCGTAATAAGTCAATCGTCATCCTGAGGATGCCTCGTTGAGAGGTGAAACACGTGTCGATTTCTTACAGGGTTTTTTATGACTCTTTAAGAACAGTTAAGCGGATTAGGTTACGAAATATACGTCGTCTATTGTTTTTTTTTGCCACTATGAAGTTAAGTAATAATCAAATAATGGATATAATAGTTTAATTTTCACCGCAAGTAAAATGAGACTAGGGCAGGCAAAACAATCATATCATCAAAAGACGATATAATATGTAGTATATTGATACTCAGAAAAGAGACTTAAAGAGCAGTGATGGCCCAGTGGTAACGGTCGTAGGTTCGAACCCTGACAGGCACTTTACTTTGTGTAAATTATTTCATCACCACTGCTCTCAAAACGGTGAAGGAAAACAAAGTGAGGAAACCGGCATGTCCTAGAAGCAAAAATTCGAAGATGTAACATCCACCAACCCGCACTGGGCCCGCGTGGTGAATTACGGCCCACTCCCGCTCACAGAGAGGAGGCCTGTGTCCCAACAGTGGGAACATTATAGGGTGATTATGCTTTATTATGCTATAAAGCATAATATATATATTAATACTACATCGCCTTTTGATGTTATAAATGAGGTTTCAGCTGTGGAGTTTTAAAACCTGAACTAAATGAAGCAAAATAAAAATACCTAACATTAAAAGTTAACGAGTTATTCAAGTAGGTATAGATTCAGAATCACATAAGTTGGTACATAAAATCAGATACTTCACTGATGTGTTATTGAAATGCGTCATAGGAATGTCGTCCACTTGGAACCTGCAAATTACTAAATAAAACTATTTACATCTTTATTATAAGGTTACTCAGAATCGTAGCATTATATAGGTATTTATTTTATAGAACTCATTACATGGATAGGTAAATTAATAATTATCTCATTAAATACGGGATCATAACTTCACTGATGTTTAATGTCGACTAGTTTTGCCACTGCTGTAATTGGTTTAGACGATGCAAGTTATTTGTTGTTCCAATTGATTGTATGCCACAGGCATGAAATTAGTATCGTGTAAACAGGGAGTTACTTATAAAATGAAGTGGGCCAATTTCTCTTCTGAAAAGACCAAAGCCGGACATCGAAAACTCAAGACCTTTACCAAATAAACTCTGTAAAATTTAATAAGTCAAAAAAACTCTACAAATCATCGGCTCCTTAGTTTTCCCTGTGCCATTATTTGAGACAGGATCGCGAGCTGCAGATAGCGCGGCGGCAGACATTTTTTGCATCTTTTTTCGTCTGTCTGTTTTTGTTTTGTGTCCACATGCGCTAATACTGAGACGATCGGCTGACTCGCCCATACAACTTCTATTTTTGCGTTTTACCTTCTAATTAACAAGAAAATAGCACAAAAAGCTATAAGAATGTATGCTTTATTAGTCTTCGTAGCGAAATCTGACACCGCTGATTATTTTTACCTGTAGCATCTGCTGTTAGCAGGTGCGTGCTCCGTCCATCTGTTTAGATACCACTATATTATATGTCAATGTGTCGTTGATGCTCACTGATAAAACCCTTTCACAAAACGAACAATAATTCAGTATATCAATACAATATTATACACTTGCATTATAGGAGAATACAACCGAATAAAGTCGTCGTACACAATCCAGCCTGACACACAAATAATTCTTAAAGGATTATTAACTAAAGGAGCAACAAAATGACCGCGTTAATAGCATCGAGTTGTAATTTACATAAACAATTTTATACAAACGGCTCCCTGTTGAGTGAACTAACAAATATTACTCGCTAATTATTTTGCTCAACATTACCTCTCGACACTAAGTAGACACGCCGAGTCGCGATACGGTGCTCACCTGCTCATTACGGAATTTCAGCGAGCGATGCGCGTGCGCACGCATGCTCACGTTCCAATTTTAAAATTTTAAACGCATTTCGTCGCTATCTGTCATCGGGAACGGACGCGGCGACTGTATTGGTCCGCGGAGGGATCGATTAAATCTGCCACAGTGCGGTGGCCATTAAAATAAAGTGTCCCTTAATAGTCCCTGATAATGCTGAAATTGAAGAATTTTATTTTTATTTTCACTTACAGCTGTACCCGATAAGGAATGTGTTATCTTATGAAATATCATAATTTGCATACGTTGCTAATGTTGAAAGAAAATTAATCGTCTGCTTGCCTTATTGAGCATTAAGTATTCGGTTTCGGTTATAGAATATCGATAAATAACGTATGTACATACGTTATTATCATACTATACATAGTGAACACGCGATATTTCAACAAACATTGTAATAACGGGTAAGGGCTTAGCGGTATGCAATAATTGCAACAGATCTCGACGAAATTACTATTCACTTTATTCATATTATATTACCGATGATAACCTGATGGTTTAGGATATCTTGAGGGCAGTAATTACCGTGAATTAAGTCGAAATCAAGTTTAATAATTTCCACGACCGTGTAAGATGTGGAATTTATCATCTAGCGTCGAATGGTCAAAGGTCATGTTCAATGGAACGTAAATACACGCTCGTACATTGAATACTTAGCATTCAGCTTATTGACTGATATTACACGCTTAACATCGCTTTGCATAGCTTAGCTACGGGTACAGGACAGGTTGCGTGACCATTCAAGTGTTTTACATTTCTTGTTACTACAACTTCCAGAGCTTTAATTTCTTAAATCTGTCAGCAAGTTCAATGTTCTCGATAAATACCACATACATGGAGGTTCGTAAAAGCAGGAGTGAGGCTCTCAAAGGGCGTATAATGGGCCGGTAATAGGCCAAAACGGGCACAACGCGTGTAAGGCCGGTTAAAGGCCACTTACTACAGCAGCTAATTAGAACTAACGCACACGTTTACTGCTAAGTTTTAGCTTAATGTTTGAGTGGATGTTTGGATACAAATATATTTTTTGGGTATTTGTTTGCAGGAATTGACGAGACGGACAGTAGGACAGAAGGCTGCTGACAGAATTGTTCGGACACAGCAGTGTTACAATCTGACCGTTGAAGATGCTCACGAAGTAAAGACAAGTAGGTGTAAAAAGGCCATTATCTCACAAAGTGCACCACACCATGAAAATGTTACAATGTCTGAACAAATGAAATAACGATAGCTGGATGTCACCCACATCGAAAACAGCAATTCCAAATGACACTTAAGTACATAGGTACCACCGTGTGTTACCAAATGCTTGACATCTAATAAAACTATACTAATTAACGACCAATTGTAGATATAACAACAGTTGGCACTAAACCCAGAGGTCCCTTGATTATGAGCACTTACACTTGGCACATAAGAGTGGCATTGACCTTGGCCTTAGGACGTGACCTTAGAAATATTTCATGGCGAAAGCATCATTACAAAGTTATTACTAACTTTACGTTACCCATGACTGAAGATTAGAAATATAGCATGCACTCACAATTGGTTGCAGGCATTTTGCAAGTAGAATAAAACGGGAAAAATACTTCCTTAAACTCACAAAAATGCTAGGTGACCCACTGACACGCAGAGCCGAAGATGAACTAATGAGCTCATAGGTACTCCAATAATAAGTATACACTTAAATTTCTAAAGAGTTTATCTCTGCAAATGCACCTGAAGAACCACCAAGAGGAACGATACTGGGCGGGTGAAGGGTGGGCGATTTGGGGGACTGTCTTATGTAATGTTGACGTCAGAAAAGTGCTGATTCTCAGCCTATTTTGACTTAATGGATTTTTGAATTTAGATATTTTTGAATTTTGAATTACCTGAATAAGCAAGGTACACCCTGGATACTGAACAGATAACTTCGATACCAACCTTGCTAACTAACTATTGTCCACGACTTAATTCCTGTAAAAGCATATCTTTTGGAAAAATGCATCTGTAAGATTTACAATGAAGAAAAAGAATATTTCCTGTAATAACATTTTCCTACTACAAATGACAGCTAAAAACACCATCATCACATGAACTCGACATATCACGTGTACTAGATTTTTCTACAATATCTAGACACCAGATTCTCACATTGATTGATTTGTTGATTGACAGTTGACAGTATCTGGTTGAGTGATGCTGATATTTTGATGTGCAGAGATAAGTGGAAGGTCGAATGCTTTGGTATTGATACTGATAGTGTATGCATTGGTATATTGATTCGTTTTTTTTTTGGAGTAAGCCTTCTTTTGTTTCAAGACTTTCATTTGTTTTTGTGAAGATTGCTAGAAATGTGAGTCCCTCACTGGGGACTATCGATAGTCCAAGTTCTTCTTCTTTTCTTCTGTTATGCTGGGGAGTTTGTTGCGCCACTTCTTCTTCCCAGCTAACGCATTAGGAAGTGGTGAAGGGTGGGCGTTTTGGGGGACTGTCTTATGTAATTTTGACGTTCGAAAAGTGTGATTCTCAGCCTAGTTTGAATAAATGTTTTTTTTTTGTTATAATATTTGGGAATGTTTAATAAGGAAAGTTGAAATGATATGGCTAGAAAGGGGTTGAATTCTTAGATGAAGAGAGAAGTTTGGAAGAAGTAGAGATACTGCGCCTACCCTAAATACAGAGAATCTTGATGATATTGTAATGTTTGTTACTGTACTCGTATTCACGTTATTCCCGCAATCTTTATCAATGATGCTCGTACTAGGAATGGTTTAGCTTCAATAGTGTAAAGGATGGGGTTTGAACTCACGACCTCTAACTCGCCAGTTATGATCCTTATGCTCAGCGGCGAACATTCAAAGGCAAAAGTGTCTGATGGTAATGCCGCAGCAGTTTTGCAAAAAATGTTAAACAGGGAGAGCAATCGTACCTAATAAGTACTGAATAATGTACTTGTGTGTGTAAGTTAGCACTTAAAACCAGCTAATGATTATTAATGACGTGGTATAGGCTTAATTTACTAAATACGCAATGTTTTTATTGCCATTTTTATAGTAATTACTTTTTACTTGTAACCCACTAATGTGAGCAAGCTTAAGTGTACTGCATTAAATTATTTGTGTGTAGTTTATATAGTCATGCATACTATCGTAGTGGATATAAAGGATTTACAGAAGTTGTTTTGAAGAAAACATGGTTTTTAAGTGGTTGATGAAATAAATCATAATCATGATTTATTTTGCATTTGTGGATGTTGTGACTCGGTAACATCACCCTGCGAAGATTTTTTGATGCATGCAAAGGTCTTAAGACGCAGATATACGCTAGTGACCATGAGTGGTTAGATTACGTGTTCTGTACTGAGCTCACGCAACGCGTCGTACGTCCAGCCAGTAACAGGACTCGCCCATCAAGGAGCGCTGTCCCAAATTAGACGCATTATTAATTTATTATACATAAAACAAAAGGTATTTTAATTAAAACACGTATACTAAAACATCAATAATAAAATTACCTTTAAAATGGTGAAGGTTTCAGAAAAATACGCTTGATAAATTTTACGTGATTCTCAGTTTTTTATCCGCATTAGACATAACTTTACAAATTAATTTCACTATGTAATATTAAAATATATCAACAATCTAATCTATTTATTAACATAATCTAAAATATTCCTATACTAGCTTTCGCCCGCAGCTTCGCCCGCGTGGATGTCGGAAATTATTCCAAGGGAACTTCCTAGTACCGGGATAAAAAGTAGTATCCTATGTGTTAATCCAGGTTGTAAACTATATGTGTGCCAAATTCCATTCCAATCCGTTCAGCCGTTTCTGCGTGATTGAGTAACAAACATACAAACTTTCACAATTATAATATTAACTATTAAGATTAAGTTATGAAAATGCTCTAATTTAACATATATTTTTTCCAAATTATTAACACTACCTACTCGTTTAGACGCATAGGCATAATATTTGTAGTTATACAGGCTGACAGGGACATCGACGCGAAAACTAATACCATGGATTCAGTACATGAAAAAAATCTGCTGTTCTACACATTTTGACCGCGTCGGTATTGCACTTTTCTATGAAAAAGCAGTTTTTTTTATTAATAACTGACTAAAATTTCAACGCAGGGTTATTCAAAATCATGTACCGAATCCATGGTATAAGTTCTCGCGTCGATGTCCCTGTCACGCTGTATATCAATACAGGAATAATATAAGATCGGTTTATTGAAAAGCATAGGTATTGACAACTACAAATATTATGATGATATTGAAGGTGATCTCAGTATGGTGAAGAGGTTTAAAGCATCGATTGATAAGCAGTTTTGCTGGTGAATCGGAAAAGCGGGGTTCCCTACGTTACGGTGTGGTCTCGAATTACTTAAATGTTTTTTTTCAAAACTTAAGCAACCTCACGAGCAAAAGTCAGCTCATGGTGACCACACCTTTGTCGTAGCCGTAATTCGTCAGTATCCATTAGTAACCTGGAAGCAACACAGTTTAAGGAATTATCACGTCTATGAAAACATTGGGTTTTCTCAAAGCATTAAAAAAGTACAAATTATTATCTCCATTACATACCTACTTTAAAATATCCTATGAAAGAAATAAAACTTTAATATTTCTAATTAACAACTGGCCGGCAAGATAAAGCTACCAGCAACAACCTATTAAAATAAATGTTGCCATGTGGAAAAAACTATCGTGCAAAATATGACAGACAGCTGTACTTTATGTAAGTAGGTATGTTATACGTATAACTGTAAGTTCATTTGGTGGCGATAACATAGGCAATTTACGACTTCCCTTCAGTGGAGCATGGGGGTTGCCAGACGGAGTAGGCTTTTGGATAAATTATTGTACCTAATATGACGCGACCTTGGTACGCTCAGGCTGGTACCAACTAGAATAGATGGCCTTGAACCATCCTCGTCTGAGGCTCGTCAATTAGCAACTATTTGGTATGTGAGTTACTGCTGGGGTTAATTTTAATAGATAGTTGCTTAGGTTAAAGTAAATTGCGTACTTCGTTGCTTTGCATGAAATCGATACTGGGTGTAGGTTTGATTTCATTTTATAATCTAGTTGTGAGTTAATAAGTAGGTACCTACTTACTACCCAAGATAAATGCTTGTAACTTATTCACTCTCATCTAATTTATTATTCAAGTAAAACTTGAAGTTATGGTCAGTCCCAAAATTACTGAAATACGAATCTGAATATTAGATTTTTACGACTAACTATTTTAATAAACACTAGTACTTTACGACTTTCTCGATTCTCACAAGTTCGGCTCGCTCATAAAAATTGCAACGAGCTCACAACTAACGTGCCGAAATGAACCAAACAAAAACACAGCTCATGCCAATTCATTAAAACTTTCCCGCTGATGACCTCCGTCGCAACACCTACTATTTATACCGGGATGGTAGAATTTTCTCCCGACTGGCAACACTAACGGCGCGACAACGAGCCAAAGTTAGATTGCAAGAGGCCATAACCCCGCTTCTCCACTTCAATCTCCCCTATAAGATGAGAGGTGTTTGCGAGATGTCGGCTAGAATTTTTTTCGTGACGCGGATAATCTAATTTGGGTAGTAAATGTTTTTATTAATAAATAAGGCGGGGATGAAAGGCGACGTGGTTTCTTGAATGTGTAAGATAAAGGAGATGCTTCGTGAACTTTGGTTCTAAGATACGAGTAAAGGGTCGGGAAGTTTGGAATGGACAAATTAATTATTAAGTAATTTTGATACTGAGATCCCTTAAACTGCTTTGCGTCATCGATAACTTTGGGTCCTAAAGGGGCCACAGTAATGGTTCTTTGGCCCTTGTTATCACGTAGATGGCAATGACATCGTTCTGTAGCAGCAGTGCCAAGCCTGAATGAATTGAAAAAAGCATTTGCCAATCAATGGAGCTTAGTAGGGATTTTTAACACGTTCGTGTATTTATTTTTAATTGCCTGTAGAAGCAGGATATTCATTTGGGCACCCCAGCCCTGTCACCATAATGTTGTTCCACATACATTGTATGGATAATAATAATAAATCGCTACGAGCTATTTTAGCTCATAGAGCACGTGCATATACAAAAGAATCGATTTATCAGCAACTCATAGCCTTAATAAACTTCTTCATTAGGTACTAGATGAAACGTAGGACGATTATCCGCGAATTTCAATAATGCAGAAAGAAAATTATGTTTATCTCACAGAACATGAATACCTGTCTTCCCTTACCCTCAAGTTTATGTAGGACGAAGAACATATAATCTAGTGATCTACGAAAGTTGTTCTCACGAGATCTTGATACTGATTTATTGATGGCAAGAATCAAAAGTTGGTATCGCACTGGACACTTGTATCAAGACGTGTATCGCGTTGTGTCCTGATCTCGACGTGTTCGCGATGCCATTCCACTGGACAAGTTTAAAGGGCTAGCTGGCTGGCTCTTTAGATAAGAATGGGCGCTAAATCTGCAGGTGTTTGGATTTCATGACCATTTCGTTTCATATGTTTGTTGTTGAGTTGTGTGTTGGTTGTGTTTAAATTGATGAGTCATTTCTTTGGTATTGCTTTCATGTGCATTGCGAATGTATACCTTACCTTTATTATCAGCACACAATCATGTCTACAAAGGCATAATGAAGGTAATAAGGAGACGTTTTCTACTAACCTCCTCATAACATCGGTTTTCTTCTCAATTTTCACGATTAGGTACTTTTTTTAAAGTTGGTCAAAATGCCATTGACAAATTAAGCTTTAACTAATTATAATTTTTAGTTTATCCCATTAAAATATCTGCACCGTTTAACTGTAGCAGTAAGCGAACCGTTTCTTCTACAAAGTAACTAAGGCTACGTTTGATACTGGCAGCGCCATCTATTAGTACAGAAACAAACTAACAGTTCTGTTGATGCTGAAAACATAAGATTTTATGAATGTATCATTTACGTAGGCAGTTTGTTTTGAGACAAACTAAGTATCAAATGAACGTAGAAATATAATATTGTAGAACTGAAAAATTGTAGGTATTTATAGTTTTTGTCAAATATAGAGAATTCTTAGAGTAATCTTTAGAAAACTGAATACACTCAGACTATTATGGATAAATACGTAGGCAATTATAAAACTTAACTAATTAGCTACTCTAAACTACAGGCAGACAACAAAAGTTATACAGGTACCATTGATTGACCCTGTGGGTCCGACGAGCAAAAGAAAAAAAACATGATTCTTGTAGGCAAAATTTGCAAGCATATTTTTATTTATTCATGTTTAATTAAGCGAATCGTGGCTGGATGGCCATTGTCCGACTTACCTGCTCGATTTAAATCGCCCGCAACCGGTTACCGGCCCGTCAACCGACTTTTATTTTCAACAAAATTTATTTACCAAAATATCACGACACGAATCATTCATCACATATAGAATATCCTCAAATATCATCTTCTACAATAATCCTTCACACTTCTCTACACTTTTACACAATGTTTTTAATAGTTTACAGAAGTATTTAAGTATTTTTATTTTTGGCAATTATCAACAACACCACTACCAGCCATCTTGTTTTTGTCTGACATTCTTAATTATCGTGGTTTATGGAAAGGTATACCTACATACTGTCTACTGCAAGTTTCGTTCATTCCGTTTCGATTACATTTTATCGCATCGGCGAGACGTTCGGAATTCGCGCCGCGCGTACTTATCAAAGAGCGCGGGCCGCGCGTCTGCTGCCGAAGCTAACGTTGTCCGTCAAACACCGGGGGCGGGCCAAAGGGACGGGCCTCGGAATATATTCGGCTAACTTCGGAGCGCACCTCTCACTCTGTAGATCGCGAAGTGAGCTGAGTCACAAACAGACAATACGCTCACGTACTGTTGTTTTACTTCATGTTTCTTCAAAAATAAGGACTGGTAAGTGGTTTTGTAATCATATTTTATTGTTTAATGTGTCTGTGTTAAGTTTTGAGAACGCTCATTGAGTAATAACAAGATGTGGCGTCAAACAAGATTGTGTTATTGTTCATCTAGCGTCTGTACTTTTTAAGTGTTTTTGACAAACTTCTCAACCGTGTTTTACGTCACTAAAACTTGAATGATACTTAAAAAAGTACTCTGTGTCATGATTAGAACTTAAAACTGCTTGTAAAGGACATTTGAATAAATTGACTGAAAACATATTTAACATAACCTCAAAGTGACATTTGCAATTACTCTACTCCTCAATAGATGGCGTTGGGTGCAGGAGGCGGGGCTTGCTAACTGCCACACTAGCTTGGACGTATGTCATTTGCGATAATTGAAGGTTAGTTCAGTATTGTCGAAAATTTTAGATAAGCGTTGTTTATTTTATGATCACCCCCGTTCACCCCAGTCGGGTTGTAAATATGGGGTTCTGGATTGGCAGGAAAGTATTTTTAATCCCTCTATTTACTGGCTATAATATATTAGATATGTTTTTGTTTTAATGAAATACAGTGGGCGCCATAACTTTTGTTGTACTCATTTATTTTTATCATAAATTATAATTTTATCTAGTGAATAAATATAATGTTGGTATTTATTGTTCTTATCATATTTTGATTGAGTATAGTTATTTAAAAAAAGTAATTTACTAGAACAATGTTGACTTGAATTGAATTTATGGTTTTGGTTCTTTTGCTGAAAAAAGAAACTTCGTACTACATTTCACTTGTTCGTTGTCAGCTATGAGACGTCGAGAGTGCGTACAACGTTGATCCACTGCGCCTTTGTAGCGTCGTCAGAGAAAAAATGAGTTATAAAAATGTATGACGCTTCTTTTCTGTAAGTGTCAATATTTTCTTTGTAATAAACGACTGAATCTATTTATCATGTTTTTGTTTACAGCTTACACTTGTTGAAAACTTGATATTATTCAAATTGTGCTGGACTGCTGGTCTGTCTTGGTTGGCTTTCAGTTAGATCTCAAGAAAGCTGATAAAATTATGGTGAAATTTAGAATCATATTGATTGATTCGCGGAGTTAAGGAAAAAGTATAGTAACTTTACTGCATATGATTCGAAATGTACCAATTGCCTAATATGTATTTCTGGAATTGTCGATTCGCCGACAAATGTATTAACTTCTTGTGAATCACCTCAAGAAAAAAATTATATTATTTAAAAGCGTCGATTCGCCCGTTTTGGGCGAGTAATTTCGTGCGAATCAACCAATAAGCCTTTTTATCACATTCATCTAGAGTGGGGATGTCAACCATAATATAACATAATCAGCCTGTAATGGTACCGCTTATGGAACACAGGCCTCCTCTCTTCGCGAGGAAGTGGGCTGTGTGTGTGTGTGGTAGGTACCACGCGGGCCCAGTGCGGGTAGGTAGATGTCACATACATATCTTAGAACTGAATATAATAATTAATGAATATAATTGAAGTCACCTTTTGTTTCTTTTTTCATTCAGAGGTCACAAATGTCAGCAGTCCCGCAGGTAGACCTAAACATCTTGATACGAAATATCCAAAAATAGAAATTATTATACTACTTAACAAAAAACTGTCGGTGCCTTGCGGACCGTCCAAGGCGTTGTTGGGGGCCGTCTCTTGACAGATTTATAGCGTGCGTGGCTGTTACTCGTACGCACTCTGGCCCCCCCTCTCCCCCTCGCCTGCACCCCGCGCCCTTCGCGACCCGCACGCCATCCCCTTCTCACGAAAATTAAATCGTTCCATATTTGAAATTCTTTTAAAATCCCACACCGATTGAATTTTTGTTCCTCTTTTGCATTTTTGTTTTTTTTTTTATTTAAGGCACCTGAGTTTTGTTGGTGACTGTCCGCTGACGTTGAGACCTCTACATTATTTATTATAACATTTTTTTATTACAAAATATCTTCAACTATTCAAACTGTTCCGCGGCACTATAGTTTTGTTGAACTTGTTGTTTAAAAAACAGTGTTCACCCTTTTTAGTACTTATTTTTCGAGTTTGTTTGTTTGTAGGTAGGTAGGTATATTTTGTTTCCTTACGTAGTCGTCAATTAACATAATCCTGATACCTCAAAACTATTACTTCGCGTTCGCATCCTTTTAAAAGCAGAAATCCCTGAAAAGATTTATGACTTAACAATCCGACTTTCTTACACGAAAAAAATCCACCAGTTTTTTGTAATGAAAGCAAAAACTTAAAATTTACGATCGTCACAAACAATGATAGTAATGCATCACTCGTCATAATGGACAGATTACGTCTGTCTGTCTGTCTGTACTCGACAGATTTACGAGTTGTTGCATAATAGCTAACTGTTCATGAAGAAAAAACGTTGCATTCATTCAAACATTCATAGAAACGGTTTTAGTAATTATAATTTGAAATTAAATTCGAACTAACGGTTTTGGATTTGAAATTAGAATTTGATAAAGCGGCCAGTTTTACGTTAATATAAATTTGAAAAGCGTTATTTCTTTTAAATTGAAAGTAACTTGAAACGTCAAAATATTTGACCTTAGCATGCAATCAAAAATAAATTCAAAAGTTACCGTAGAAAAAATTCGTCAAAGTTTTGAAGTCAACGGTTTCCCCAATAGAGTAGCGCCTTTGAAAATACGAGTCTTTATTTATATTATGAATTTATATACGAAGAAATAAAGATTCGCCACCGGTCAACTTCTATGACAAATGTTGTAGGTAGATTTATTGATTTGTTTCTACGAATCTTAAAGTAATTTATGGTAAATTTTTGTTGTTTCTTTCAATTCTATAATAGATGTTTATATTGAAGACCTAGGCAAAGGACAATGCTCGAAACTTTCAAGAATAAAAAAAAATCGAAGTTTTATAACACAACATTAGTAAAACAAGGATTAAGATAAAACACAGATTTTACTAGGTTACATTTCTTAACAGGCATTAAAGCTAAAAAACAACTATTATTTTGGGTTTAGTTGAAGTTCTCTCATTAACTCGCATTCAAATCATTAACCATCTTGAACATAATGTGAACATTAATACTCCTAAATAAAAACAATAAAACATTGTAAAAAAATGTCAAAAATCTAATAAATCAAAATGGCCGTCACGTACCCACCATATACAGGTTGTTCAAAACAAACGCACATTTATTTAGAAACATATTAAGCTAATTAATAATAAATCCAGTGTCCCGGATTACGGTGACGCGCCGGGACAAATGTTTCCGGTCGCACACGGAACGGCTTTTATTTATTTTTATTATTTTTATTTACGAAATAAAAATTTATGGTCGTCGAGACCGCCTTCCGTGAGATTTAGCGAGTGTGTCATAGACTCGGGGAGCTGAAAACTCGATCTGAATTGAATTATGTACGTTTTTAATGGTTTCGCGGTTCGTACGTCGAAAAAGGTTTTGGTAATGTATTGGCGGGATTGTGTTTGTGTGATTTAAATTCATATTATCGGCAGACAAGTGGATTTTAGGTTGTATACATTTTTTTTTGCAATGTTTTTGTCATATTTTTGATACTGTATTTGGGGCAATGTAATTAATGCAATCTTGAGAAATGGAAGTCACTTAGTCAATAATTGTTAAAAAAGGTCAACGTGTTAATGTGAAATGTGTCGAATTTAAAATAACAAAATAATAATAAAATTATAACGTTTATTAATCAATTTATCTCAAGATTTATTTAAATATCAACTCATCGAAATGGTATATTATACTATTTATTGATAATATTCAATACTTAGATAAGTAGCATTTTTGACTTCTATTTTTAGCTTTCTAATTTTAAATTGGATAGGTAGTTTCACACTAATATTTGAGAAGGCCATAGACTAGCAACCAGCTTCCTTAAACAATTTTAATTATGCAGCTTCTTCATAATTTTTTTTGGGAAGCCTGTTTGTACAAATCATGATTACCCGGGCCCTGGTTAATAAAACTCAAAAATTGTAAATTGTAGATGACAGGCTACAATTTTACAAGTTTCTGTTTAATCAAAATTACAAGTTTCTTTGTCATGGTGGAAAATTTACAAAATTGTAAAATTGTACCTACAATTTTACATATTTCTGTTTAATAAACATTTTCAGTTTACGTATACAAGTGTAAGTTTACATATTTGTAGGGAAAACTACTTTATTGAACACATTATTGTAACTACAAGTTTACGTATTTTGTAAATTGTGTGTCAAAACTTTACAATTTTGTGACTCAACTAAAGAAATTAAAATATGATATGCAAAAAAATGGTTCTAACAACTAATAGTAAAATGAATGATGTTAGTGATGATGTTTAAATGATTGAACAGCAACGGCGAATTTTTCGTAAAAGGATACATTTTACTTTTAATGTGACAAATTTTTCGATCAACAAAAAATTTCGGGTAAGCAAGACTACCGTCGAATATTTGATAACAAAAATAGGGCATTTACAATACGAAGAAAAATGTAGTCCGTACACCGACAGAGCAAATTTTAAAACTTACAGTTTATGTAAATTGAAATTTACAACTAAATATTTGTAAAAACAATATTGCCATCGAAATCTACAGGCGTTTTCTACATAATATGTAAATGTTTATTAAACTGCACTTACGAATTGTGATAATTGTAAGTTATTTACTTGTTACTTTCTTACATATTTGTGAGGTTTATTAAACAGCACATGTAGTTTACTACATGTGCTGTTTAACTTAACAAATATGTGACTTTTTTACAAAATTGTAGGATTGTAGCGTTTATTAAACAGGGCCCTGGTAGATGCTTGCTTCGTTAAACCAAAGAAGTGTTTATTCAAACAGTTTTAAGGAACCAGGAAGCTTCACGAGTATGTAACTATAACGTTAGCTATAAAATACAGCTTCAAGTTCCACAGACCTTAAATAAAATAGACCCATAAAGCCGTAACTTACTTAAAACACGTCTAATGATTTATTTCTGACAACACTTCACAAATGTACCTCCATTTACTTTCCTTACCTTCTTAATATAGTCAAACAGCTATTGTTAAATTACATGAAACAATCAGCTTGTTAAACAGAGAAAGAAACACTATCTACGTCAATTTATCTGCAGCCGTACGCTAGGCTGACAAACACACATGCACGCAAACAATAACTTGTAATACAAGGCTGCGTACAAATTTAGTTATACACCCACTCGGGACCGACACGATTATTTATAATAAAACCCTTTTTTATACGATTTTGTTTCCGATTCAACATAAATAAGATATGTTATTTAAAGTCAATATATCACTTGACAGGTGGTAGGCAGCCATTTTTATTTTTACACACTAATTAATACTCAACAGCCTAAAGAATAAAGGTGTTATTCGCTTGGCGCGAGCATGTACTCGGGACGGGCAGACGTTTCATAAGATTTATACATATATCAAAGTAAGGCTTTGTGTGAATGTAGTGAGAGATTTTAATCAACGTCCGAATGCAACGGCAATAAGGGGCCCGGTTCGATTCCCGGCTCGTACAGGACGGTTGATGAGATTAATTGAGTTTAAACGATTAATTAAAGATTTCTTCATACAGATGTGTATCAGTTTCTTGAAGACGAGACGTATTTTTGAGTGAAAATTAAAATGTCCGAATGTATTTGTAAGTCGAAATGTATTTAATACTTTTACGAATTGCTTCCGACTTATTAACTGTAATGAATAAATCTTTTCGTTAATTTATTTTATGTTTCGGCGTCCATTTTTATTCATTGGACAATCCATTGAACTAAGTGGGCAATACATCGATAAACAAAGTGCAAGTTCGTCCTGTAGGTCATGTAGATGACGTCACAGCGGCGGACATCTTGGATGAAAGCGATTAATAACAATGTTTGATAATAATAATGAAGTGAACCACCCTGTATATAAAACATGGCTACTAATCACAGGATAACATCCACATAATAGCTCCAGGAACAAAATTACCGCAGTAATGATGTTGTAATTCATTGTAATAATTGTAATATAATGGCCGCCAACCATACCAACTTATTGAATACACAACGACTGTAATAAAACATCGAACAGCCGCTAAAAGTATTTTATATATTTTTCAATAATATATGCAGTACATTTATGATAAACAATGTTTTCAATAGTTAGAATACAGCCAGGCTCAAGTCCTTAATAAAATAGTATTTTACCCACTGCCAGATTACATAGAAGGTTATTGACTCCAAGCACTACAGATCTTTCGTAATCCGTGTAATATTTATGCGGAAACTGTACCAACTATATTACTGGTAATCATAAAATAACCGCCTTACTCGAAGCCAATGTGACCACTAACGCCATCTAGCAAAGCAATAAAAAAACTAATGAGTCCTGACTTGCTTAGAGTTGAGCTATAAATATTAGTCTGTTAGTATACTAGGGTTAAATAGTCGAGTGTGGATTTTTGGGTAGATTTTTATTTTTTCTAAATAGTGTTGTCAGTAGTGATGGGGCTTCGTTTGGGCAGCGGAGTGTTAGTGAGGCGCGTTGCGTCGGCGGCTGACGCGGCGGCGAGCGCTAATCGATGCGCGCCACTGCGCTGTCTTCCGACGGCGGCCATTACGCACCTTTATGGCCACCCAGCCCCCGTCCCCCGCGCCGCTCTAAGGCGGCACATGACGAATCAATATGCCGCCAACCGACTCAACACTTATTTATTTGACACGATTTATTAGCCGAATGCCTGTAAACTTTTATGCGCCCCTCTGTTCTCATCCCCCCACCCGGCCCGCGAGGGATGCTTTATGATGGACACAGCAGTGATAAAATTCTATGTTTCGGCTGCCGTCTACTTTTATTGGGAATCGGAACAGATGTCTGGATGAGACTAGAGGGAGCGAAATTACTATTCGAACGCCGAATAGTAAATGTTCCTCCTGTGTTGCTTTTAAAGAGGTTACCATCTAGGCAATAACCATTTCTTTTTACAATTCGCTTCATTAATTACCATTTTATTTTGCCGGGCGGTGCAATTAACATTAGTTACTTTTTTACCGTCGCAAGCGCTCAGCGACCGCGGTGTAGAGACAAAATGTCGGCAGGAAATGTGTAATTTTTTCACAAATATTGCGGAAGGAAGACGGTGGCTTCCTCTGGGCTGTTTAGATGGTTTTTATGCTAATCGTGGAGATTTGCTGGGTTTTCTTTTAGCGCGACAATTATTCACGGTGTGCGGTCGCGGCTCGGCCTTTAAGAAATTAGCGGTAGGGAGACCATGGTGCCGTGGGAACTGACTTGCGTCCCTCCCACTTACTATTATACGCTTAATCGTCACCATACTTATCCAGAACAAAATACAGGAACACAGTTTATCAGAATCTACAAAGAAGTCTTATTCCCGAGGGCGTTTTGTTTTAGGGAAACTATATACAAAAAGACAGGCCACAAACAAAAAGTTATAAACTAAGTTACTAAGTTATGAATGATGATGTGGGAACGAATAAAAAATATTAGTTACAAGTTTATTGAAATTAATTACTTAATTGTATGCGAATGTATTTGCATATAAAAACATCATCCCTATTGAAACGGAAATAAACCCTTTCATTGAAGGTACAGTTATGGCATAAAATATAAAACCAAGAAACTACAAGCCATATAAGGACTTGTTAACTACATAATTAGTGACGAAGCCTCATAAATCATTCATTACGAGTAAACAGGTAGAAAATTACACGTACCTCGTTACCATCCCCTTCCAACCTACCAAGCATACGTAAGAATAAGAACTTATTAAAACTATTTACAAACACACAAACATTGCAACGCTGGCAACATTAGCTAACGCCGCACTTATTTTTTATGTCCCCAACGAATACTCAGCATGGTCGCCGTAAGTTTTAATGGACGATATACATGCATAACAGTGCTTTTACGAGTAGGTAAAGACAAAGCTAACGACTTAGCACCAATAAATTAATTTGCCGATAAACACGAGCCGACCGGTGCCTCTTCAAACGGAAACGTGTACTTTAATTAAAAATGACCATCCCCTAATGACCTTTGGGTATTAGATTAAAAAAATATCCATGCAAATAATGCCGTAAATATTTTCTGTTTGTGTGTCGCGTGACATTTAATCTTACACTCCTCATGTAAACGCAGCACGGGATTTTTTCCCCTCGCAAATTAATGAAGATTCGTAAATAACACTGCCCCGTTTGACAGTCCGTCATATGGCATATGGTAAGCATGTAATTATTTACACCGCACACCGCACCAAGCTCGTATCGTGTCCAAACTCAATATTTCACTAATGGAACTTATAAACGAGTCGATTACTATTGGGGAACTAAATTAATCGATTTATATCGATTAAAATGTAACAGCAATTAATACAATAGTCGATTATAAGCATCGAGCGTAATTACTAATTAGTTCCAAAATTCGAAATATGGGCAGTTGAAAGAAATTCTTTTATTTTAAATGGCAATGGGTTATTTTGTTAAGTGGCAAGAATTTTATAACCGCAAGGTGCCTTAAAATTCTTGTCGCCGTCGTCCAGAACATCGCTGTCTCTTTGATATTGATAAAAATGTTTCCAGCAGAAGCTTTTTACGTCCAATAAAAGTCGAAAATATAAGAACAGGAAGTGTTTTGTAGACCCATTGACCTACATATTATTATATTCTGTCAATGACGATGCCAAATGTATTTGATGAAATGTTCGAAACGAATGAGCAAGGAAGCATTTGAGTGGAGTCGAGACCTTTGTACAAGCTCGGTGTTATGAAGGCGCGTGTCGTGTGCATGTAAATGTAAAACAATTTCATCTACCCGCTTGTGAACGACGGACGGGAGAACCCGTGAGCCGTTCCGTTTCACACGTCGACATTGTAACTCCACCCGCTCCGTTCCATACTCGAATGCATAACAGACAAACAGGCTAATCCCGGCGTTATCGTAAATTGTCAGTTTATGACGTGCGGAACGGCCGCGGGGCCGGGGGGGGCGCGGGGCAAGGGGAAGAGTTTTCTAATTTCGCCCCCCTGCGCCCGTTTTGATGCGCTAATTCGTGTAAGCAGTTTCTGAACGTGCTTGTTTCGAGTTCACTTCAATTTGCCAACGATGAGTTTGCTAGTCAGCCGCTCTTACTCGCCCACGCTTAAGGTCGGGATTGAGGGGACTACTCGCCTGCATTACTTTGCAAGGTTATCGTCGGCTTTTACATAGAGTTGCGCAATTTACATACATTTGTTTGTTCGGTTTTTAAATTGGGGAATTATCTGTGTTAATCGCGATGTTGTTTTGCTGAAGGCCCCCCCTAGCAAGTTTTAAAGTTATGTTACATACGCATAATATTATTTATTTATCGTATTCCATAAAAGACGGACGGACGGTCAGTTAATATTACATTACAACAGAACATATCAAAGCGCGGCGCGCGATGGGATCTCGGCCTGCGCGGGCGCATCAGCAATTAATACTCTTCATTTAATCGATTCCTTCAATTATTCCACCTTGATATATGTTAATCCTTTTCGGTCTCGGCCTCCCCGGGATATTGTTGGCTATAATTACGTGGGAGGCGACCTCTATTGACAAGTATTGATGTTTTTAATCTGATGTTAGGATAAGACGTTAGTATGCGTTCGTCCGTCCGTCCGTCCGTTGATTTGTGGCCGGCCGGCTCATTGCCTCGTAATTATTGGATTTCGGCGCGATATTTATTGGCATTTCTTCTCACAGTCGCCTTGATTTATCATTGGGCTGTCATACGGGAGAGAATTATTGCGATGCGTGCCCGTCCAGGGAGAGCGTTCCATAATCGAAGTGTTTTTTTTTTTCGTTTATTAACGCTGAATCCCCGAAGGTACATCCAATACGTCATATTTCAATACGTTACGCGTTAGGACACATGATCACCTCCATTAAGGCGCGTCTTCTCCCGACGGATTAGCGCCGTCAGTGCGGCTCGAGTAATGAGATGGCGAAAAATATTGGAAATAACACGCGACAATAATAAACGTATAATAGGGGAACGTTCGGTTCGCAGCTGCGGCCCACCGACACTAGGGGGCGCTACCGGCGCGGTTTATCGCTCATCGATGATTAAAACCGAGTTCAATCGATTAATTTATTTTAGTCGATTAATTTTATTCGATAATAATATTTTATGGCTGCTGAAAAATTAATAGTCGATATTTATTTTAGTTTTACAACTTTATAATGATGTTGGAAACTCTTTGGAAACTAGTTTGGTCATAGATTTATTAATAGTGAACAACATCGATATAACGCTTTATTTCACGGAGGTGATAAAACTAGGTTGTGATTAACGACTCAATCAAAGTTATTTATAACTTATTAATTTGTAACATAAGCTTATACAGCCTCTTGATTAAGTGGATACAAAAGTTGACTTTCGAAAAACCAATTTCTTAGAAAATATTATACTTACGTAAGTCATAAAAAACTCTACAAAATTAAATCTACCACGCAGTAGGATAGGTAACTTCTAAGAATTTAGGTTGGTATCTAATTGAAAGTATGTTTATAATAGTTTCATACTTTCTCCGGAGTTTTGCAAATAAACTTATTTTTTGTATTACGGTTAGTACTTATAACAGTAAGATAAGGATCTCAACCGAAAAAATATTTACCTGTTTCTCCTTATCACAAATGAGTCCTTTAATTTCAAACTACCAACGCCATCTAGTTTCAATAGTCTGAACTAGTTTATTACCAGTCGTAAAACCTGACATTTATTTTCACTGCCAAACAAAAGCACAAAAAGTAATCCTTATTAAAATGTATAAGAAATAATAACACGTCTTTCACGCGACTTAATTGACTATAAAGTAGCCTGCATTTTCCCGCGCAAGCAATGGTGTTCGCGCCAAAATGATGGATTAACGTCACACGAGTATTTTCTTTTTAAAAACGCAAACAAGAGCTCGCCGGCAAAATTGCATCCAGCTAATATTCCCTTGCCAATCATGTTGTTCAGTCAATTTTCAATTTTCCCGTTAATAAGGACGTCAACTCCCGTCTCGAACAATATCAGCCGGTTTTATTACTTTTATTGAGGCATAACAGTGTTAGGAATATGGAAGAATACAATTTTCATTTATAAATTAATTTTGTTTTAGCTAATTGGTTTTAATTAGAATTCTAGGTTTTCTGGGAGATAATTGGGGATCAGTTTGATTATCTTAGCGGTAAAGTCGGATCGTTGACGGAGTCAGCAGAGAAATTTAATTAAGTAATTAGGTAATACCGGATACCTAATTTAAATAATAAGTAAGTAAATAAAACCATGAATACCCATTTCTTGCTTATAAAATTATTACGGTACTAGCTTTTGCCCGCAGCTTCGCCCGTGAGGATGTCAGATACGTAAACTTACCGCAACGCACACGCCAGTAAAGCTCTCAATCTTCCTCATGAATCACTCGGCCCATTTGGTGAAAACCGTATGAAAATCCGTTCGGTAGTTTTTGTGTTTATCGCTTTCAGACAGACAAACAGACGCGACAGGAGAACTTTGTTTTATAATTGTCTATATGTATATATATATTGTAGTGATAATATTATATACTTAATTTATATTATGTCAGTGATTATTTTAACTTAGGTAGAAGTATGTTCAATTGACTAGGAACCTACTTAAGTAGTAATTTTTTTTTTGGCTCGTCCGTTGTGTTTTCTACTAACCGAGTACGTATGAGTCTATCAGTTTGCTTACTGAGTAGATAAGAATGTTTATCAAATAACTTCACCAATTAAAAAACAGAAAAAATAAACTATGATTGAAATTTATCTCTATCAAAGAAATAGCTATTTCGATACAACTGTCACTAAGCAGAGTGGCGCAGTGGAAGCGTGCTGGGCCCATAACCCAGAGGTCCGTGGATCGAAACCACGCTCTGCTAGAAACACTTTTTGCGTTTTTATTTTTTTCAGTATGCATTTTCTTGGTTTCTTTTCGATTATTTTTAATATTATATAGATTTTGAATGCTTAAACTATAGTTTTGATATTTTTCAACGTGTTTTTACTAGCGCCATCTATAACATAATTTTGCTTTCGTATCCAAATACTTCTCTTGAGATAAAACTGTTTGATTTCTAACAACTTGTAGCAGGAAATATCGACATAGCTCGCCTTTCCTGAGCCATCTAACTTCTTTAATAGTTTTTTCTTCTGCAACTTCAAGACTTCTAATCTCAAAAATAGGGTGACCAACATACCTAAAAAAACAGTATTTGTTTCGAATAAAAATTCAAACATGGCGTAAGTAAGATTATTACTTCGTAAACTCTGTATAGCCCAAACATAAGAAACTCATAGACGTATCAAGTCCATTAGCCGACCGTCACAAGAGATTTATGTTTAATTGAAATCGTCGAGTTTATTGTGGTGCCATGATTTATTCCATTTATTCGAAGCGGACGGCCGATAGCGGTGCACTTTCAATTGCCATCGCTCACGGCTACGGGACTCAATAACAATAGACATTGTTTGATTACGTGTTTAAAAGTTGAATGTTTGTTTTTGTTGATTTTAAACGGTGGGTGATCGTGTTGTGTCGGTGACTCGTGGTTGCGCTGATGGCTCAATTATGGCGCTGTTGTTTTAGTGGCGTTTATTGAATTTTGATGGGATACGGGCAATCTATTACATGCATCGTTGCTATTACAAAGTATTCGATAAATTAATTATAAATATTTACCTTACTATTTTTAAGGAATAATTATTGTTTAGATACATTTTGTGTAAGTACGACTATTTAAATCACTCACTACATTGTCTAAGATAAATTAATTACCACAGAACAGTTTACAAAATATACAAGTAGCTACTAGCTATAGGAGCTAAGAGGCTTATAATTACTGCTTCGTCAATAGCACCGGCGTATCGCGTGTCCGCGGTATTGAGTATTAATTCCCTTCAAAGTGAATGGGCAACATAATTCATTCGTTTATTTGGCATTTTAATTCATATATCTACGCAGATATTGATGTCGTGTGCGACTGTAATTCAATCTTTGTGTTTCGCAACCAACAGTCCCTTGATAATCTCATGCTAAAAGCAATAATTTATTCACTACCAACTTATACACACCGCGTATCTATATATTGACATCTCTTTATTACTCCTACATGAATAATATTATTATGAATCCTTAACACGCGCAAACAGAAAAACAAAACAGCTTTTGCCTCGCAAAATACACACTTAACACAACACAATAACGTCTAAAATAAACAAAACCTAACTGTAGGTCAAGTCAAGAATAAACGAACGCATACATTTCCACAAATCCGTGTCAAGAATCGAAGTGGAGTTTAAAAAAAGGAGCTATCCTACTGACACGAAGCTTTAATAAATAATTCCTTTTCACATGTTATTATTTATTGGACGCCACGCAAGCCAGCCTCCGACGGGACTATAACGATGACGAATACGAGATACGTTTGTAAAAAACCCTTTTGAGTCTTGACGCGTGATATATTCCTGCGCACGAGTGTTATAAAGAACGCGGCGGGGTGCGCGCGCGCCGAGCGCTGATTGGCCCGCGTAATGACTCCATGCGCGGACGTTCCGTTTTCGAAGTACGACTGTGACGTAGACTAATGACTGCCGTATGGTAAACCAATGACGGATAGGCACCTCTGAACCTATTGTGTATGTGGTATATAGGAGTTGCGCCGGCGTTGAAATATTACGTCGATTTGCCAGTTCTGCGCACAACGGCTAGCTCAAGACTAATTCTAGGTCATAATTTATAGCAAAAAGATTGCAACTCTGTTTGATGATAGCTATATTGCAAAACTATTAAACTGCCGCACGATTTAATGATATTGATAGACATTTGATATTGTGCATACTAACATAGTTATAAGTTTCTGTTGTTACTAACCATTATGGATCAAAGTTGTCTAATTTAATAAATGAATTGAATTGAATTGAATTGAATTGAAAATTTAATCTTATGATATGCGTCAGTGCTGCTGAACACAAAAACTATATAAGTAGTTATATGTGTTAACAGCATTAATCAATTCGTGTGACAAGTAACATTTAACAAAAATCTATTTATCGGTCAATCCGCTCTGAATCCGCAAAAAATCTGCCGCCAACAAACTAATAAAAACGATTATCCACTTTAACTTATTTCGAATGCAATGTTGAAATCCGATAGCATGTTCCTCTTATATTACCTTCAAGAAACCGTACCTCATAGGGGCAAAAAGACCGTGGAGTCAAATTAATTTTGCATAAAGCATGGAAAAGTAATTAAATATATCAGAATGACCTAAAGCATTAGTTATCAAAAACCCTCTATCTTCAACGATAGCACAAACACATTGTCACTACTCATTTTTGCGTTCAATATCTTCGAAAAAGTAAAACGCAGTTGCAGCAACCGCTGCAACTTCAACACGAAACTTACATACACACTCAGGACAAAATGAGGCAAGTTCTTATGAGAATGCCTTTTGCTGGGACAAGATAAACCATTCAAACTGCCAGTAGGTTTTAAAAATCTAAACTGATCAGCAAGGATCAAACTGTTAGTGTCCTCGTATATTCAAGCTCTCAATGCACTCCCAAAAGACTTTCCTTCAAGTTATTAACTCATTACCGTCTACAAGACTCTCCAAAGTCCTCGCACCCAAAATCCTAATCAATCTTCAATTTCCTCACCTCAGTCCAGTTAAAAACATGTGTGTCATCGTTAGATTGGTACTAATGAATCTATCAATCCCCCGGGAGGCATACATTGTCCGGCCGGACGGCGACGTGTGGCCAACTTACCGGCAAGATTGATTAGTTCGGAAATTTGCTTGTATTTTAATTGATTAAGTATACAACTTGGTCCCCGTGTGATTTTATATTTTCGTTGATGGGTACCGGTATGAATTTTGTTTTTGAAATTGTTAATTAATTTCGACCACCCTGGTTAATAATAGAGTTGGCTACTCGTATCATGGTATGTATGTATGATTGATTTCTTAAGTCACTGAGTTATGCCTTATGTGAAGCTCAAAGTACCTAACATTGATCAGCCTAGATTTTTTGGGGTTTCAATTCAGCAACGGTAAGGACATCACCATCAATAGTTTATTTTTACCAAATCTGGTAGGTGTTTCTTCATTTAAAACTCTCAGTAGGACTCAATCCGGGCCCGTTTCAAGTTCGGCCACAGTCTTACACTTCATACAACAATCTTTCTCAGGCCTACGTAAACGAAATCGTTGGTTTCTGCAAATCAGACAAAACGAAATACAATTTTTTAATATAGGTCCTACCTACAGGATGGAACGCAGCTTTGTCAACCAGCCTCTTAAAAATATACCCATTTTTTAAACAAAAGCCTTGCATAAAATAAAAATGCAGCAGAGAGCTCCCAAGTCCCACCACAAAGGCATGGCGCCATCCATCTACATATAGGAACATTAGTCAAGGAGTCGGCAACAAGTGCTTTGACCTAGTTGAAACCGTCTTAACGTAGGACACGGATTTAGTGTTCACACTATGAATTTATTATTTTTATTTTTGATAGAAATACGAGAAACTTTTTAAATTCGGGTTGATTTTGTGCGAAATTTTCCTAAAGAAAATTAGGACACCCTATCTCTTTCTGTGATTGGATAAAAATAATATGACAATGACGTAAAAAAATGAGCAGGAGCAAACCCTTGCGTTCTAACGACAAAATAGTACCTAACTACTGCTTATCCTATTGGCGAGCATCGTAATAAATATAATACTACGTTCCCTCATAGTTATTTTATAAACCTGTGTTACCCGGAATTTATACCGAGGCTCATTTTCAACTCAAGTACATAACATCACGTATTCATCCAATAAAGTATATAAAATTATAGATATAAAAGTAACATCTGGTACAAAAATCTTTTCGCTCATTGATAGCTTCTTACTCATTTGTATTTATCGATAATTAGGTAGGTATTAACGACGTCTACATGGCCTTTCTTTAATCTACCTTCGTGTACGCATGAAAAGTAAAGAAGTCATAACACCTTTGTACCAACACTACCAGCCCACCTTGACCCAGTTACCGAGTCGACCTCGGACCCACTGCACTGGTGTCCCAAATCAGTGCGCTATCCAGAAACTCACACATTCCTTGGATGTAAACACTGATTATTTTAAGAAAGACTAGCACTCAGTATCTGTAAGGGAAAGTCGCTTAGCTTCTTGAAAAGGAAAAAAATGTGCATAGAGACACCTTGCTTCACTTGTAGCCCACTCTAACTTCTTGGTCGTCCATCTACAATAGTAAATTATATTAAAAGTAAATTCATCTAATGTAAATAGAAATAAACTTATGTTTTCTGTACACTCTACAATAAAGCTGTATCTCAGTTATGGTATAAGAAGAAAGAATTGTGTATCGTTTTAGAAAAAAACACACGATATCACGATATTAGAAAAAAAAGAAGAAAAATGTCTTGCAGTTCGCCAATTTCTATCTCTTTCAACGCTATGGTCTAGGCTCCTACCTGTAATACTTTAAATAACTTTTACATTTCACTCTCATTCCTACAACAATCATGCTACAACCACATGCTTAACCGCATTAATCTGCACTCACACGTCCTACCAGCGCGGAAACAGAAATTATAATAAGCAATTATCAGCAAGCCTTCAATACAAGGTGCACTTGCAAGCGTACGTAATTTTTTCCAACTACCCACATAAATCAAAGGGCCCGCCCCCCTCTAATGGGAATTATAATTGATTCCCTCCCAAGCTAGGTAGTTTTTGTGATCGTAATGCAGGATTTAAATTTGTTTGTCGGTATATCTTTGTACAAATATTGGAGTATAATCTATGTGAGCTAATTAAATCGCATTGTTGCTTGATTAATTGGACATGATATTATAACGACCGAACCCAATAACTGTCAACAACCTATCTATCACCAGTTTTGGCAAACTGGAGATAGAAAAACCGATCTATCTATGGTTTTAACGTCCCAATAATCTGTCAGAGACTAGGAATCCTATGGAATGTGACACAGTGACAGATAGAATTATACTGTCTACCAATAGCGATCTGTCGTTTACTCACGATAGGTTATTGGGTTCGGCCGAGGTAGGTAAGGTTTTTCCGAAATGATCAATTATGAAAGAGAAAAGTCGTGCTCTGGACTCTGGATAGTTTGGAAAATAAGCCATATCCGGCAATATTTTTTATTACATGGGCATGTGTAATGTATATAAAGCATGACTTGTACTCGATTAACGCAGAATAAACGATCCAAAAAGAAACTCAGTAGCAAACTCAGTAGCAAATCATCAATGACATTAAAAACTTTTGGCTCATCCAATCCAACACAATCGTATACTAACATGACACTCAATATTTAATAGTCACTGTCGTACAGAAGCCACAGAAAATCATTTCATTTAATAGAACTAAAGCGAATTCAACTAGTCACGGGTAAACGACGATTAATAAACTTTACTGTGAGTGAGCTCAAGAGTAGATTGGATAGAGCGTCAGTTCAGTGGTCTGGGTAGCAAGTTCGATTCGTAGTTAACATTAAAAGGACTCGTAAGTACTAAACGCTGAACAGTGATCGATCTTTTGTTTGAGAGAATTCTAAAATGCCGCAGTGTCACGAGGGGTTTTCGACACTGGACTATCCGGATGGAGTGCACGTCAAACCGCTCCAAAAGTTTAATTTAGTTAAGTATTTTTGTAATATCAGAGTTCTAGAGCTCAGTCTACCCAGTCAGAATCGGTGATCAGGTAACGCAGAACTGACCATCCATTTACGGACTGAAAACTGATAAAAATAAAAAAATGAAAAATATGGGTGAATAATAATTATATCGAGGTTTAGTTTTAGTTTATAAGTCAAAAGATGTAGGTATATTGCAAATCAAAGAATATCCGTTTCTGTATAGGTAGATATCCGTTTCTGTTTATCTGCCAGACCAACAATATACCCGCTACCCAGTCCATGGCTTAGTTTGGCATTATAGCAAGCAACCATCTCAAAAAAATTATTGATCACTTTATGCACATTTAAGCCTATTTGGGTGTAATCAAAACTCAATGCAGCTCTACTATGCAACTGTAACGTCACAATAAGCTCCGAATTCAAATCAAAAGAAAACAATAAAAATCGCGTGTACCTCCAAGCAGCGACATGACATCACAATTAGCTCGAAATTCAAACTAAATTCGAAATAATGAGACCACGTTCCATGCTAACCAGTGACGTGATGTCACAATTAGTTCTAAATTCAAAAGGTGTTGAAAAACCGTATCGTTTGTATTGCACGTGTAAGGTGGCTGCGGGGTGCAGCGGGCCCGGGGCGAGGGGGGGGAGCGGGGCGCACCTCGATCGATGGCGACGTCGTTATTCGGGCGACAGCCTTTGACGACGTCGCGGATGCGTTCCGCTTGCGACCGCCTTTAATTTCTTCATTTGTATGCTGATTTGTGATTGAGAGAATTAGGTTGTTGGAGTATTTGTGGAGAGCCCTGGCATGGATTATGCAAAAGTCCTCTTTCAGCGTGTCCATATTACTTCCCTGAAAAAACTGGGTATGTGTTCGATATATCGTTGTTGTGTGAAAAGAGAAATTCTGTCTTCGCTATGCTATGTAGGTATAGCCAGTCATTACGTTGATCTCCTGGTCGCAAACGCGACTGCTGAGCGTTCTCCTGGGTTCGATTCACGGGTCGGGAAAAGTGTGTTATTGGGTTTTTCTATTAAGAATTTCTTAGTAACAGCCCGGAGTTTGGAAGTTGGCGGTGTGATTACCCCGTGCCTCGGAACCCACGATACGCCGTTGGTCCTACACCTGATCTCTCTCCGGTCGTGTCGGATTGTCGTCCCATCGCACTATGAGAGTAAGGGAAGAATAAGTGCACCTGTGTCTGTGCACACTTGTGCACTATAATATCTCCCGCGCCGAAACCAGGTCTCCGCTGAAATTGGTCGCCATGGCCCAAATTTTGTCAGGAGTACTATTATTATAGTCATTCGAAACCTTTCTCACAATTCCTATTGCCTTTGCAATGAAAATAGCTTTCCGAACAGCCCCAAGTGGAGCACACCCGGGCTAGGTCCACGCCTCCGCGGACGCGTGACTGACGGACGTCCGCACACTAGCAAACCTCACCCCCACACTAACACATCACTCTGTATACACACTACTCACTCACACAACACGCTGTATACACAGGACGTTTTGACACTTGACAGATGTGTGCCCAGAGTGATGGGTGGCGCGCGCCGCGAAAAATACGAGGGAATGTTTGAATATGGAATACTGAGAGAGTTTTATTTATGCCCCTATTTGTGATTGGCAGTGCCAATTGATTCTTGGGTCTAGAAAGTTATTGAATTACTTTTTGAGAGTACCCAAATCCTTTTTAAGGGTATTTTAACGGTTATGACTGTAGTGGATGTTGATTCTGCTGGGGCATTTTCCACTTGCATTGACAGATTACCTTCTCACTTACTTCGTGCATTGAGAAATGTCAAGCGACAACGACCTTTGTACCGACAGCGACTGACAAAGAAAATTTATAAATAATAATATGAACAGCGACCGACAAGTGACATCTAGGCTAGACAGACAACTACAATCGTCGAGTGAATTAAAAATAATGTTGTTTAATCCACTGAATAACAATTGACAAGAGATGACGATTAATGTTTTGTTACCAGAATCAGCAGATCAGATACCAAAACTGACACATTTGACGAAAAACGAAAACGAAAAGTCCCCACTTGTTAGTCATAGCTCATAGCACCCACATTGTCGTAGTCAACTGAAGGACCATTCCCACTCACTGGCATCATTGTGTCGTCCGCACACGGCGAGCCAGTTATCTGTCACCAGTTACTAGCACGCTGTCCTGTCGCAGTATAGTGATCTTTTGTAACTGACACGTCACTGCTACATTTTGGTTTCGGTCAGTGTTAGTACTCGTATTTCAGGCGAGTTTATGTTTTCAGGATGTTTTGGTGAAACATTTGAATATCATATTATCGTCTATAGGGTGGCATGGACATCGACGCGAAAAGTGATACCATGGATTTCAGTACATGATTCTGAACCCAATGCGTAGAAATTTTTCGTCGTTCTTTTTTTTTTTTTATCAGCTGTTCCATACATTTTGACCGCGTAGGTATTGCACTTTTCTATGAAACAGGTGATTTCATTTTTAATAACCGACGAAAAATTTCAACGCATGGGGTTCAGAATCCACGGTAACAGGCTTCGCGTCGATGTCCCTGCCACCCTGTATATACAAGTTATGAATAATAAATCTTCGGTAGATTATTTTAGGTAGGGTATGGGAAATTCAAAGTTATCTATTAGTTATAATAATGACTTAAAAAACTCATTGAAAAAATCAAAAATATAGTGGAATATCTATACAAGTTGACACCAACGTAAGATGCAGCATCAAGATTATGCTGTCAGTTGTGTTTGTACCAACTAATCGTAATTGCCGCGTAACATAACATCACGCCTGTGTTCGCCGAAGGATTAGGCAGAGAGAGATACACCACAGTGTTGGTAAAATCCTTTCTCGAAAATATTGCTGTTTGCAGGGAAGACGTATGTTTTCCTTTCGATATTTCTTTAACATACACCTCAGGAACATTCCATATCATCACAGTTCGAGCAGCTGAAAAACGCTCTTCAAACTACTGCCATTTTCCACAACCCATCAAATCACACTCGAACCAGACTATTTTAAAACCCAACAAATCAATAAACAAATCCGTTCAGCAGCGACTCCAATAATTAAAAAGTTCCCCGAACAGCGGTGTAATGACTGCTGTGACGTTAACGACATGGCTGACAGCGAAGCCATTTGTCAGCCGTCACGTGTCAACTGTTTGTCAGCCACAATGGTGTCAGGCGGCGCGGGGCCGATTGACGCGTGTCACTCATGGCACGAACTACCAGTTGTCGAATGCAACTCGACTATATTCCTGTAAAAGAGGTCTGATTGGCTTTGGCAGTTTGTGACACTTATATGTACCGCAAAAGGAAATTCTCGTTTTGACAGATAAATTGGCGGGATTCGATTTCCGGGACAGCTGAAAAAAGATGGCAGATTTGTTATATTTGTAAAACGCAAAGGCATCTTGTGTCATTTTAAGCAGTAGAACAACTTCTTGAATAAAAATATTGTTGTGGTCACGGTGTAGTTTCTGGTAAGGGGGCTATGAAGATCTGAAGACCAATTGCATAAGGCTGCACAGTCCTGTGCGCTTAGCATGACTAAAATAGAAACGGGTTTTGTCGACGGAAGAATAGACAAAATGACAGATCACAATCTGTAATTTTGTCTATTCTTCCGTCGAAAAAACCCGTAGAAAAACATATGGTTGTCATGCTACGCGTGCAGCAAAACAATAGATAAGGGACAGCCTCCCAAAGGTCGAAACTCTTTTTGCAATTAAATAATGCCTCGAGCTATTTTTAGAAACTACAATAAATCTGTCTCTAATCTGTCTGAGAATGTCTATCACAACCATAGTATCTTAATAAAATCGAGTAATTTTGAGTACCAGTGGTAAATCAACGTTGTATGTGATAGGACAGGTGCGGCAGAATTATTAATGATAGCTTGATTCACACCGACTGTCCCTGACGCCCCGTCGGCGTCGCACTGAAAAATACTTTTCTTTACCTACTGTATGTATGTTGAAGCATGTTAGACCTTATAAGGTTTACAGAGGCGTTCCAATATGTTCTGATGTAGTACACCTACTTAACTAAGTTCTTGATAAGAGAATTATTAGCTTTAGATTGGTTAGACTTCTCTCAATTATTGAGTGTGACATGCAATTCAGTACATTTTTTTCTAGTTGCAAGCACAGCTATATTTCGAAAGTTTTGAGGGGAAAAGGAAATAATGTTTGAATATCTCGGTAGGATATGTATGTGAGACGATTTCGTGGCCTTTATGACATTACGATAATTACAGAGCTCCTAACCCAGGGTGCACAAAGCAAAAACAATTGACACACAATTTTTCCACCATTCCAATACCAACTTCGATCATGAACAATCATTTAATTTATGGGCTCAAGTAAAAACAATAGAAATACTTCCATAACTCAATCGACTGCAGGTATGCGGCGTAAACTTAGCTACTTATTACTGCCTTCGTTGCATACATTATAGATCTGAACAACTATTTACGGTTAATTCGCATCGGAGGTATATTTATTGGTTGGCGGTGACGGCTGACGTCACTGGTAATGTCTGTGCACCACGCGATTAGCCCCGACGTCGCCATAACACTTTAAACTAGGTTGCGAATCTTCCAATTATTAGTTTAATAGTTTGAATACTCGTTTGTATTAAAGTTTTGTAATGAAGGTTTTTGATGGTATGGCGTTTGCTTTAAACTTTTATGAATGTGTATTAATTTACTATTGAAGTACTTCTAACAGTTATATATGTTCCTAATTGGTTCTTCTTTCGGATGTTTCACAATAACGTGGGTAGGAACCCACGTTGATGGCTCTTCAACATTTTCTGAGCACCCCATGTCACCTGTGAAATAAAAATATTTATTATGGGTTCGTCTAATTAATCTAATCTAGTTTACATTGTTTTTCCAGATGCTGTCACCACGTGAAGATGATGACGACGACAGCCACCTCTGCATCAAATGCAACACGACCATCGCTGGTTTGGATAACTACGTGAAACACAGGAAGCAAAGATGTGGGAAACTAAAACCTGAGGACCCGAAACCAGAACTACCAGCTATAGATACTTTGGAACCGTCTTACAGCCTTGGAGCAGATGTGTTCTTCCAATCTTTGGAGCTACAGAGTAGTGTCAAGAAAACTTCCTTGTCAAGACTGACACCACCCATTCCTATACCCAAACCCAATTTAGATCGAAAGAGCTCCATTGTTGTTCCATCCACTTCTAGAGATATCCCACGAATGAGCCCTTTAGAAAACAATCTCAGAGGAGAAGACTGGATTGGAGGACACAGTTTAAGAATCGGAAGTAATGAAGACAATCAAACAAAACTAATTAATGCCGTCGCAAGCATCAGCGGCACAGTCAAGAAAGACATTCCAACACATTCATCGTACAGCATCAATACTTATGATTATAAAGGGGATGAAGAAAGTGACGAATCCGAGGAATCGGAAGATGATGATGAGGAAGAACATCCTAGTGGTGCTAAATGGAAGCCTCCTCCAAATTATACAGGAGGAAAATGGCGACCAGCTTCCCCTGAACACGAAGACTGGGATATGCGGGAAGAACAAGAACACACTGGTGGCAAGTGGGAACCTATCATGCCTGATAGTAACGAACGTGATGAAGATTTTGATGTACCACCACCTGGACACACTAAAGGCAAATGGGTACCAGGTGCAAATGACAAGACCCAAATAATGCAAACAACAATACAGACAAAGGGATCAGTGCAGTATTGGTGTGGTCCCTGCAATAGAAGACTTAACTCCCGAGTGATTTATGACAAGCATCTTCGATCCAGTTTACATCTGAAGAAAGTTCTTCCAGAACATGAATTAGAGTTCTCTGGCCATTTAGAGCCGATGAAGAGTGTGCTAGACAAGCGAATGGCACGTCCATCTAGATATGTAAACGATGAAATTTACTCTCTAATGGAAAGAAAAAAGCAGGATCAGAAGAACGAGGGAAAATTAAACGTCAAAATTGAAAAGAAAAAAAGGAAGAGGAAGCCTAATTTTGTACACTGCTCTGGCTGCAAGTCACGAGTAAGACAACATTTGATGGGGAAGCATTTAATTTCCCACTATCACTTCAGAAAAGCCACAGATACAAATACAACTCTGTACCAGGAGCTTATTTTGGACAACATGGATGCGATAGTCCATCAATCCCCTTTCCAATGCAGTCCATGTAAGTTCTACACAAACTGGCTTTCTACTTTCATGCAGCACTGGTATTCTGAAGAGCACGGCCGTAAACTGACTTCAATTGAAGGCAGACTGTGGTGTTCTTTTTGCAAATTCGATTGCGAATCCTCCCAAGAAATGTTAGAACATTTATCCAGTTCTGATCATAGCGAAGTGGTCGCTGTTATAAATAGATCAATGCCGATCATAATAAGAAAGAAAACTGTATTAAAATGTGATGCTTGTTGCAAAGATTTTCGATTCAATATCGAGATGAAACGACACTGCCAGAAGACTGGGCATCCATTGGCGGTTACAGCCACTGACAATTATCAGGAGCTTCACAAATGCCAGCATTGTAAAGCTAAGTTTAAATCTTCTCTGACTCTTGCTGCTCATTTAAAATCTAAGCACAAACAGAAAGCTTACCTTTGCCTTGTTTGTGCAATGAACTTCAATTCTTCTGAGGAAGCTAAGCGTCACCGACAGACTTCGGAACACAGGATCAAGAGGAAGGAAAACTTGAGGGAACAAGGAGTGCCGACAAAAGACATGAGCAAGAAGTGCCCGTACTGCACTGATAATGTTATTTTGAGAAATGTATTGGTTTTGAAGGATCATATTCGGAAAATGCATCCTAATATACGAAAAAAGTAAGTAATAGTAAAATTAAAAAACTTCAGTTTCTAAATGAAGTTACATGATTACTTTGTTTCTTTCCAGGTGCCCGAATTGTGGGATGTCATTCATCCTCTCTCAGGAAGTGACTCGTCACGTTAGGGACAATGCCTGCCAACTCTCACAAACCGCCGAAATCACCTCCTCCATTTTCTGGAACTGCAGCCAGTGCCTCTTCACCACCGATTCCCAAGCAGAGTGCTTCTTCCACGAGGTGTTGCACACGACACCTAAGAAAGAACTCCTCAAAATTGGGGATACAGAGAAAGTAGTCCAAAAGTATCCTTGTCCTCTTTGTCCCAAGAGCTTCAAGAAGGCGTCGTTACGCCAGCATTTAAGGCAGCATACTTTTGAAAGGCCGTTCATCTGTTCGACTTGTGGGGCTAACTTTACCAGACAGACCAGTCTGGCAAATCATTCTAGAAGTGAGCACAGCACTGAAGTGGCCAAGATGCCGAAGTTGCCAGCTGTAATGGAGAGGCTTGAGGAGTGGGAGTGCGGGAAGTGCAAGAACAGGTTTTCTAGCAAGTAAGTATTGATGTTTAGTCACATTACATTTTACTTGGCGTGAAGTTAAGTAAAACTTGTTTATTTCTTTTCTCTAACGAGCTATTGAATAAAAAAAAATTGCCAAAGACATCTCAAGTGGTCATAACTTTTTTGTATGGACCAAATTCGATAAATATTTGAATGGAGATAATTCATGGGGTCAAATTATTTCTATTACTTTTCTAACATCGTCATATCGGAGATAAACAGACTGCGATAATCGACCAGTACTCGAAGAATAGAGAGTCAATTTGAATCAATAAGTGATCAGAATTTATTAAGACGGAAGCGCAAACAAAACGCATACAACCGAAATAAACGGCACATCAGCGCGTAGTCGCGCCGACATCAATTTGCGGTAATAACATGCGTGCGCGCAGCGGATGCGTTACATGTCACACGTCACACAACTCCTTCACAAATATCGGGATACATTCATAATTTGACAAGAGCGCTTTGATTATGCTCGCGCGCACCACATTCCCGCCCGTGGTGTTGCCAACGATGACATTTTTATACTCTGTGGTAGTAAATTTGTGCCCGGATGCACGGTATTTTGAGAGAGTGCTGGATCAAAATATTAGTGTCGGAGAGAGATAGTGGACGTTTGAATTTTATTGTTAGCACGTGTCCCTGTAACGGATTGGGGATTTGCATTTTGATCTGTCGTTCAGTTTGATGGCGCTAAATCGTGTGTGGTTTATTTGCTTTGACACTTGCGCTGCGAGCGTTACAATTTATATGTCTAACGTCACTCTATAAATAGTTGGGATCAGTCACGAAGGATTGACGACGCCGATTTTAAACTGAATGTGGTTCGTTAAAATTAACGGCTGTTTGTCCTCAGCGTTTAATGTTTTAGCGCAAATACTTTCATAATAGCTATTACAAAGATAAACCTTTGTGCTCGCCGTATCTGAAACACGAACAATGGTGTCGTGTCTAGAACGACCAATTTTGTAAGCTGGAGCTAGACTAACCAGACATCTGAATATCTAATCGCTCCGTATTTTATAACATAATTAAGTTCAAATATACTCGGTGGATCTAAACGCCAATATAAATTGAAATTTCCAATCCTCCTTCCTCCATTAATGCTAAAATCACAGCAGTAAGACGTTGGAACTGCACCGCAGACCGCATGAATCAAGTCGGCGCGTCATTAAGGGAACTTTCAACGGATCTAGACAATTGTAGGACATAGCAGAGCCATTGGGGGCGTCTAACAGCGCTGATGATCTAACTTGTGTAATATCTTACGCGTTATTGCGACGCCTTGCATTAATGCAGCGCAACTGTAATGCGACGGAGCGAGTTAACTGTCGCCGCGGTGGGGCAGTGTTGCCAGATTATGCGCGCGAAATTATTACTGTAATGCTTATTATTTTTGAAACAGTTTTTGTGGCGAATAGCTTTTGGAGGCTTAATTTTAAATTACCTAATTTAAAATTAAGCCTTCAAAAGCCATTCGCCTTCTACTACTTAGTTACCGTTACCAGACTAGTCAGATAGGCAACTTCATAGTGATTCCATGTCGTCTGTCTATACATATATACTTTTCTAGCTTTTGCCCGCGACTTGGTCCGCGAGCCTATAACCCTCCTCAAGAATTGGGCTACCCAATACAAACAGCATTTTTGAAATCCGGCTGGTAGTTCCGGAGATTACCCCCTACATACAAACTTACAAACAAACAAACAAATTTTACATCTTTATAATATTATTATTAGTATATTAGTATTAGTGTATTAGTATTGTTCCGTGTGGAGCCGGTCGTAAGGAATAGTACCAACCCATTTCTTCCTGAGGTGTCGTAAAAGGCGACTAAGGGACTTACTAGAGAATCAGCAGCAGCGTTCTCTATGTATTTTAACACCGTACTGCGATCGCCAACTCGCCTGCCAAGAGTGGCGATTATAGCAAACCATTAGGGGGAGGCCTATGTCCAGCAGTGGACGTCTTTCGGCTGAAATGATGATGATGGTTAGTATTAGTATATTAGTATTAGTGTATTAGTATTAGTGTATTAGTATTAGTGTATTAGTATTATTGTATTAGTATTAGTGTATTAGTGTATAAGTATTAGTATATTAGTATTAGTACGTCAAACCTGGGAAAGTGAGAACTGTGAACTGTCCCGTCATTTTAACCCTCTTAAACCTCTATAAGTGACAAAACTGAAACATCTATAAGAAAAAGTCATTTCTCACTCGTGGACCTCTATAACTGAGACTGCTTCTTGCCCGTACCCCTATAAGCGACAGTCGAGCGTAATTTAAGATCTGGTATTTATGACTCATTTCTAAGTTTCGTAGAACAAACATCGTCTTTGTTCTCTTAAATTTCGAGGGCTAACTAACATTGCTTTTGTATCGTATCCTATTCGAATGGCCAGATGCGCGTATGTATCTTATTTGTAGAACATAGTACAGTTGATAAATATCAATTACAAAGAACGGTTCGGCGCGTACTCATAATGTTAAAACGATAAATCAAAGAGTTTAAGTGGTAAACTTAAAATGTTGAATGCCTTTGAATGTAGGGAATTGCGAAATGACAATGTCAATCTATGTCAAATTCTAATGAATAACTCCCATACAATACATACATGTTTATCACTTCGTATGCGCTGTTATTTTTATAAACCTATATAAGTGAGAAAGGCATCTCCTGTACCTCTATAAGCTAGAAACTCGAGTTAGTGAGAAACCTCTATAAGCGAAAAAGAAATCGCGGTCCCTTGAGCTCTCGCTTATCCAGATTCGACTATTATTAGTATGAGTATACGTATAGATGTGAGGGAATGGAAGAATGTTATGTGAATGAGCCTGATACACAAGGCACATTTCGCAATAGGACATGTTACAAGAGAAGAAACACTGTGTGAATCTGGATTGTGGAATTAACGGATCAGACATGACTGCGTACCCAAAGCATCCATTTAAGAAAGACATGTCACGTAACAAATTATTCAACTTTACACTCAAATTTCATTCAGTTCTACTGCTGCTGCCTTAGACTGATAATACACTGCAGTAGGGACTTATCTAAGAGAGTGCGACTGTCGCAACCCCGTGCTGGGCACGCCACAATTGCGGCGATAAGTCTCCTCTTTGAGGAGTGGCTAGAGAGGCGCCCCGGCGTCCTCAGCTTCCGCCTGACGCAGGTCCTCACCGGACACGGCTGTTTCAGGAGGTTCCTGTTCCGCATAAGGCGGGAGGAAACGCCCGGGTGTCACCACTGTGTGGATCGCCCGGAGGACACGGTGGAGGTCTGCCCGGCTTGGGCGGAGCACCACCGTATCCTCACGGAGGCGATCGGCGGCAGTGATCTCTCGCGTCCGGCCCTGGTCCAGGCCATGGTACGGAGCGATAGGGCGTGGGAAATAGTCACATCCTGCTGTGAAGCAGTAATGCTCGCGAAGGAGGAGACGGAGCGCGTGAGGGAGAGGCAAATGTCGCGCCCTCACGTCCCTAGCCGCCGCAGGAGACGCCCTGGGCGTCGGGAATCGCAGGCCGGTTCCCGGCCACCGTAGGCGCGGGTTTGCGGGTTTTCTGATAAGGACCAGACCCGGGTCGACGGCACGTTGTGTTCCACGCGCGCCTCAAAGAGATGTCAGCGCAACGGAAGTGGTCCGCTAGGACCGATGCCTGCCGGGGTCGCGGAAATGTCCGAAAGGGATAGCGTGGCCCCTGGCAATGTACAAGCAACTGAAGGAACACGGGTGGGTTTTAGTCAGCAAGAGTCTGACACGCCCTCCCGCTCCGACAAGAGCGGGAGAAGTTATTTGATAATTTCCCAACTTCAAAAAAAAAAAGATACGTATCTAAAAAACAAGCATTTTCCAGAAATCGCAATTTTCTATTATTTTTGTTATTTAGTTATTTATGAAAATCTTTAATAAGTGTCGGATTTCTTTGAATTTTGTAAGTATAAACAGCATTAGAGAGAAAAAAATCTATATTTAAAATATGTTTAATAAAAAATGAACTTGACATGTGGACTGTACCAAATCAAATGGTTAAATAAAAACTTACACTACTACACTACCGGTCAAAATCATAACCGTTTTTTTTGCTTCACCGTAGTTGGGTAAACAGACAAAACACGATATTTTGCATCTCTCAAACTAGCGTTCTTTCTCTTTGGAGATTATTAAGACAAAACGCTGTAGGTATTTATAGAAAGCGGGCGACTAAAACATGAGTTATGTCTTGACAAAACACTGTTATAATCAGGGCTGGGCAAAATACATGCTTTGCTTTAATTGAAATACAGTAGCGCAAGTAATTAAAATACAAAATATTTTTAAGTAAGGTATTTGAAATATAAAATACAAAATACAGTATTTTAGCTATTTTTAATTGAAATACAAAATACAAATTACATTAATTACAAAATAAGTAATCTAGACCAGCATGGGCTGAAAAGTAGAGGAAAACAAGATTAATTAATCAGTAAAACCAGAGTTTCCTTTGAACACTAGATTTTTAAATGTACTGTCAGACGAACAGCCTCTTGTTGGAGAGTGATAAAACCTGATAAAGAAAACAATTTTTCTACAGGTCCTGATGAGCACAAACTTGTGTTAAATTGTATGAACACATTTTTTTATATTTGGATAGCGCTCAAGAATTGAAAGCTCTTTGCTTCTCTCATTTAGGAAGCTGACCAATTCTAACTCCATTTTAGATGTCTGTGGTTGATCACCAGTGATCGGAGTAGGTAGATTGATTTTTAGTACTTGTATCATAAATGCACACAGAAAGAATAACATGGATAAGCCATTTTTCCGGAAAGTAATTCCGGTATTTCCGGATTCAATTAAATATTGTTAATGTTGGTAGTGATATTATTACTACTCAATTCAAAATTTAAAGGAAGGTATCAAAACTAAATTAATTCATTATTTATCTGTTGAATAATAAAAACAATCGAATTCCGATCGAAGCTTTAATATTTATTTTTTATTTTTAGCCTAGGTAGGATAGCTAGATAGCTAGATCTTTTATAGATAGATATAAATTAGGTTTTGTCAAATCGTGACAAAAAAAATAAATAGGAAGAATAATAAAGAATAAAATTGCTCATTTTATTACAATTCCTACCTTTTTTTTGAGGATGGCAAATCATCAAATGACTCCTTCCACTCTGGCAGAATACAATTCCTACATAAGTTCCGGTTTTTTTTTAATAATCCACCAATTCCGGAGGAATGTCCATAGTAATATATACGTTTCGGATCAATGACCCCAGTTCAATCTACCTACTCCGATCACTGTTGATCACTGTCTCTGTTCTCAAAAACATTAAAATAATCATCTTCTTTACTAGTGATGCTACTCCTGCTGCTTCCATCCATTATTTCATGCTTTTTGTTACTTGTCTCTAAGGCATGAATGGCAAGATTTAGAATTCTTTGCCTCTCATCTGCTGTGATGCTTTCTGGCAACCAACGCATTTTATAACGAGGGTGGTAGCATGACGCCAATATGGCTCCATTTACTTCAGGTGACAGTGATCGCTAAATGAAGGTTAACTGTATTTTAATGTTAAAATGTATTTTGAAGCCTCAAGTATTTGAAATACTAATTACAAAATACTTCGTCGTCACGTATTTGAAATACGAATTACAAATTACATTTTAAGGAAGTAATTGAAATACAAATACCAAATACGTATTTATATTTCAATTACGTATTTTAATTACAAGTAATTCAAATACTGCCCAACCCTGGTTATAATTGATTAAGATTATGCAGTGTTTTGTCAAATAAAACCTTACTTTTTTGGAGATACAGTGTATATTCCTAGTGTTTCTCAGTATATATAAGACATAAAAATTTTGATATGCCATCCTATCGTCGACCGTAGGTTCAATTGGGGTAAGGGACAAAATACCCAAAATGAGTTGAGTATACAGTTTTGATCAGAATTTTTGGCTCTTTCGAAATTCGAAAAAAAATCTAGCTTAAGAAGAATGTGACTTACCTTACTGATTTTTTGGATCCAAATTTCGAATCAGCCCCATAATAACAAAGTATCTGAAAAACTATGCAATATAGCAACTTGAAATGGTGTAACTACCGCCGCAAGTCCACTTCAAATAAGGTAAGGGTCTTCCCAATCAACGAATTACCATTACGGATTACTCAGTACGTCAAAAATGTGTACTTCATTTTCTGTCAACAATCTCTTTACACTGTATTTTTTTCATAATTTTTTTCAACATGTCCTCTACATAACTTTTTCATTAATATATTGGATCCAACGTTGACGTCAATTTAATGTAAGGGACGGGACTACGAGATACTTGGTCAGTAAGGGACATTACTAACAAAATACGTTGGTGTAAGGGACATCTATTTTCTTAATTAGCTAACTTATTTAAATAAATGTTACACAGGTAGATATAACACTAAAATACAAGATTATGTGTGAAATCAGATCCAAAAAAGGTTAATAACAAAAAAAGTTATGGGTGATTTAGTCCGCAAAAAAAAATGTCGGCCTCCTGAAAAATCGTATTTTGTGCCTTACCTCAAACCTACGGTCGACGCTATGTTAACATGCACGAGGAGTAGGTACTTACCCTGAAATGTTGACAAGTTGTCAGTGTTGAGTGTTGCCAGTTTGTCAGTGCGTGCGTCTTAAACGCAATCCATTACTTCTATACTTAGCAGCTTGCAAGTGATTCATTAACGCACAGAGTGAAATAGCACGCAACTGAAATGTGAACGAGACAATATTTTACGGTTAAGTTAAATTATTTCTTAAAATAGTAATTAAGTGAATTATTCCTGAATATGCATTGATTTCAATCAACTAAATAGTGCAGTGACTACTGAGGCCAGTCCGTCTTCTGGCGGATAGACTTGCTGGTTTGATTTTAGCATTTTGGACTTTTGAACTATATATATAATAGATCGCCTGCAATGCACTTAGAAAATGAAACAAAATTAGCTTATTTTTTTTTTATTTTTTTTATTTTTTATTTACCATTAAAAAAAAATTATTACATAATGTTCCCACTGCTGAGACCCAGAACCTTTCTCGTTGTAAGAGGGATTTGAGTGAGCCGAGTCTACAAACGTTCCAGGACTTGTCTACCGGTGAAGGAAAACATCGAGAGGAAACCTCTCACGATGTAAAGTGATCCCGACAAAAAGGTTTTCCACTGTGTCATTTTGTTTTTTGTTGTATTGTGTAATGTTTTTGGGAAATAACAACAAATGTTTTCCTTCTCCGTTCTGAGAGTCGGGATAATGAAATAACTGAAACATAGTGGTGATTAAATATTAATCTTCTATTTGAAGACAATGGCACTCGAAATAAAATAGGCATGAGATTAACATGATGAGTAAAACCGCCAGGGTAGCCCGCGAAATTCAAAATGTCATAAGTTTATTGGAATTTGCAGGTCAGTATGTATCAGGTTTACCCTATTAAATGACTATTTCATGAAATCATGACAGTTGAGGCCAGTAGTAACTTACAGTTGTATTGATTTTTCTTATAATTACCTATAGGTGGAGTCCGCGCCACCACTGATATCCAGCGGAAAATTATGGAACTACATTTTTTTTTATGCAATGTCACACTAGCAACGCATGTATCGGACTTGAGTGTTGGCGTGGACTCTAATCTGTAAATAAATATTTTTTTACAGTCATTAATCTTTTTGATCAACTTAGGTATAACCTGACACTAACCTGTAAATTACAAAAAACAAAAGAACATTTTAAATTCGGCCTTTTCCCCTATAATATAAATAACTCGAAGCCCAAGCCTATCCTCCATAATCGACGACGTTTGATTATAATCAGGATTTCGCTGTTCCGCCACTTCCCAAGATATGCCTACCCACATATGTTATTTTCCCATGCAGATTTGCTAGCGTAGCAATAAATACGGCCAAATGCGTCTCATCACATTCTTGTCCTCGCTAACTGCTAGCAGACGGCATTCTGAACGTCTGGAGAGTGCAGTAATTAGTAGATACTGGGTACTTCTGGAATGAAACCATACTGGTTTATGGGTAGGTTAGTAGGTACCTACTTTAATTAGTTAGGTAGGTAGGTTTTAGTTAGGTAGGTTTTTGTTATTTAGGTAGGTAGGTACCTACTGGAACTCGGAGTTGAATTTTGATAAAATTATGTTAATTATTTAATTAGGCAATACAACCAAATACTAAAAAATAGGCGAAATTCGAAAAAAAGTGTAGTCTTTCTTCGAGCTACTCATGGGCTTTATATTACTTACTTACACATGTGCTGGTGGTTACATGTGTGCTCAATAATATTCTTTACTTTGATAAAAAATGCTTTGATGTCTTTAGGTATTTCATTTCCGTACATTTTATTGTAGGTTTTCAATTCAAGAATTTCTACAAAATAGGTAGTTACGGTCACTTATCTAGAAAATTGGATCCAACCTGCTTACCTGTTACTTAGTGTTACTAGTTAGGTGCTTATGTAAATAAGTACTCAAGATTGTAGCCACAAATATTGCCTAAATTACTTAATTACAACTTCAAATTGTTGTTTCAAGTCATCTCTATATCGTTTTTCAGGACCGCCCTATCGCGCCACGCCAGTAGCTGCGCTAATGCTACCACTGCACGCCATTGTCCACATGAACAGTGCACATTCGTGGCCACTAATTCTAGTCAACTTGCTAGGTGAGAACGGATTATTGATTTATACAATAAGTCGTTGATAAATCAGATAATTCTAAAAAAATACTTTTTTTTTTGTCAATTTTACCTTCATTGTGAACAATGCCATCTATGAATATTTTTCTATACCATTTGTATTCTAGTGAATATAGCACTGGGTTGGTAAGTTTTGCTATTTGGAAGAAGCTCAAAATAGATGGCGCCTGTGTACATAATAGCAATATAAAAACAAGACAGATTGGCAATAGTTAAAATAACAGTTATTAGATGCTGATCGCTATAAACCTTAATCTATTTTACGTATTTTTTTATTTCTTTACATTTATTTTATTTCATCAACATAACTGGCGAAATGTGGATGTACTATATATAGGTACACCTCTGCTCGACCCTTCGGGGAAACAAAGTATCATGTTATGTGTTATGTATTTTATGATAAATAACATGTTTACAATACTTACGCCCTTGACTATTTGTTAGCAAATTTTTGTGTTGATTTTCGTTTCAAATACCGGGCGTTAGTAATTGTAAAAGAGTGTTTTATTCATTAAAAAAAAATTGGTTCTACTCGATAATAGATGGCGTTGTTGTATGTTAAATATTTATTTCAGACATCGCAGAACCCACGGGGAACATGTAAAACATCACGAGTGCCATCTGTGCACGTTCAAGAGCGACCAAGCCAGCCATATGAAGCGGCACATGCTGTGCCATCAAGGGCTCAAACCTTATGCCTGTCCACATTGCTCGTTTACCTGTGGTAGCTTGGTAAGTAATATAGCAACGATAAACAACTTGGCTGTGTCAAATTGAGAATAATATAATTAAATCTTGCTTTCAATACCTACGTACGTGCAAAACACAGATTAGATAGCTAGTGCAAAAAACATAATAGAATTTATACAAAACATTTAAAATGTTGTTGTAATAGTTATTTACTTCAACAGAGGGCGCTAATAACGGTAATTTGGTATTACCATTTTCAATTAAGTTTATGTCTCGCACTCACAAAATGATTAAATGTTTAAAATTATTAATTGATAAAGTCACGCTGGTGCAAGTTATTGAATATTATGATTAATTATCATTTCTTTTCTAATTTGTTTTAGGAGAATCTTCGCAAGCATGTTCTTCGAAGTGGCCGCCATCCAGGTTTATTTCTCTACCACTGCCGATTGTGTCCATACAATACTAATACAGCAATGGAGCTCCGTGCTCATCTTACTGCGGCGCATGCCCACAAATATGACACCAAGAGCGCTATTGAAGCTGTAAAAATGCACTTAAAAATATGCGATAAAAAATAATGACATTATAGGTAATGTCATTATTTTTTTATCGCCTATTTTCATATTAATAAAGTTTTTTTGTAATTTCAGTATTATTATGTTTTTTATGTAGCAGCAGTAGTTGATCTTCCAATTTCTATTATATTCTATATCTTTCATTTTATATATTTTTAAACTGCTTTCAAGCAAACGATTTTGTTTGACAACAAACGCAAGTCTTCGCTGGAACGCGCCTGCTGTCAAAACGCGCGCAACTCTTCGACTGCTAGCGAGGGAAAAAATCACAGAGTCGAAAATACGACGGTGTCTTGTTGACGTCTGTCCGTTTCTTCGCTATCGACAAAAATAATAACCAACCGTTTTGAGCTGTGAAACACGACAATATTAACATAAACAATTGTAAATAAAACACACAATTAAAGAATCCGTTACGTAATGCGTGTTAGATTAAGTTTTAGATAGAATGTGTTCAAATAATTCTCGTAATAAATAGTGAAGTGTTTTTGAAATTGTAATTTTCCGAATTATGACTGTTTGAATTCACGTGTGGTGCTGGAAATCGATTTACTTCCATAATGTCACTGAAGGTAAGTGCTGCTAATATTGATTTCATGTAATAATACTGAGTCTTGTTCGGTTCGTGCTATATTTAATTTTTGCGTGGGTAGCTTACCCTTTCGATGTGTTATCGAGGGTCGCTTTATCGGAAGATATTTTTGCATATAATGTATTTTATTTTCGAATTAAAAGATGAATAAGTTAAGAATTGTTTTGAATGCAATTCGAGGGGAAAACCTTAGCACACAATTTTATTTTATTACCTACTTAGTATAAATCGGAAAGCCTAAGACGACCCACTGACCCGAGGGTCGTCATGTATATATATCTTCTCCAAATACCCTGGTTTTGTTTTTCCTGTGTCCAATTTTTCTGTGACCCAAGATGCAGACAGGCCGGATAATATTTAATTATTTAAGTATTTCAAACAGGTATACAGTACCTATATACATTTTACAATAATTAGGTAAGTACTTATAGTTCTTATAGTCTCTACTTATGTTCTTATGTATGGACCAATAAAATTACATATGTACACAACATTTACATTTTTGTAAAATTGAAAAAATATGAAGAAATAAAAACTAAACTTAAAAGCTTTGACTCTGGTCACATGTAGCATTCAAGAGGGTAAATAAAATTGAAAAACACTGTACACATTCTTTTTTGTTTTTCATATTTACTTTTTAGGATGAAAATTTTGTGGCTAAGTACCTACTTGCAGAGACTTACCTGTTTTTAATTAGAGCAATTTCCATTGAATTACCATTCTCTTGTTATAACTATGCTGACTCAGATACTTGAAGAATACACTGTCTGCGAACACAGTTCAAAATGCAACAATGCTCTTTGAAGGTGAAAATCTGCATCACAACAATTGAAGAAATAAGAAAAATATGCTCTAAAAAAAGCATTTGCATTTGAAAAAAGAAATACCTTTGAGTCAAAAAAATATAATCCATGGATAGCATTTTTTTAAAAGACTAAAGACAAAAAGTCCTTCCTATACTCTATTTAAAAAAAGACTTTTAACCTTTATTTCTTTTGGCTACAGTACCACAAGCAGAAGCATAAAAGTATGTTCATGACTTGCTTGTATTCCATCGCCGTAGGTCAAGGACTTGACATAGTAATGATTAGGTAATCTGTTATCAAGGACAGTGCCTACTAAATGTTTGGCTTACATTTTTATAGTACGAGTAAGTAAGACTTAAAATGTTGATTTTAACTATTTTGGTAAAAGAAATGTACAGGCCCTAGTGTAGGCAAATCTTCTATATTCATTTATGATTGAACACTCACTGTGCATTGCTTAATATAATGCGATTTTCTGATCACTCCAGTCCATGTTCCGCCATCCATCCAGTTGGGCCATTCCTTTTGTAAAATCAGCTGCCAGCTTTTCAATAATCAATTTTAAAGGAACTATCAGTACTATACCCCTTTCTGGCGTTATAAATAATATTCCTACTAAGTATATACTGAATTAGCGTCATTCCAAAATTCCTTCTATTAAACCTTTAAATAATAAAACTCACCTCAAACAATAATATTTTTTTATTAGCAGTCGCCGATTATACTATGACCGGTTGGAACATAGGCGTAATGGAAAATACATTTAACGACATCTTTCGTCAGCAGGTGCACCTTAGCAGATTACATTACGCAGTAACTATCGTTCGAGGTAGGTATCTACCTATCGATCTCTACGAACTCTCGGGCATCTACTTCACATTCTTGAATCAGTGGCTGCCATCAAAATCCCTAATTACAGAACTAAGTACTAGGTACTTACGTCTGTTCTTACTTTCTTGCTGGTCCAATTTTGGCCAACCACCATTATGAAAGGCGTATTGGTTGATTCGCACAAATTCACTCGCCCGAAATGGGCGATACTCTTGAATTTTATGCAATAAAGTTAAGAAAAAAGTAATTAAGTAGGTACACTAACTTTACTGCATACAATTCAAAATGTGCCAATTGAATCCTCAAATAAATTTACTTGGTGCGAATTGCTTCAGAGAAAATAATAGTATTTAAGTGTCTATTCGCCGCAAATTCGACGATTCAACTAATAAACGTTATGAAATATATTCGTGCATACCTTTATGCAAGAAAGAATATAGGTACCATTTATACAGAAGGAAAATCTTATCTTTGGGGCATTTCGTCGAGTGGAATAAAAAATAATCGAGTAAGGAATGAAATGGGAATGGGAGGATAAAATTATGACGGCATCGCGGATATTTTTCTCTCAGGGAGTATAAAAGTAGAAATATGCCTGTTTCTCTATGTAGGTATAATAATAAGCCTGTCGAAAAGTGCCCGCGTGTTCGTCTAATACCAAACTACTTTTCTACCAAATCATCAATATCAGTCGGGTGGTTGAACCGAAAACACGTGCCAGGCAAACGAAACGACAAAATTTCGCTTTCGCATGAATCATAAGACTAAGAAGGATGTAATTGGGAATTGCGAAATCGGCAGCTTAATCCCAAACCGGGTACACTATCTATCCTCATAAAATCCACATGACAAAGCTTCATCTAATTAATAGTGGCTGCATTCAAACCGGTCACCGGTTGCAGAAGATAGTCCATATTTAGCGTGCCGGCGGCAAGGCTTGAAACCAGTTGTACCAGTCACGGTGTCACTGAACCAAGGGTGGTCGAGATTCGCTATATCAAACCGATGACGTAAATTGAAAGGCTTGTAAAATCAGAGAGGATGAGGTTTTTGCACTTAAACCGAAAAGTCGTCAGTTTTGGCCAAGTTGGCATTTTAGGTTTTTGCATTCATATCCGAAAGTTGTTAATACATTATGGGAATATTAGACTAGATTCGGATTAGATCTTCGCCCTGGACCTTAATAGCTGAAAGCATACGTGGAGGGTTTATCCCAGCAATAAGATGATGATGCAGGATGAAATGACGGCTAGTAACCAGTAACAATATGCAACAATTAAAGAAGATTTTGTTTGTATGTGATTCACTTCAACCGACGCCGACGTTGCAAACTCGTGTCTCTATCATAATTCATAATCACCTATGCAAATATCACGACAATCACAGGTCACGACTCCAATCCACATATACACTGATCTTAATAGAAGCATGTTCGGATCGGATCAGTTGGTCATTTCCATTCCTTGACCAAGTTACCATTTCCAAGGATAACTTAAAAGTTACAAGGAAAAAGAGAACATCTCTTTGTAAGCAAACACTTTGTACCCGTACGTTTTTTCCTTAGCAACTACTTATTCCGAGTTGCAAGAGCTGCTGAGTCCGTTATCCTTTTACTTCCTCGTATATAAAACATAGAAAATATATTCTATTACGTATTGTTATAATTTTAGCGTCCATAACATGGCCATTCTACATTCGAGCAGCATCATTAACTGTCATTAACACTGGTGTAATACCACAGAGCACCGTAGAATAAATTACATAATGTCTACTTTTAGCTGGTATACATTCTAGCCTTGTTTTCGTTACAAAGTAGTGAGTTGTAAATCAAAGTTGAAGTTAAAATTTTCTAAAGAACTATATTTAAGGTAATTTCGAAAACTGAGAATTGCGAAATTGAGCAGTAACCTATGCCAATTTAAAATAGAAAAGGTAAACAATATGATAGATGATTGTGGGCTTGCACAAACCGATTTGCCGTCAATTTGTTCTCGCCCTCTCGCAGTTTCGCTCCTAAACTATCCCAACTTTAAGTTTCCTACCTTTTTAATTCGAAAACGGTCTTCACAACTTCCTCACTAGGTATCTCTGTATCGACACCGTAAATATCTTGTTTATCATTTAAAAAAGTTAAATTTTACCCCAACTTTCTGCTACTGAGACTAAATGTAGTCCGAGACTTGTTATGCAAATAAAAAAATAAAAAGACCCATCTGTTTCCCGGCAGTTGTAAAAGAGGAAGAAAGTGGGTCACAGCTGCTAGTCTGCAATGCAAGCCACATATCACTTTACACTGCGACCTTTAATGGGAACCGGCCAGACATCGCATTTATACATTCACATTGGCAATATACATAATGATAATCTATAAAAATACACCTTGCGGCGTTCCTCTTTGGGATTACAAGTTGTTTTTCTAGCCGTGCGAAAGGTTGTTAGTGGAGGTCAGAGTCAGTTTTTCCCCTTCATTACAGGTTAGGTTAAGCAGTTATGCTCACAGCCGAGCTCTATTGCCAGGAAAAATATGTGATCAAAATTTCTCAGAGGCTGGCTTTATCGTAAAATATGATCATAAAGCAGATGGACGCATAGATCGCAAAATTTTTGGAAAAGGGCATCGTCGGAAAAGTTTATAGTGCGATAAAAAACGCAGAAATTTCGAAAAAGTATAAGAGGTTCAATGCCTGTTAGACAGGAAGCTACTAAGTAAGTATTAAATTATGCCTATAAAGAGAAGCTTAAGCAAGCAAGCTCTACCTGCAATATTTACGTTCAAAATGTTCAAATAAACACTTCTAACGCTCATTCACCGCAAAATCTTCAATAACGGATCGCCCGACGATTCTATTTCCACCACATTTTGAAATACTCCCCCATAACTGCGACATTTAGCGTCTGAACTAAATATAATCTGGTTAAGTATTCATCCTCTGCTCTGCATCCCAGCCTGTCTGGATTTAGGTCTAGACGTTATAAATAAAGGCAAGTTTGACTTATGGATTGGATTTTTCGAACGATATTTCAAAGGGAATTTTGCTGAGGTTAAAATATTTTTATCGTAGCTACAAGAATAATGGGTCATATTTTTGTATTTCACATCAAAATATCGATAGAATTTCTAATAATGGTCACAGACTGAAATGAAACAAAGGAAATTTTAACGAAGTAAACCGTTGTACGACCATCGCCTTCACGGTATTTTTCTTGTTCTATACAAAAAACCTTCTTTCTGAGTAAGAAGAACCTATCGTGTCCATTATGAGGTCCTCGAGAAAATCCCTTTGACAGCTCTCATGATTGCCCTTTTTCTCCCAATTTGCTTTTGGATGCCACTACATTTAGCGACAAAAAATGTACCCGCATACAAAATTCTGCCAGTTAACAAGATTCATTATCACTACCGTGATAACAAATCAATAGTATAAACTATGACGTCACAGGCGGCCATTTGCATAAGTTATGGCTCATTAAAGCTATAGGCAATTACAAATGTTACGATCCCAATATAATGGCTGTAATAAATACGTCATCTAAGCTATTCGATTTGCAAATTAAACCGTGGCATTTTATGGTTTTAAAACTGTGACCCACTGTATCGTTTATGTGTTCATGGTGATAAGATTTAATTCAAATTAATCCATTTCTTGAGCTCGTGGTAAATGCGGAATGCCTGTCTGAAGTCTTTCCGCAAGACTTTTGTGTACCCATGCAGTCTGAGGAAATACTGTACTGAATAATATTTGGACCTATGGGACCCCCCATAACTTAAGCCACACGCCCTAGCTGCCACTGTATACTCCAACGTGGCTCATCGTGGTCTATCTCAAATTGCACCATGCACAACACAGTTTGGCATTCCGCTTTTAATCGATTTGCAGTCTTTTAGTCATAGTCAAACGTTCAGTGGCAGAATTTAGATTGCCACATTTTTTACAGTCACTGAACATACCAACCACCATGCATTTGTATTTGGTAGATCGATTTTAACAAGTGCATCGAAGCAAACAGCGGGTACATAACGGAGATTAGAACCACATGGAGCATGTTATGTGGTCTTGTTTATAAGACCGTAACCCGGCTACTATGGCTTTTATGGAGCGTAAATAAGTTATCTGTTTTGACCTTCCATCGAATAGAAACGTGCTTTTAAAGGCCAATAATTCCTTTGGCTTAGCCTTTTTACTATTTAAAGCCCTTAAACTGCACCTTCCCGTATAGAAGATGTTAAAATCTTCGTCTTTATTGCCTCTGTCACCCTCGGTTTTTGATATAACGTTGTAGAATTTTAAATGTATCTATATTGTTTTGTGGTCACACTATGAAATATATATATTACATCTCGAGATATTAATTAATATCGTTCACCGTACTTTTAAATGGAACCGTTTACACTGAGATGTAATATATATTACATCTCTCTTTTGTTATCTCGGGATATACTATATTATATTATATATCTCATAGTATTAACCCAGCTTGAAACCATCTTTAATCGCTTTTGACGTTCTTGAGTAAGCATTATAAATTATAAAGTAACTGCCTGTTTTTCACGTTAAACAACTAAGGTGTTTATAGGCAATAGTGTTATTTATAGCCTGAACTGTTGTGTGGCTTCAAGTATTACTTAAACGTCGTCTAAAGACCAGTGTCGGATATTGGCTTAACCTAAAATGCGTCACAACATTGTGATCTTTGCTTTCCGCAAAAATACATAAATATTTCACCATCACCCACAGCCCAACTCCACACACAGCTGGGCATAGGACTGTCTACACCGTCCAGCGCTGAGATATTGCCACCGCGGAAAGACTGGTACAAGATAGTAATTAGATATTGGCGCAAAAATATACGACCATGGGTTGCACTGTTTTCCAGGGCGGAAGAGAAAGAAAGAAAGAAAGAAAGAAAATACGTTTATTTGCGGTACACATGGCAAGAGCAGTTCAAATGCCTCTTACCGGATGCAGTAAACTCATATAATTGACATGAGGCTTGTTAATGAACTAGAATTAGCCACAGCACTTTCCCTAATTACACGGCTGACATGCGAAGCGGTGGAGGTGGGCTTTTGTTATCATACATATAACAACGTTACGTATGCTATTTCTAGGGTTCAAGAGGTTGGGCACGCCACAATTGTGGCGATAAGTCCCCTCTTTGAGGAGTGGCTGGAGAGGCGCCACGGCGTCCTCACCTTCCGCCAGACGCAGGTCCTCACCGGACACGGCTGTTTCGGGAGGTTCCTGTTCTGCATAAGGCGGGAGGAAACGCCCGGGTGTCACCACTGTGTGGATCGCCCGGAGGACACGGTGGAGCATACGGTGGAGGTCTGCCCGGCTTGGACGGAGCACCACCGTATCCTCACGGAGGCGATCGGCGGCGGTGATCTCTCGCGTCCGGCCCTGGTTCAGGCCATGGTTCGGAGCGAGAGTGCATGGGAGGCCGTCACCTCCTTCTGCGAAGCAGTTATGTTCGCGAAGGAGGAGGCGGAGCGCGCGAGGGAGATGCAAGCTGCACGCCCTCGCGGCCCTAGTCGCCGCAGGAGACGCCGCGGGCGTTGGGAGTCGAGAGCCGACTTCCGGCCACCGTAGGCGCGGGCTTGCGGACGGTGAGCAATGGGCAGCTCGCCATCCGATAAGGACCAGGCCCGTGTCGACGGCGCGTTGTGTTCCACGCGCGCCTCAAAGAGATGTCAGCACCAACTGACGGGGTCGAAAGACCAATGCCTGCTGGGGTTGCGTGTTTGTCCGAAAGGGATATCGCGGCCCCGGCACACAGGCAACGGAGGGAACATGGGTGGGTTTTAGTCAGTAAAAGTCTGACAAACCCTCTCGCTCTGCCCAGAGCGGGCGAAGTCGTTTGATGATTTCCCAGCCTCAAAAAAAGGGGTCAAGAGATGTATTGTACTTCTCAGTAGACTGTGTTAAGTTCCAACGGCCTGTCAAACACTTTTAAGAGTCAGTTTTACAGAAAGTCGAACACACCATGGAGGCAGATTTAATACCTTTTTTTTCAGCCCATACTGTCTCACTGCTGGACAATTGCCTTCCCTAAGTCCTACCAGGAACTCCTTTCCCTTACATTACATTAGCTAGGAATTCAGTGGTTATGATTTAAAAAAAAAAATGTTCAGACGAAAGGGAAATTTTATATAAAACAAAATCGAAGAGTTGACAATATTCAAAACACATTATTGCTGATTTTCCTTTGAGAATGCACTACTTGGGTATTGACCTCAGGAACTCAAAGCCAAAAAAAAGCTCAAAGCAAAGATGGCTAGCAGTCCAAAGCAGTGCTAATTACGAACACGTTACTGAGGCAATATTAAGCCGTAGTTTACAAGAAACAGTAAGGAAACCATTCTAATTGACCTGTAGCTTAGCGCAGCCTGTTTAATTACAGCAGTGTACAATTATGAGTATGTCGCTAGTCGGCATGTTAACAAGACATTGTTATGAAACCATAGGGTATGCATTCTGTTTGGTACATTTCATTATTGTTCTAACCATTTTGGACAGTTGGCTAAAAGAAACAATCTGCCTATAAAACAAAAGCTCATGTCCCAGATATTATGGGCAGACCTACGGCTCCCAAAGCAACATTCTGATTTTACAAAGTTTCAAGGAAATCAGGTAGGTAAACGCAAATACCCAGTACACTAAAAATGGACATCTCTGGACCCGCCCAAACTAAACATGTTACAAAATTGCACAACGCCCGTCTAAACGCAGGTAAACGCAACTATTACGCGGGTTGGCAAACCGGTAACTGGTAGTTAACTTGAATAACTAACTTTATGTACCGCTTCCCAGGTAATGATCTTTTACTTGGAAAGATGCTGGTTCTTGGAACAGGACTACTTATAACATTTGCCATATGCTGTATCTTAGTTAACATCTGCCAGCTTTGGAATATTCAGAATTATATTACGGATACCGCTCTTCTCATATTTACCATTTCTCTATACAAGGTCAAAATCTAAAACAGCATTCAGCATCGACTTTTCCTTCACCCTCCAAAACTGCCAGGTCGGCGTCAGTAAATGTACAATGTTCCCACGTGACACGTCCTTTTTAATCCCTACGTCCGTTTCCAAAAGGAAACCAAAAATTAACCAACTGCAATATGAATCATAGAGGATTCTCGGATTGCTGAAGCTAAGTAGTGTCAAATTATCCTAAGAAAAAAAAACTATTGTAATTTAAATGGTCTCATAAACATACCAAGAAATGCTGAAAGAACATCCCAAAGTCATCGTCTTGAAAGCAATTCAAATACCAACCATGACGTCACGGATCTATTTGTATGCAAATACTTTAAACGTGTCTTCTAAACAAATTGTTCTACTCAAGCTGGTCATAATCCGTAATCCAATTGACAAATGTATGTTAGTTATTCTTAGTAGTGACAAGATGAAGTCATGCTGTATGTAGTTAATGTTGTTGAGTTTTCTTATTGACCTAATTAAATGATGTCCCACAACTCCCACATAAGTGTAGCATACTATTGGTGTTACTATTACTGTGAATACTACTAACATTCTATTTCAGTTAATATTTGTATGTTCTCTTCTTTATTTTCGTCAGTTTTATCCACTGTTGGAGATAGAACTTTCCTTGCGTCTTTGTTAATGACGTATGTATGTCTTTGTTCTTTATTTGCAGCCTAACTTCAGAGTTACGGATTCCTTTTCCTTTGGAAATCTAGCAATAATTTGGCTTTACTTCTAGTTCTTCTGTTATATTTATATCTTTCTTGTTCGTCTTGTCCATGATTTTCTGAAATCTTTGATTTTGTCATTCGACCAATTGTAAATCGGCCATTTATTTGTCACTTCGCCTATAATCGTACCTGCATACCTAATAACAAATTGCAACTTCGAATGTATTTCATGAATGTAGTAGGTACTGGCCCCTGGTACTGGGACATCCCGTATGACAGGGGCCAGAGCCCAAACGAACAGTATTCAATCGTCAAACACAATCGTGCCTTTGCTAATCAGAACAATATTTTAGCGTAGCAAACTTTAAATATGCAGAGAAAGTATAAGCTTGTCGAAAAGTAATAAGACAGCTACAGCAAAATTCAGGTCCAGTGATTTGATTTTCTAAGAAATGTAATTCCCAATTATTTCTTAACTTGATAGAGACGACCGTTCCTTTCTTAGCAAGTTCAGAATTACGAATATTTGTGGCTGCGAATATCTTTAATGTTTGTCCCAAAACTTCGGCTTTAGGCATTTCATATTGGCAGGCGCAGACAAAAAACTATTTCTTCTTGGATACTACACGGACACGCAATACGGCGCGAAGGTTAACGACTAAGGTACCCTTTGGACGGTTACCTACTGAAAAACAATATAGCATGTGACAGTCTGACGGAACAGTGGCTTTATGTCATTTGAATGTCAAATGGCATGCGGTCTTTTTACCCTTCTTTACAAAGCCATAAAATAAAATGTCTTGACTCTCGACCTTCCCGGTAATCGCAATGAGTTCGGTAAAAATCTACAAGTGCATTGTAACATAACATAACACGCCTGTTTTACCGAACGATGCACATGTGCATTGCGTTATCTGAATTTTAGGCTTATACAGGGTGAAATTTAATTCATGGGCCTCTTAAGGGTTCATTGTACTCATCATTATGAACAACTTTCACTATCCCTGAAATCGCGAAAAAAATCTGCTGTTCCCTACATTTTGACGAGCTAATTAGCATAGCTGATGATGATGATAGATGTTTTTTTTAGGGTTGGTGCCACCGTGTAAGTTGTTTAAGTCCTCTTAATCCTTAAGAGGATGCCCATGAATTCCATTTCACTCTGTATATTACAAACACAACCCAGAATTTATTTTAAAAATCCTCTCAAACCGCAACTGCCGAGACTATCTTGCATAAATACTTATTTTCAACAACATACATAAATCTATGAACACCGGAAGAGAAAGGTCTCGGTCTATTTTTTTGCAAGAAAATCCGACAAAGAATATGAAAATATGATGAAAATTATGCAAACCTGCTCTGATTTACATCACTTTACATTCACGACCGGCGACTGCACAATACAGCGCTTCGTCATCCATCACAATCAATCAAGATCACTTATTGCAAATTAGCTTTTACCTATGCAGGTGAACACTGAGTACATCAAACAGGAACATAAACATTATTATTATTTAAGTACTCCATACAAAGTTGTGTATGCAATACAGTCATAAATGCGCTATTCATTTATTGGCAGTGATAAGAGCGACAGATACAGCACAATTCCTTTCGGCTTCCCTTTCTAAATATGGCAAGTTGTCATTATAGATCTTTATGTGCTTTTGGACACAGCCTTTAAGTTCCCCAAAAGTTTGATTGACCCTTCGCACTGCTTCTTGAAATTTGTGTCGTTAGTCATCATCATTTCAGCCCAGAGTCAGCTACTGGACCCTCCTATCCTGGACGGTCCAGCGGGGTAATTGCGTAACACACTTTCAATCACTATCTAAGGAATTTTAAAGGAAATTGGTCATCCATTGCTTCATATGGATTAATGAAATGCACCGACCCAAGCCGGGGTTAACCAGACTCGATAAATCGAATGAACCTCAAGATTTGCACTAGCCCCTGGAGCCTCATGCTTCATGGGACTACAGAGGCCATTGCATATCAAGGAGTAGACCGGGGGGCGTGGTAATGGTAGGAAAGACGTGCCCTTAGGATATGGAAAGATTTGCAAGTCGTACCGGATATGCATCCTTGCTAATCCATTACTTCGGTCTGCTCAACAACGTAAATAACGCAATGAATATTGTTGAAGTGTTAAAGGCATTGTAGTTGTGTTACGCAATTACGCCGCTGGTATTTTTCGCATATTTGACGATATCGTCAACAGTTGTCAGCCCAACGTTTTTGTGGGTTTCTTTGAATGTAAACGTGTCTTTAACTTTTAAATACTCCTGGGACAAACCTGTGGCATGATATTTGACTCATTCCAATTTGAAGAGGTCAAGGTAATGCCGCAATTATTGAAATTATATCTCGATCGAGAATCTCCTTATTACACCTTAATGGTTGTGCGTGTCGATAATTGCATAGCTACTTAAGTTTTTTACGAGTCTTTTAAATTGCACATGCCAACACAAGACAGAAAATTATATACCTACGACTATAAATATCCGCGTGTAACAATTTTTACTCACTAAGTAGATAAGGTAGACAAGTCTTACAAAAAATCATGTCTTGACTAATAATATTAGGCTCTAAAATCTAATGAGTGAAATTACCCATGTAATTGGTTTTGTCTGCTAAATCTGATATGTTGTTCTAGGAAATCAATTAGGTATTCAGGTTATTTTCTTAAACTCCGTTTCCAATATTAAATCAGTCTTGAAGCTTATTAATATTATGAATACTGGGGTTCTTGGGATGTTGAAAATTGTTTCACGACGACATGAGCAGCTATTTTCGTGAGACTAAATAATATAACACTACCCAACGTTATTCACACAAAAAAAAACATTAATAATTGTCTGCATAACATATTTATTACTGAGATAAATCTGACAGTCAACACACAGATTTACGCCAATCTAGATAAAACCAAAGCACAGATAACACGTTCAAAACAAGCCGATCAATAACAGCGACATATTTGTACATATAAACATAAACACGATCATTATAAACTGCAACATTATGTATACGCTATCAAACTCGCGGTAACATAACATAATAGGTTATTTTTAACCTAAACGTCAACCTCGGTTACTGAGGTTAAGGATTTACCTTAACCGCTAAACATAGAGCATAGGTGGCTATTTATGTGGGATTTTCCGCAGTAATAATGTCACTATGTTTTTCACGATTAAATGTGGAAGAATAAATGCTGGCCACAAAGTAATTAAATTGAAGTAAGTTGTTTAAATCTGATTTTGTTTGGAGGTCAAAGAGTTCATGTTTGTGTTGTGGTTGTATCTTAGTGTTAATGGTTTCTTTAGTTTCATCATAAACGTTTTTATGAGACTGAAAAAAATTACAACAAAGTCATTTAAGTAACTTGATGGCACATCATTTCACGTAGATAGGCTGACAAAGTGTCAAAGCAAATGCGCTCATTAAAACAATGATATAATCATATGGCGTCCTCACCTCACCATTGCTATAAGGACCAAAAATTGATAAGTACAATATTTAACACTTGGTCTTTCTATCCGACAAACAGACTGAAACCCCCACACATTTTTGCCAGCCCTATAAAAGCACGCTAATGCATTTTAAAGCACCACTAGTCAACAAAGGGAACAAAAGCGCAAAGGCCAACTACCCCTCGGATTTCCCCTGTAGTCTAGCTATGTCGCGCTAGGATAAGTAGTGGTTGGGTTCCACTTGACCCAAGTACAGGGTACTCTTCTAACGCTTTGTCACTTTTATTTTTTCTGAGCGCTTTTATCATATCACATTTCTTAAATAATCAGAATAAAAATACTAACAAAATTAAAGTGATAAGTTAAAATAACCTTAGTGAAAATGAGCTGTATGTACAATGCACGGTACTTAATTTGAAGTTATTTGAGTCCTACCTATCTGCAGCAGGTACACTGGTACAGTCAGCCTCGTAGCTAAACATTGATACAGTATTATGGAACGCAAATTGTAGACAATAAAATGAATTCTTGTCGATGTCATACATCTTTTTGAAGCTGCACATAATTATCCGACATAATACGCATAAATCGAATTATTTGAATATACGCGTACCTACTTACCAAACTATACTAAGTATTACTAGTACTAACACCTGCTGCAGTGCACGCAACGTATACTTTTCAATTTGTACCTTACGGGTTTCCCTTATAAAACCGCTGTCGCGCCGCGGTAAGTATCAGTCATATTACACTTGACCCTGCCTTTGTCAAACAGCAGTTTTCCTTCGCCGAACCTTGCTCGTAGCGATCGAGTTACATCACTAAACGTGTTTTTGTTTAATCTTCCTTAATGCGCTTAAATTCGTGTATGCGACGTAATTTAATTGTGAACTGTCATCATTTAAAGGTTTTAACAGAGTTTTCCGAAAACAATTATGTAAATCTTTTATTAGCTTCTATAAAACAAGTAACCAATCATCCAAAGCAAAAGTAGAGCTAAAAAAACTTTTATTTGCGGTAAACATGACGCAAAGAAAGAACAAAACGCGAAAATAATAATTTGGGAGAAAATATGCGTCACATCCACGCAAAACGGCCATCGCTCAGCATAATGCTGCAACCCTGCGAGTCAGAGCCCCAGCGCTGGCCCACTTTTGTCTCCACATTCCAGGCAATATCCAGAAAAGCATACCAAATAAACGCCAGAAACAGATTAAATCCGTGAAAATGACAACAACGTCTGCAATTTACGTCTCGGTTCTTGCCATCTGCCATAAACAACAACTGCTGTAGGTACAGCCTACACAGTATGCACCTGAGCAGTAAACCAGAATGAAAGCCTGTCTGCCGCATTCTAGTATCGACCCGACTGTTCCTACCCTTTTACGGTTCCAAGGGTATTACGCGTGAAATATCAGCTATCGTTACGTTTTCCAGTTTTTACTTGGCTGTGGAATATATGTGATAAAATGGTCAGCAACTTTATCTTTCTTTCTATCCCTATTAGGTACGGTTGGTATTACAAGACTTGCAAGTAAATTTGAGATGGCAAGCCGTTTAGTTCGTGGTTTGGTATGAACGGAATTAGATAAAAAGTTCTTCGTCATGTTTTGGACTTGACAAAACTTTCTATAAAAATTTCAACGCTGCTGGTGGGTCTAGCTAGAATCATGTACTGAATTCATGGTAACAGTTTGCGCGTCGATATACCTTACACCTTGTATCATGTTCGTTCGAAGACGTTTCTGCACTTCAGGAAGTCACTTTTGACTAAGGCTTTCAATACCGGTATTCTGGGATCCCGTAATACCCTGATCACGGATTTTATTTTGACCTTTTTCGATACCAGTATTGACGCCCCAATACCGTGATTACGGTATTACAAACTCGATGTGAATGATGTGATCTTCTAACGTTTGTAATACCTTGTCACAATTGTCTTCACCAGCGCAAGCGTCCCGCTGTTATCTTTAGCTGATCACAAGTTGTAGCATCTGATATTATAAACCTTTTCCACTTTATTTTATTTTTATTTTTATGTGTGTGATTAATTAAATCACGATATCCGTTAGACCTAAAATACAAATATTTTAATACTTTAAATACAAACATTTGTGCAGTTTGGATTGAGGGAGTGCAAATTTTAGATTTAGCTATGTTATCAGGCCTGGTGCATGGAATTCAACTAGCGGTTTTATACGTGTTGTATACATAAAATACCAATTTCAACGAAAAAAATAAAAACTGACTGACTAAATACTGACTGTCTGAGTTTGAGACTGACACCGAAGACGACAACGCTGATCAGACGAATCAAGGCGAAGCTTGATGATGATTGCTCTGAATTATGTTGAAACACAACCGCTCGAAACAGAAAGACCTGAGTTTATTTACAAAAACCTCATAGATAAAGTGAGAAAATTAGTCAAACTTCTTTTGTAAGTCCTACTACTAGATTGCAAGACATGATGGAGCAGTATGGCTGACATGATTGGGCGCTTTTTGAAACTAAAGGATTGTGTATCAAAAGTTTTAATCGATCTAAAATCAAACTCCGATTTCTCATTAAATGCCTTCCTGCAAAATTACTATTTTAATGGTTTTATTTACGTCCTAGTTGAACTTACATTCAATACCGGATTACCGGTATTGATACCGTGATTACGGTATTGACACCGGTATTGAAAAAATCCGGTATTTGAAAGCCCTACTTAAAATAAGTGATGGTGTATTTTTGTCGCGTGCCAAGTTTTTACATATTGGTTTTTGCTTTCAGTCTCTTGTATCTGAAATCAAATTAACAGGCTTTTGACAGGCGACCTTGCCAAAGTAATTTGTCAGCAAATTGTATTTGAGATTTATTTTATCGTGTTGTTTGTTTTGTATTGTCCTTTTTCCGTGGCGTTATTGCTACATGGTTACAAGATTTGTTGAATTGCAAGTTTTCCGTTTATTTTATACAAACTATGTCGGGTTTTCCCTTTTTGTAAAAAAATCTAACCACAAACTCAACCAATTTTCGCAAATGGTGAACATAAGAATTGAGATGATAGTTGTTTTTTTTTTTCTGAATTAGAACTCGGCAGATTCCCTCATTTATGGAAGTGCAGAGATTGACGAAGTGGTTTCTTTTTCTGAGTGGTCTCAAAGAAAAATGTTTGTATGTTACTGATTAAATTCCTGCAATATTTCAATTTAAAACTCGTTCTTTATCATTCCATTTATCGTGCAATAAATCAGAATTCAAGGCAATCTGTTCAAACATTGAAGTTTGCTCCGATCCTAATTAACGAGCTGGTTATAATTATGGCGCACCACGCACTGTCAATGACAGCGGCGAAATAAAATGTTGGTTTAAAACATTAAACTGGTTTTATTTTGTATTTCTGCGCGCTTGAATCAAAAAATGTTTGGTGTGAAATTTTTTACAAAAAAAATATTCATTTATTTATCAATTAGTACCTTAGCGCTCCATAAATACAGATCTAAAAAAACACTCTTAAGTTGCATTTCACTATAAGCCACGAATGTTGGTAGCAATAAATCACTAAAACACTCTAGTTCTAACCTTTTTAATGGCGCTCGTCTGTCGGTCAAACATTTTAACTTTACAACGGGAAACGTTTAGGCAATTTCCTTATAAGCTTTTTGTACTATTTCCAAATATCCTGTTTCGGGGGCTTCCTCGTGGTTATTATCATGAAGAGTAGTGGGCGTTGGTAACTCAATTCGGCTCAACTGAGGATGGGAAAATCTTTCCATAATTTTATCCTGCTGCAGTTAGGTATATGTACATATAGCTATTAGTATTAGGTTCGCCGTATCAGTGTATGTATGTAGGTATATTCTTATTTGTTTCTTGGTTGGCCTAATTGTTTCCTTTTCCGACCTATGAATTGAGTTGAGTGAGATTGAATGTGGAGAATAAAGCATTGTTTTATTAAGTAAATTAATGCATTATGCTTGTCAAAAAAAACAGCTTTCACGATAAACATCTTATATTTGTACAAAAATTCATGAAACTGACTATATTTTTTCCCCCAAATGTTATATTATAATCCCGATATACATTGTGATAAGCCTATATTTACATGGTGGGTGCCACAATTATTAAGCCTTTACCACAACCTTGACATGTGCCATGAAAAATATACGGCAAAGTTGGCAACACTGTCAAGAAATTAATGTAACTTGAATGTCATTGTCAAGGACTTCCAGGAGTCACATATTTTACAGAAAGTGCCTGAGCCTTGGCTTTTTAAATTAAGATTTGGTATGTTCAGGTTTTTATTCTTGTATTGAATATTAAATGTGAATATGGTTTAATCAATCAAATCAAATTATTTTATTTACAGATCATACAATCCAATTTGTTAGTCACATACTCATCTTAAACAGTAGTGTTAGTACATAGTAATATTTGGCAAATTTTGGTCTTAGTTTAAGCTTGAATGTTATACTGTTATTTTTTTCTCTTCTTTTTTTGTAGCTGTGTTGTGCTGTTCATACTCTTTCATTCCAATCTGTTTTTAGAAGTGAAGACCTTTAATTGGCTGTTAATCTCACATACTATTTTTTATTCTGTTTGTTTTAGCTGTAAGTCATACCTAGTTAATAAAAAAATAAAAATAAATTGTTTCATACAAAACATGATAAAATATGGACCGTAGCATATTTTCTCGGAAAAATATTGAGTATCCGGGCATGCGGACGGACCCAAGGACCATTTACTGCCGGGAATTTAGGATGCCTTTGCAAGAATTCAACGATCGTGCAGATAGGAACATATTTTCAATTTTACTGACATCGATTTCCATCTCAGTCTGTATCAGTAAAACTTACGAGAAGTCCCTTAAGTTTACTTAAAGATACAAGCGTTCAACATAATAGGGATGGTGCCTGGGTAATAAATGAAATTCTAATTAGTCCGTCAGTCAGATAATAAAAAAATATTAGACACGTATTTTTTGTTTTATCATATTAATAAAAAAATACTTAGATAAAACGCATTTTAAGTTGGGGAGTGGGGGTCTATACGTCACTAGTACGTATAAAATCTACATACTCGTGACGTCATGGCACATTTTACCTCAATGTATCGCCGTAATCTTTAGATTACGTAAAAAAATAAAAAAATACGTGTCCAATATTTTTTTATAATCTCAAAGACGGACTAAAAACAAAATTTTAGTCATCATCCCTATTCTATGAGACGACGCTGTCTGTAAAGTCGAAATCAATCTCGATTGTTCCTGCCTTTTAATGAACCACGTTTTATGTTGATTGTTTTTTTAATAACCTCGGCCGTTAATCCAATTAACGCTTTGTGTTTACGTCTTTTCTTCATTCACTTCCTAACATGGCTTACTTTATTATTCTGTGATAATGGGTTTCCTGTCGACGAAGTGAAAATTGCGAGCACGATTTACTTATTGACTATTTACTTGTAATGAATGTAATATACTTAGCGTTTGCATACTGTGCAGTGTTTTAACATAATATGAATAATTCCAATAACATTTGCAATATTCTATTGACAAGTACCTTTCAATTTCTATAACTACATTTACCGGTTGTCCTTATCAGCTGTGACATTCACAAATTAAAAACTTAAGACCTTGAAATAATAACAAACGGAAGCGACGTAATAAATAATTGAATGGCAATTGCAGAAACACAATCTCCCAATTAGTTACCGTTGCACAACCGGGGAATTGTGGTGCGCAGGCGCGGACCGTTGCGCGGGAGTTCGTACGATACGGCGGTCTTACATCACTGATGATCTAGCAATCTGGATGATGTGACGAAATGATGGCTTACTCATTGAGGTTTTTTTGCTGACGGATTGTGAAAGGAAAACTTTAGAGTAGCTGACGGCCCGCATCCGGAATACTGCTGTGGTTGTGGGAACTGAGTTTGAACATGAGTTTCAATTGGACCCAGACCTTGTGCGAATTTAAATTAGTAGAACAATACTCAATGGGGCCACCAGATGTCCTTATTAGTATCAGATTTTATCAGACCTTTGCTAACTTTTACTGCATATTGTCATTCCAATTTCTTATATAGTAAGGCAATAGGAAGGTGTCAATCCTTCACTCACGTTGTCTGCCATGAAAATTCCAGATCCTACAAAAAAATGATATTCCCCTATCTATATGTTTTATAAATAAACACCAAGTACAAAAAGTAAGTCGCGCCACAAAAGTCAAGGCCTCGCTCCTAATAGGAATGGCGGTGTCTAGATCTGCATTATGCATTCATCTCAAGGCCGCACCATTCGTTCCGTTAGGCTCAATTTACATTGCCACGGAACGAAATAGAAGCGATTTTTTTGTACAAAACTTATGAAGTGAAAGACTATGGACTTCTATGTTTTATGTTCTATGTTAGAGGGTTTGGTTCCGCACTTAGTCCGTCAGGTGGAACATTGTGCGTGGGCCATAGCGGCCGTTTGGTGGTTATTCCAACCAGCCCACCTCCCTCCAGAAGATAATTTAATCTCCCGGTCTGTTCAGAACATCTGTGTAGGATCTGGGTGACCCGAGAGTTTCTGTTCTAATCTGGGTAGCGCCCGTGCATTCAAAGAGCACGTGCGCAACAGTCTCCCCAGCCTCCATGCACGCCCGGCACCGAGTATTGTCCGTTATGCCTAGTGTGTGGAAGTGTTTGTTTAGCGAGCTGTGTCCCATGATGGTCCCCGTCACCAGACGCGGGCCGCTCCTGTCCAGGCGTAATAAACGCCTGGTTAGCCTGCTATCCATGGAGCCTGCATAGCTTCCTTTGACTGCCTGCAGCCTGGTGTCGAGGTCCACCAGTGCTCAGCTTGTGTAAGGGTGAACTCCTGTAGCCACCTGCGTATTTGGTTGAAGGGGGTGGGAACGATAGGCTGGGTCCACAGACTGCCGTGCTGGACCCTCGTCCAGCAAGTTCGTCAGCTGCGTCGTTATCTAGCGATCCGCTGTGTCCTTTTATGCATTGCAGTGTCACCGTGTTGCGGCTAGATACCGTTATTTCTTCTAGTGCATTGTGACATTTTAGTGTTAGCTTCGAGGTAATATATTTTTTCCCTAAGGATTGGAGAACTGAGGCGCTGTCCGAAAGTATACGTGTCCGTAACCCTCCTGGCTTCTAGGCCGTGGACCGCTTGTATGCTGCCCATACACTCCGCCTGATACACGGTGTTGAACATTCCCAGCGGTCTGGATATATTTATGTTGAGGGCGTGTGGGAAGACTCTGATCCGTCGGTGTATACTCTCATCTCTTTCGGGCCTGAGTAGTCACACATTTCTTCTGTAAGTAATATGTTGTAGTGCCTTTGAAAGTGATGTTTCTTCAGGGCTTTGTCGCAGGGTGATGCCATAATTGGTTTTCGTCTGATCTAATATTCCTTTATACGTGTATGCTTAACTCTGGCGTCATTGCTTAGGGTTCCTGATAAATGGAGCCTAAAGGCGGCCAGCGCCGCCTACTCTCTCACGATTAGGTACAGAGGCGTCAGTCCCAGCATTACTTATAGGGCGGCGGTGGGTGCAGTTCTCATACTACTGCTAGTGATTGCGACACAAGCAAACACCTGCAGTTTTTCGAGATCTTTTTGGGCTGTGCTCAGGTCTGACCTGGGCCACCAGACCAGCGAGGACTAAAAAACTTTATGTCAATAGTGTAACGCATTAACTAAATACGAGCCAAATACTGTTATTTACCGCGTGACCTGCGTCACACGTCTTCTGGAGAATTCTCGCGCATTCTCGGGAATTCCCGCAGCAACAAGCTCGTATCTAGTTTGTAATACGTTGGACACTCAGACCAAATAAAAAACCAAGACATAGCGCTGTTAACAGTGACATAAGGCCGGTTTCGTAAACATGTGTAAAATTAGTGAGGTGTAGTTTGATTGTAAATGTGTGCGTGTGAGCGTATATGCACAGGAGGTATAGTTTCGGCATACTTCACTGAATTGTTCCCAGCACTATTTCTTGGTTTTTATTTGGTCTGAGGTTGGACATAAGTTAATTTTGCTATGTCCAATATCGTTTCAAAAACTCGATTCCACTCCGTTCCGCCGCAATGTAAATTGAGCCTTATAACTGCCGCGTTTTTTTCCTTTGGACACGTTCCCATTTTATGTGGCAAGAAACAGTTCTTGTCTCGTGTTTGGACCATTTCGAAATGTTTCCTTCAATTCTTGGAATTGAGAAGCGTGAAGTTTCGGGCAGCTAGACGGGGGCAAAATGAAAAGATTTTTTCGAAGGATTTTTATGAATGCTTTAGGAAATACTTGTTTGTAGTCTAATTATCAAGTTAAAACTAATAACAGCAAGCTTGTTTTTGGAATTCAATTATTAACGAACCGCTTATAATCTTGACTCTTCTTATAGTTCTTATACATAGAAAACATCGCAAAATAAAAATAAACATCGTTCACAGAAAACAAAACAAGATCGTATCCTTTTGTTAGCTTTAAATTATGTTTAATTACAGACCTGCAAGTTCCTCTTATTTTATATTAACGAGACGCCCGTTCTCTTCATTTCAGTTAATTAGCATTACTTCATCCAAAACATTGCTTAACTATGTTTTACTTTTGACATTAACACGCTCTAAATCTTTGCTACTGAACTGATCATATTTCAGCTTTATTTCTATATTTGGGATAAGAAATACTTATTCTGATTTTATGTTTTGGAGTAGGTAAATACGTACGCCACAGAACGTTTAGTACTTTAGTACTCCTTTCTGTACTCCTGAGAACCTTTTTATTAACACTGTCATTTTAAAAATCCACAAGCTTTAATATAACTAAGTAGTATATTCCCTTGACGACAAATTTTCGCTCTTGATTAACCTAGCAAAGTAAACGAATCTTCCGGCAATTGCATTTTATAAAAATCTTATGTGGTCAGTGAAGTCTGAATGTTCAAAACCCTTTTTGGATCACTGGTTTCCAAAACGTTAAACGACATAAACCACTCTCGGCGCAGCCGAATCCTCATGTACCTACTAACCATCAACTTCATAACAATTTACATTGTAAAGGGCTTACAAAACCCATTCTCATCGTATTCCATGAACATTGCAGCAATAAATACACTTGGCATTGTGCAACTGCATTCTGACAGGCGATGCATTGTTGAACAAAAAATTGGGCTCGCCATGCGGCCGTTGACCCCGCATTGTACCGAGATGAAGCCTTAAACAATACTGTACTGTTACTGAATAATTTTACTTTCATACACTCGGTTGAAAGGTTTGGAAGGTTTAAATGTACACAAATGAGTGTGTTGTTGTGTAAGGGAATAGTGAGGCAACTGTCATTTGCATGTCAAAAAGACCAATTTGTGAAGCTTCAGTACAGGAGTTTGGTTAGCTTTGCAACCTTTACGACCAAATGTTGTAACTAGAACCTTTTTGTCTACTAAAGTGTTAAGAGAGTTGTATATTGAAAGAAACAGACAGACTATTGCACAACTTCAGTTCAGAAACATTATGACAGGCAATTACATGGAAGAACCAAACCCTCGCAACATTGTACAGCAGTACACGAACGAATCAATCACATCTAAGCCTTTACTTTAGCATAATCACACGCGATCCATCAAAGCCTCCTTTACCACAAACCCGCTGCATCACTCCCAGCTTATCAATTTCCATTTAATATTCCCTCCGTGTATTGGGTAAGCTTTGCATTACGATAGCAACTTCATCTCATCGGTGACTAGGCGACTTTCTCGTGACTCATCAGCGACCTGACCCCGCAACTGTCATTATAGAGCTCTTTATTGTCGGTAGTTTGGTGTTGTAGGACTGGGTTTGTTAAGAGTGCGAGTTAATTGTCTATTACTGTGATCTAATCAGACAAGTTATCTAGCTTTCAGTTTTCAAAGCTCTGTTATATGTAGTTAAAGTCTAATATTCCCTGTGTCAGAGAAATCTCTTGAGCAAGTCCTGATAAAAAAAAACTAAATATATCTTTACACCTATCCCTCTGCTTTAAACCTTACAAAATGGGACCCTCTACTATCACGGTGATCAAAACCTCGACAGTAAGAACAGAAAACGAACGCTGCACCCTTGTGCTATTTGAACCGTTGCTACGTCGCAAGGTATTAAGATTGTCGACACACCCCTCAATAAAGAGTAACTACAGGGTGTGTCCCTTCTTGTTATTTCGTTGTACCAAATGAAGCAAATTGGAATTGTAACATTTGGAGTGAATGTGAGCATAAAACAATTCAGGGAATCGTCTTTATAAATACTATAACGAAATTGGATGAAGTCTCTACTGATATTGTTTTATGCGTATTTTTAGTATTTCCAAACTCCCAAATGTGTTCAAGCAAATCAGCGGGGTAATTGCGTAACACACATAAAATTGCAATCGAACGCTATGCGTTTTATTTTGACAGGTCAGCCACGTTCATTGCATTATTACGTTGTTGAGCAGAATAATTTTTCAAACCTGCGAAGCAATGGATGAAGAATCTCCTTCAAAACCCTAGGATAGTGAATTAAAATGTGTTACGCAATTACAGGTACAGGTTTCTACTTAGTCTCGCATCTTCCTTGCGTGGGCAGTTGGCCACACATTTGCACCTCAGTATCTGTTATGCTAATTGATTCCTAAACAATCCAGACAGTGAAACTTATTTAACACTGGCTACAATTAACTGAGGGACAAAACAGACGCTGGTGTTGCATTATACAGCGACTTTCTAACGATTGCAGCGGAAGATAAACATATTTGCACGCGAGCTGATGTCAACGCGGAGAAAGTACATATGACACCGATTGCTCCTTGCGGGTCGCGGGTAGTAACGCCACATGTCCTGGCTTCGCCGGGACAGAATGTATTAGACATGAACATTTTTCAGATAGATAATATTCTTGAAATGTCAGGTATAGGTTGTATTCTTTGCTCGACAATCCCACTTCTCTTTATTACCTGACTTCCCATGTTCTATACCTATTATTATTAATCTTTACTCAATAAGACTACGATGGTGTTAGTAATAAAATAACTAAGCCTATGTTAGTACATACTTAATAACTAAAACAGTAAAACAGGGTCCGGTTTGCAAGCGCCCACACTAGCCGCCCAGGCATACAGCCTGGGCGGCTATTGATTGCAGGATAGTGTTGGAACTGCCATGCAGCCTGCGGAGTAGCGAGGCAGATTTCTTACGCCAAAGCAATCTACAAAATCAACCTATGCTCTGCCTCTACGATGTCCTTCTCACAGCTCTGGTTTTATTCACTCTTCTTTCTTTGTCCAGGCAGTATTTCTTGGAAATGCGATGGCAACCAGTCGGTTATCTTTCAAACTGAAAGCACGTGAACATATTCGTGAGAAGTTGACAGAATCATTGCAGCGCTGATTTGCTGGATTGGTTTTCTCCTCTACCTATCGTTATTTCTCCCGACAAAGTTTATTATGTTTATATGTTATGCATAATTATTTATTCTTTTTCGAGTTATCTATCCCTTATGTTGCAGCTACCTTGTTTTGTCTCTGCATCGCCCTAAGGTTGACTGGTAGAAAATATCTGAGGCATTAAGTCCGCCTTTGTACAAATTTTTTTTTACTAATAAAAATAAATAAATATATTGGACGATTCGGGCTTGCTGGTGTTGCAACTTGAGAACATACTTATTTAAGAAATTTTCCTCTGTAGCCCGTCGGCGGCGTCGCCCCTGCGGCCCAGATTTGAGATAGTACAATCATGTGTCATTTAAATGTTTGGCATACAGAAAGGGAAATGGCCAACTGGCATTTAAGCTGTCAACAAACTTGTGGCTACTGTGTAAAAACTTTCTGGCGACAGTTTTTTTCTTGCGTCAATTGCTTTTGCAGTATTGTCCGGTTTTTGTCTTCTTGAACATGGATAATGTAACCTCGGCTTATGTACCCTTCAGATAAGGTTTGTTACAGTTTGCTTTAGGCTGATAAGAGTTCTTGTGAAACAAGACAGAATGTGAAATTGCAGTAAGACTCGAGATTGGTTTGAAAGCAAGCAAGATTAGGCAGTTGCTTGAGGAACATTAGTTGGGCCATCAGAATTAAAGATAATAGTGTAAATCGAAGGACAGTTGCCCTAGAATCACAGATAATTTTGTGCTAGCATATTCGGTTGGACGGTTTGAGCGGGAACATGACTAAGTGCGGATTTCACTAATGAAATTGAACGCGTTCAGCACATCTAAACGCGTTCAAGAGCTGTCAATGTACAATATTCCATAATAATTTTGACACTGACAGCTCTTGAATGCGTTTTAGAAATGCTGATCGCGTTCAGTTTCATTGGGGAAATCCGCACTAAGTAAGCAGAATGTTAGACTTAATTAGAATGAATTTATGAGAATAAGAATAGAATGCTTTATATCACAAGCGGCTAACACAACCATTAATCTTTTTCCAATTCCGACTTCATGAAACCGTCACTAAAAACGAGTCACAATTAACAATTTTCACACTTCTTTACTGAGAACAATACGGAACGCTCAGTGCACATGAATGTGGAAACTAGAAAGCTATCATCTGCTAATACCATTAGATAGCTAGCGTGCAGTATGGAACGGTTACTAATCGTGTATTTTTATCTAGCTGTGGGAACGTGCTACGTTTCTGTCAAATTCATTAATCTTTTAATTTTCACTGCTGTTTCTGAGCCTTGAACCTAATAAAAATGCAGTAAATGGTATTAAAGAATGTCCGTTCCTACCCGTGTGAATATTTTCGTTGACACTTGCAAATTTGCTAGCGTTTAGTGGTCTATACATAGGACACCATGTTGGTCCCAGCAGAAGCCAAAGTTCTTGTATGTTGGCCCGGTTGGTCAGTAGTTGGACAGGATCTAGAAAAAGAAAGGTTGTTGATGTAGTAAAGATATATAATGTTTAAAGAACCGTTTCCCTGTTATCCTTGTTTTTTTTTTTGATGCAGCTATATTTTACTCTTCTTCCCTTAAAAAATACAATAGACGACGTATATTTAGTAACCTAATCCGCTTAACTGTTCTTAAGGAGTCATAAAGAACCCTGTGAGGAGTCAAGCGTCGAGAGCAGACTACACGTCGGGTCCGGGTTCGCAACAAGTCAATCATCATCTTGAGGATGCCTCGTTGAGAGGTGAAACATGTGCCGATTTCTTACAGGGTTCTTTATGACTCCGTAAGAACAGTTAAGCGGATTATAAATATACGTCATCTATTGTATTTTATAAAGGATTTCCGCAAAACCACGCCTGAATCAATTAACTATCTTCTTCCCTTATTGTGTATTGTAACTCGTCAACATAGATAAGCTTTTAACTTCAGCCTGGCTCTACAGGCTCTATCACCTTTCCAATTCTGTCTCACTTTTTAAGTATACACTCAATCAACGTCTATTTTCATTAGTCTGACGTAACACTAAAATGGTAACAAACGCAAGTGGTCTATAAATACCTGTAGGTATTGTACACAAAAGAACAATGACTGCGTACAATTTTGACACGACCGCTAACGAAATAGAGAGTTGTTTACGTCTGAACGTTGTGGACAAAAAATATTTGGACGGTAGGACCAGAAATTATACTGGTAGGTACAGAAGGACCACTCGAAAAAGTGAGTTTTAAAAAGATCTCACGCACATTGACACTTTTTCAGATAATCTCAGAATACCCTAGCTTAAAAAAAACTTTCAGCAGTAGCGTCAGTTTTGTTTTAATTAACAATAGTCGAACTGTGTGGTAGGTTTTTGTCGCAAAATCTATAAATTAAAGGCGTTTTTCGTGTCTCTGTGTGACCGCGTGGTTCTTCTAAACTACGCAACGGATGTTGATTATACTACTTACCTTTGCCTTACTTCTTTCTCATATTATGTTTTGTCAAGTCGTAAAACCATACGAACCAGCAACGGGTCGCTGGTCTACTAATAAGTTGAAGTTCTGTATTTCTTTACTTCGTGGCGGTATTAATTGCTTTTCGAGGTTATGTTGCGCAACTTTGAAGGGATATTTTGTTTCACGACATTCTTTACTAGCAATCTAGTTTATTGGCGATGATACGATTTTGTATTGGTAATACCGTATCCAATCGTTAAGCTGGTAATTCGTGATTTTCCTGACCAACTTTTATTATGCACGCAATCTTTTTACTGTGTCACGTTGTTTGAGCGATCATAACAAAACATGATGAATAACAACGATAACAAATACGGTATTGGTTTTCCTTATAACAAATGAATTCCCGTTTTTGCTATGACTAAATGGTACCTAAATGAATGCCTCAATAAAAGTGCTGTGTTGGATTTTCAACTTTTGGCGCTGAGCCGAACGTTGAAAATCCGGGCACGCGGCAGAAGTCCCAATATTCCTTTAGTGGCGCAACAGTTGCTCAACTGATCCGTCTCGCACGAGTTCTGCATATTCCTCGATCTTGAGTGGTTCACAATAAACTGTGAATAACGTTGTTAGTCTCGCTCTAATAAACATTTCATTGTATTGTTGAATTTATTCAGTCAGCTCTTATGTTTCCGCAAATGTAAATAGATGCTTTTTGTTGTTATTGTAAAGAAGCCGAGCTGTTGTTTTAATTAGGCCCCAATGAATTCTGGGTAGTTTGGAAGAAAATAATTTTCTATTCGCGTGTTTTTTGTGCTTTGATGCCAATTGTATTGTATAACAGTGTTTAGTAGTAGAATGTTCGTGTTCCGTAATTGTTTAATTGTGTTAATGGTATAGCGTTTAACAGTGAATTAAATAGAAAAATAACGCTATGGATAATATGCCAGTATTTCGTTGTTCTATCTTCAGTTTATTTCCGATAGTACATACATATGTATAAAGTTTTTACCTCAACTAATTATGAAATGCCTCTCAATAGAATCTTCTCCATTGTCCATAGACTCCATACCACACAAACTGAAAAAGTTGTTTCGAAAGTAAAGAAAGAAAGAAAAATATTTTATTTGGGACACGCACAGGAAATATCTATATATGTATATATAAAAATCAATTGCTGTTCGAGAACGGCGGGGCCGATTTAGCTGATTCTGGTTTTTAACGTTTGTCGTAGTCCAGGGAAGGTTTAAACGGTGAGAAAATTAGGGTAGATAGGGTTTAGTGCTACCCGTGCGAAGTTGGGCCGGGTAAAGCTAGTCAACAATAAAATAAGAACATAAAACTAAAAAAAACATGAAAAGATTTTTTTTTTTTAAAGCCTAAGTACTTACTTATTTTTGTGACCATTACCACTTGCGACCGCAGCCCAGCTGACCTGCCCCGGCACTTCGGTAACTACTTCCGCACAAAACGTATTAGTGGACAGTCTTCACTCCTCGCTTCCATCTTCACAAATAGAAAGCGACACGTCCCATCAATCATTACGAACGGTTGAAGCAGTAACTGATGTGATGACAGCAGCAGTGTTGCGTCATAACCATAAGTCATAAGCTAGGTAATGCTTATGGTAGTGACAGGTCTAAGTACAATTTTGGCGTTGATGGAGTTGTTAAAGATTCGGTCGTTTGAAAGTGGAACGACAGTTGGATCGCTTAAAAGTGTGCGAGACAGCCTATTGTCTATACAGGGTGAAACTAATGGATTACTTTTGACTTTTTCTCGTGAGTCATCAGTAAAAATTCCGAATATTTAATATTCGGTGAAACCCTCAGTTCCTCCAATCAATCATTACGATGTTCATAATCCATAAACCATAATAAATTTCACAATTACGTACATGTAGTACTAAGCATTGAAAACTTCATCGCATTAGCATCGCATACATCAAGTGCAATCGCCTGTAATCACTATCTGAAGGTTTTCTAACGGCTCGTGTACCGCTAAGGCAATTTCCCAGGATAGTGCAAATGATTGTAGTAACAGTAAGACAGCTATGTGTGGTCGCTGTGGAAACTGACCGCTTGATTCACAATCACAGGCAGGGCTGACACTGGGCGATTTTTCACAATATCTATGTCGCAGATGGATTGTCGAAGCCGCTGTTTTACAAAACCGCTAGTTGTTTTACAAAATAGACCAAAAGTAATGGATAAAATTGTATTGTAGGTATATTAAATGTATCCCGAGTCCAGTGATAGGCATTCTAGGAAAAGAAATAACTGAAATAAAGAAAATGAAAAGAGAGAAATAAGAAAAGTTTTTCCATGTATCGTGGCTTCAAAAAAAAAAATCCTTGAATGATAAACATTTTATCGCTACTCGGCTAAAAGTCGCCACATAAATCATAATATTAAGTTAGTGGAGTGACGTAAATCCTCGAGACATTTTTTGTTCGCTTTCTATAAAAATGTCATCTAAATCCGGGACGTCTTTCCATTCTATACAAGGCCAGAACGCAAGGGTGTGTAACTAATCGCGTATAGATTGGAAATCACTTTTTTACTAAGGTCTTCCAATCTATACAAGAGTAGTACGCAAATACTCGCGTATACTTCGTAGTGACCTAATTAACTACCTTATTCCAAAATATACAGTGCCAGTACGCATAGGTACGGACTAATCGTATAAAGATTGCGACAAATTGTGAACTGCAGGCCTAGCCAAGTTACAAACGTTTCGTATTGAATCTCTTTCTACAATCGCTTACGCTTGTCATTCCTATACATTTGATTAGTTTTCTACAAGCGTTGTCCATTGTTGATTGTCAACTTGGCTAGGCCTACGTATTCAACTTGTTTGCGACGAAATGCACCTTGCGCTAAATAGCCTGCCTGGCTAGGAGCAACTTGCAAGTAGCGCTCGCCGGCCGCTACCGCGGCACCGCTCACTACGCTCGTACGGCTCGCGCGCGGTTGGTCACAGTTCTAACCTAACCCATTTCTATTCCGTTATCTGTTCCATTTCACCCAGTTCAATTTATTTTTATTTTTTAATCTACATATATTATCAAAAATCATGTCAAGCGTAAGTGATGTAGTATAGTCTGGAACCAGGACGCGCGTGTTAGATTGCTCTTATTTATAGTAAAATAATTGTTGTTTGTTGATAATGTAAAACGCTGAACTTTAGTAAATAAGAGACAATGTCAGCTGTCATAATGACAGGTGGCATTGACTTATGGTTATGTTCCATTTCAACATTATTTATTCATTCTATTCTCGCTGTAAATTAATATTTTGTGAAACAAGAGTTCTAAAATAAAATACATGTAATTATCACTTCCTGAATTAATATTTTCAGACAGATAATTTGTGTTAATAGTAAAGGCAAGTCTTTTAAGTCGCAATAAAAATATTGTGACTTGAAAGACTAGTTTCCGAACGAATATTATGATTTGTGGTTTTGGTTAATCAAAACAAATGTTTAATACTTTAACATTACAAATAGTTAACGTGATAATGAATAGTATGATACTTTAATATTTCTTAGATTTTACATTGCAATTTCTATGTACCAAGTCGTTTCTAAACAGTCCTCAGAGCTTTCCAATGATGTTAATATTTTATCAACTTTACATAAAGATAAGAATGATATACTTACTAAATTTCTAAATTATCTTATTAAGTTTTAAAACAGTTCCACTATAAAAGATTTGTTTAATATTACTCATGTAATAAAACATTAAGTGTGGTGATTGTGATTGATTGAAGTGATTGGTGGATACCAATACACTACTACTAATATCTTATCAGAACTTACATAGACATTCTAAATAAACAGTAGCTACTTTGCTAAACTATCTCATTTATTTTTAAAGTAGTCTCACTACATAAGTTTTGTTTAATAATAACCAGTGATCGGAGTAGGTAGATTGATTTTTAGTACTTGTATCATAAATGCACACAGAAAGAATAACATGGATAAGCCATTTTTCCGGAAAGTAATTCCGGTATTTCCGGATTCAATTAAATATTGTTAATGTTGGTAGTGATATTATTACTACTCAATTCAAAATCAACACAAGCCAGGGTCAAGTAACGTTTTCACAACACAGTAACAAACAAAGATGCGCACTCTACGAACCGAAGTAAACGAGTGAACTACCTGGCATGTCGTCGGCGGGCGTACGCATTGTTCTGATAACCGGTTATTGTACCACCCATGATCCTTTGTTCTGATTGGTCGTTGGGTTTTGTCAAATCGTGACAAAAAAAAAAATAGGAAGAATAATAAAGAATAAAATTGCTCATTTTATTACAATTCCTACCTTTTTTTTGAGGATGGCAAATCATCAAATGACTCCTTCCACTCTGGCAGAATACAATTCCTACATAAGTTCCGGTTTTTTTTTAATAATCCACCAATTCCGGAGGAATGTCCATAGTAATATATACGTTTCGGATCAATGACCCCAGTTCAATCTACCTACTCCGATCACTGATAATAACTGTGATAATAGATATTCAGCCAAAACTATAAGGCGCTTTGTGATTGGTCGAAAGTGGCGAAAATGTTGAGATTTGAGAAAACTATAAAAGAGCATGTAACGGTCAGCTCGGCGGACTCCTTACGCTAGCTGTCTACCGGTAAAGACCCTCTGGTGTCTGCCGTAATATTAAGCTGCTAAAGAGATCCCCTGCCACAAGGAGATAGTACACTGCAAAGTGGAAACTCTGGGTGGTAAGCCACAGAGAGCAAGTACGTTATCACGCGGAAGCTCTGGCCAAATCATCCAAGGACCTTCTGTGCCAACTGTCCGACGCTGCTGACTCAAACCAGGGGTCTTATCTCCGCCATTTTAAACTGCTTGAAATCTCCCGCCACTGCTGTTGAACCTTATGTATAAGTACTGGGTGTCGTGTGAAGTTGTGAGGCAGAAGATCTGCACAAATTATATAAAGATGAGTATGAACTTTTACTAAAACCATATTTCTTAGCCATTCTATGTAAATTCTGTGTAAAAGGTAACATGGGTATCGTACCCTTGCCACTAAGTACTGATTTAAGGCTTGTGCAGACCAGCGCGACTTGTCGCGCGACGCGACACGAACAATACAATTTCTAAGAAAACTTCACAGGATAACAATAACCGGTGCTTTAATAATTATTACTAAAGTAGGTATAAAATGTGTACCTACCTATTTGTGAAAATAGAATACCTAACGTAGGTATAAGGTTCTGTCCTATGTGTTCAAAAATGTAACTAGTGTGATCTTGTTTTCTAAATATATGAAAGGTAAAACGAAATCAAGTTTTTATTGAATATACCCTAATAGGTGCTAGGTCCCATTGAGTTAGTTAAAAGTATGTTCAATTCCTATTTTTAATATTGAATGCTGAGAATTTAAAAGATTCCATTCGTACTAGATTCCATTTTCTTTTACGCGCGTCGATGTTACCAACTATACACGAGCAGTACGCAAAATTCGTGTATACATTGTAATCACAGATTCAAAAAGATCACTACAATGTATACGCGAGCAGTTTCCTATGGCTGCGTTCTGGCCTTGTATAGATTGGAAATACGCAGATCCGGGATGTTGGCATCCCTGAAGGCAGAGGAAACTTCGTAACTACATGATTGGCAGCTCGAAACATGACAATGTGGATCTTGTTTTTATATAAACCATTTTCTTCTACTGTGTTTAGCATCTACGGTAAACTAGACTTAAAGCTTCGTGCAGACCAGCGCGACGATACACCGGTTATTTTTATACCGTGAAGTTTTCTTAGAAATTGTATTGTTGGAGTACCGTCGCGCCGTGTCGTGTCGCGCTTTTCTGCACGAGCCTTGATATGGGTGGGTGCATACAAATTGTATAATCATAACCGTAAGAGACCGTTGATGATCCATAACATGAGGGACCCCTAGGAACACTCCTGTTCTAACTCAAATAAATTTCATCATCATGATATCACGTGGCCCCCTGCTGGATAAAGGCCTCCTTTTCGTTTCTGCCATACTTCTCGTTTAAATATTTTCCTATTTAGGTAGGTACGCATTCTGCATTCCTCATTGAATTTCCAATTTCCCTATGTTTATAGTGTTGTAGTTAATGATCAGAGACCGCAAGATAGATGCGAGCAAATGTGTGGTTGCAAATGTAGCAATGTGAAAACTGTCTACTTAATTCACTGCCGCGATAGAAATGCAACGCATGATTAGTGTGGTAGAAAAATAATAAACGTTTATAACCGGAAAACGAGTTTTTAGCTCGGAAATGGAGTACGCAATTCTTTCAATTCTCTACTTTTTTCCTGGTCGATATCAGCAAATAATATATCATATATATATATATAATAGTCAGCCTAGTTAACGATAATGTTCGCTGCTTTTCTACGTTCAGAACATTCTTAGCATACAATATGACGAATTTCGTAAAAAATATTCGCAAGTAAAGCGAATACTATATATACCCTACGGTAACACATAATACATCACGGTTACTGAAGAAGTATAATTCATTCCTTTGTCCTCAAAATACTGTATTCTTATACATGTATAAACAAAGTAAACATATTTGCACAAGTGAAAAATTTGGCTCAATCGGAAACACAAACAACCAAGTCGTACAAAATGAGTGCCTACTTACAGCAAAAGGTGAACGGAATCTAAATCATGGGAGGACAGCCTATAATTTCAGAACACAATGCTATCTTTTGCCCAACATCCATCGCTTTATACGTAAGATCATGTCTCTTCTAAAGCACTGACCAAAGGCATAAGTACTTAGTATTCAAATTATAGCAAGGAAACCTATAATTACTGCAGAGAACTATCATAATGTCAGTGTACTTTACCCTTCATACATCACTCGATACGGAGCTCTCAAAGAAGATACTACTTCACCCATAGACTAGAGAACTGAGATCGTCGGACCGGTCAGCTAGTTCAAGTTATGGATGTAGAATCATATAGCAATAGTGCAAAAATTGTAATAGGTTCGCCTGCCTTTCGCCTATGTGCGCCACCGTAAACCCAATTTTACCATACTTAGGACATGGACGAAAATAAGCCGCTAATTCTTAATTCTGTCGCATTTTCTCAACATTCGATATGTTCTTCACGTACTTTTAGCGTCATGGGTTCGAGAACATCGGTTATCAATATATTTTCTTCGATCGAGAAAAGATGCTTCGGAATTATTTTTTCACTACCAACTAACGTCAAAATTATTTTTCTATCGCATTTAGTTTATCTTTACTAGCCTCGTGTTCATCTTCAAGCACAATAAACTTTCTTTTGATTATTTACTTAACAATTTTTCTTAATGTTATATTACATTTTACTCTTCTATCATTCAGCACCACATCAATCTATATCGCCTAATGTAAACTTACGGTAATGCACTCAACGATTACATAAGCAAACAATCGCCAAAAATAATCGTGATCGATAGGATCATCCATTTAATCGGATGGCCAGACCTTTCGACTCGATGCTCTAAAGCTATCGATAAAACACGAATTTGCTCTTACGACTGATGGGAAATGTTCTGATTAGGTTGAATAGTGGACTAGAAATGTATATTCCTGGACGGAAAGACAATTATTTGCTTGGTGAATTATTTGACTTTTAAACGCAGCTCATAATTATGTTGTTCTTCTTACTCCATTCGTTTGGCTACCTGCAAACTACTACTTATAATGTTCTCTCTGTTTCCAGTATATTATGATTCATTAAAAGGTCGATCGTCTATAAGCAACTCTGTTCTAGTATTCCATAATATTATTCTTTCTTTGACCTATTTTAAGGTATAAATAATACACCCATCCCCTATCCGCACGGTGCATGATAATCAGAGAGCGTTCCGTCATCTAATATTCAGCGGAGGGAACTGCCGCGCGTCGACGCCACTGAATCGCGTTACCTATCGCCACGGAAAATTGACTACAAATTTGTTTGTTTGCTGTGGACGGATATGTTGACTGTGAGATGAAAATGGGTACAAAGAATTGTTGTACTGAGAAGTCAATTATTGGGGTCCTTTTCGAGTTCAAAGAGGAAAACATATTTTTAACAGAGCTACGACCTACGATTTTTGGGAACGAAACTGTTTGAGAAACGAGACAGTTAACATAATTCGTTCTAATCGTTTAGGACAGCTAAAAGATTAAAACGAATTATGTTAACTGTCTCGTTTTAGGGTTCCGTAGCCAAATGGTGAAAAAAGGAACACTTATGGATTCGTCATGTCTGTCTGTCTGTCCGTCCGTCCGTATGTCACAGCCACTTTTTTCCGAAACTATAAGAACTATACTGTTGAAACTTGGTGAGTAGATGTATTCTGCGAACCGCATTAAGATTTTCACACAAAAATAGAAAAAAAACAATAAATTTTGGGGATACCCCATACTTAGGACTGAAACTCAATTTTTTTTTTCATCAAACCCGTAGTTGTGTACCTATCTATGGATAGGTCTTCAAAAATGATATTGAGGTTTGTAATATCATTTTTTTCTAAACTGAATAGTTTGCGCGAGAGACACTTCCAAAGTGGTAAAAAGTGTGTGTCCCCCTTTTTTTTTTTTTTTTTTTTGAGGGTGGGAAATCATCAAATGACTTCTCCCGCTCTGGGCAGAGCGAGAGGGTGTGTCAGACTTTTACTGACTAAAACCCACCCGTGTTCCTTCCGTTGCCTGTGTGCCGGGGCCGCGTTATCCCTTTCGGACAAACCCGCAACCCCAGCAGGCATTGGTCTTTCAACCCCGTCGGTTGGTGCTGACATCTCTTTGAGGCGCGCGTGGAACACAACGCGCCGTCGACACGGGCCTGGTCCTTATCGGACGGCGAGCTACCCATTGCTCACCGTCCGCAGGCCCGCGCCTACGGTGGCCGGAAGTCGGCTCTGGACTCCCGACGCCCGGGGCGTCTCCTGCGGCGACTAGGGCCGCGAGGGCGTGCAGCTTGCATCGCCCTCGCGCGCTCCGCCTCCTCCTTCGCTAGCATAACTGCTTCGCAGAAGGAGGTGACGGCCTCCCATGCACTCTCGCTCCGAACCATGGCCTGAACCAGGGCCGGACGCGAGAGATCGCCGCCGCCGATCGCCTCCGTGAGGACACGGCGGTGCTCCGCCCAAGCCGGGCAGACCTCCACCGTATGCTCCACCGTGTCCTCCGGGCGATCCACACAGTGGTGACACCCGGGCGTTTCCTCCCGCCTTACGCGGAACAGGAACCTCCCGAAACAACCGTGTCCGGTGAGGACCTGCGTCAGGCGGAAGGTGAGGACGCCATGGCGCCTCTCAAGCCACTCCTCAAAGAGGGGACTTATCGCCGCAATTGTGGCGTGCCCAGCGCTGGGTTGCGACAATCGCACACTCCATGCCGCCATGAGATCCCGCCGGAGCTCGTCCGCTGTGCCGTGATTTCTCGCGGCAGCGGAGTTACACCCCGGCGTTTCGCCTCCTCGCGCAACTCCCACATGTGCGCGAGGACTTTCGCCTCCAGATCCCATGGCGGTAGTCCGGCAAGGAGGCTCGCCGCCTCACGGGAGACCGTGCGGTATCCCCGGACCAGCCTGATGGCCATGACCCTTTGGGACGCGTTCAACCGCCGGGCCGGTCGCAGCCTCAATGAACGGTCCCACACCGGTGCCCCGTAAAGGGCCATGGACCGCACGACCCCTGCGTAAAGCCTCCGGCAGGAGGCGTTTGGACCCCCCAGGTTGGGCAGGAGCCGCTTCAAAGCAGCCCCAGCCCTATCCAGTTTGGGAGCCAAACGTCGGAAGTGCTCCACGAAGTTCCACCGGCTGTCGAGGACGAGTCCCAGGTACTTCATCGTCGACTCGAGTGTGTCCCCCCCTGTAACTTCTAAAATAAGAGAATGGTAAAACTAAAAAAAATATATGATGTACTTTATCATGTAAACTTCCACCGAAAAATGGTTTGAACGAGATCTAGTAAGTAGTTTTTTTTTAATACGTCATAAATCGTATACCGCAATTTACCTTTCATTCAATCAACGCAAATATAAAAATTTAAAAAGACATTTAATTTCAAAGTTACAACGAACTACAAGAACTTTTATATTATGTTACTTGCTGCTACGGAACCCTTCATGGGCGAGTCCGACTCGCACTTGGCCGCTTTTTAAATGTTCTATGCGAGAAAAGATTCAAAGCTAATTAGCACTCTCAGTCTCAACGTCCGAAATTATATGGTACTAGCTTTTGCCCGCGGCTTCGCCCGCCTGGATGTCGGAAAATATCCCACGGGTACCTACTAGCGGGATTAGTTAGTTTTTAGAAAAGTCACTGATTCCTACCGCTGCGCCCGCGTTGTCGGCAACCGTAATTATTTTGTCACGCGTAATTTTGAATCTGTGATTAAAGTATTCATTTGAATGATATGATGTCAAGGCATATTTTAATCTAAATTAGATGCCCAATTTAAATAACATATTTTATTGGATAAGGATAAATAAAATACCGGTCAAAATAGCTTTGGAAATAACAATTAAATTTTTATCAAATTCTGAAGGTTTTTTTTTTTTTTAAAACGTTGCCCACTAAGAATAAAAATGAATAAGATAAAAATGGTTACTGTAGGTCATCCTTAGAAGATAGGCATATGCTATCGCGGACTTTATTTTTGAACTTTTTAAGATACACAATTCTGTAAAACCTAAATTTGATGTATCTCTTACGGCTTAGGCGGCGCACGCCAGTAAAGCTCCCAGTTGGCATGATTTTTTCCGACATCTTCGACAATAATCGTCATATTTCACCCAATTTACACAAAAACCTTGTGTATGAATCACTCTATCTATTTAAAAAAACCGCATCAAAATCCGTTGCTTAAAAGCGAAGGATCTTTAAAGCGTAGTTTTAAAGATCTAAGCGTACATAGGGACAGACAGCGCGAAGCGACTTTGTTTTATCCTATGTATAGTTACAGAGTGAAGCCTTTAGGTAAACGGTGATCATTGTTCCCAGATCTTGTTGATAAATCTGATCGTAACCAAAAGAAGAAAAACATCTCTATAAATCTGTAACAAAAAAAAAACATGTCTATAAATCTCGTTGAAAGTCAAGACTAAAGCGATATCGAATTATGGACAGACATTATTTGTGGCTGACTATGTAAACGTCCTTATTTGTGAGATTCAACCGTTACTTGACATTCATACATATGTATACGTAACGTCACCCACATTATGTCCTTATACAAATATTGTTTTATAATATTCACTGTTGATTCACCGTTTGTGATTCTAGAGTTTTTATACTCTTGGGTAGCTATGAACTGGAGACTATGGAATTTGATAGATAAAACATTGAAGCAGATAATATTATAGACATTGTAAGAAAACAAGTCGCTCGCGTCGGATTTGATAAAAAATGCTAAACAGAAGTGGTCGTAAAAACAGACAATAGAACTATCTTATACTGGGACATACAAATATAATGTTGGGTTTGCCTTTGATGATTGAAAAATTGAGATTGATTCATAAATTGAGGTCAATTTTTTAATCATATTATCCTGATTTTAGCTCTCGATTTTCTCATTTGCATTTTAATGAAGCTAGACTAGATTAAACAAAGAACTGTTATGTTTGTTCTACTAGTCTTAATTAATGCAGTTATAATTAAGAGGATTTAAGAACGCAAATTACGTTAAGATGGAGTGTTTACTGAGTAAATAATTAATTAATTACTAAAGTTTTTGATAATTATTTAAATTAAATTGTTTACATGTTTCTCTCGTTCAAGGTTAGTAGAGATGTAAAACAAAAAATAAACTCGTTTTTCTTCTTCAAAATTATTATAATATTAGGAACGCGGAAGATTTTTAAACTCGCAGTCGTAGACCGTAGAAAACTCCGGAGGATTATGCTGAACATCATTTGCGAAACTGAAATTCTCTTCTCCACCCTCTCAACTCAACGATAAATACAATTCCATATCCGTTTCCGTACATTCACATAAATCACATAAGTAATTACAATTAGTTCTAAAATAACAGTTACAGTGTACATAACAATTACAGCGTGACAAACACGCGATATTTAATCACGCTTTTGTGTGAATATGTGCAATTGTTTGTCTGTAATCTTCTGCAGTGCCCCCAGAGCTGTAATAGCAGTGTTTGACAATTATTTTTAAACATAGATAACGGAGCATGTTTTGTTATGGATATTATTTGCGCATTCTAAAATGTTCGGTTCATTAGTTTAGAGGCCAAGAGTGTTATCTCTTATTTTCAAGGTTGCTAAGATGGGTTTTTCTTTAAGGATTGGTTTCAATGATATCCGACGTATGTTTCTCCAGCATAATATAGTCGGAATTGCAGATTTTTCTGTGATCTCATTTGCTTTGATGCATCAGGCTAAGCTGCAAAACCAGTCCCTACATAATAAAGGCGGAATGCCGATAGTTTTTAAGTAAATACGTAATTTAGCTTTGCGATTTTTTAAGATCTTACTTAATTTAGCTTTTAATTTCGTAATTTCTAATGACATGTATTATTTTCTTTGCAGAAAGAATCTCGCACAGACGTGCAGTTCCACTTGGCAGCGCTGCGAGGAGACTGCGACAGACTACGTCAGCTGCTCGACACAGGGAAGGTTCACATCGACTCAAGGGACAGGGTAAGACAATAATCCTACTAATAACATAACAACACGCCTGTTTTCCTTGAATGGTTCGGCAGAGGTGTACCAATAGTACACAGGTACACACACCTAAAGTACAGGTAGGTACACCCACATTTCACCAGTTATGTTTAAGTCCCATGTAATAGGACGCGCGCCTATTGCCATCAACCGGACACAAATCCAGACTCCGGGCTGCTACTAAGCAATTCCTACTAATAAAACGTGTTTTTATCAAAAAATACGACACATTGTAACATACATAAAGCGTTGTCAAAGTATCGCGTCGTCGCCTAGGATTTCCCTTCATGGAATAACATTTTGTATTTGCATATCCCTGGAGAATTACCTGTTATAGGTGACAGGTGGCGAAATTATTTCAGCTCTCCATGTTAGTAGTTAATAACATCCTAACGCAAGCGTTTTATTATGTGTAGGCAATAAATATGAATTTCTGACTGACGAGGCCAAGCTTTAAAAGCTTCTTCTCTCAATAATTGAAGCGTTGATATTAGATCAAATAAACACACGTTCATAATATTATTCAATGTTCCAAATGGTCAAATCGTCACCGTCGCCACGGGCTGACACTTGACTGGAAATAAATCTAAGATATTGATGTCAGTATAATATATCGATTTCAATATATTATGTCAGGTGAATGTCAAATAAGGCCAAAGATTCGATTGGTACAAGTATACTGAACACGTCGTTGCTAAAATAAGCCCTAATTGCCAAAATTAATCTTAGTTGTACATTTTGTCGTACCTACTAATTACTAAATCATTTCATTTTACATATTTTCGTCAACTATGGACTTTGAAAAAATGCCAAAGTATTTTAAATGCTCCATTTTCGCTTTTACGTAAAACTAAAATGACGAAAACGTGACGATAAACCTAAATTTCGAGATCATTCGCCAAGATTAGCGGTGTCACTAGCTAAATTGATGACTCGACGGAGTTCAAAGTGTCACGCTTAGCCTATAAAACGCGTTGATGACCCCCCATCGTCCCCAAATCCCTCTTGAGAATCCAAGAAAGACGGAGGGGGTGTTACGTAACCACAGGAGCTGAAAAAAGTTTGATTTAGGCAGCGGCATAAATCAATGGCCTAGATTTAGCCAAGATCTGAATTTGTTAGACCGTGTTTTGTTTTTAGAAGATCAATTACTTCTTGTTTTTTTTTTTGTTTTGTTTACTGGAAGAAACCAAAGGATATTAGTCTATATTCAACGGTGTTGCCAGTGTTATTCAACACGTACCTATAGTGTATAGTAGTATAGTGTTGTTAGTTACGAGCTGTGGCAGGTAGGCTTTGAAATGGAAACTGTTTTAATGTGAACTTATCTGGGCCGTGGCACCTTAGCTACCACTTATCATAATTCATAATATAGGAGGAGCCTTATCAACGGCATTAAATTATAAGCTGGGAAAGTAAAGGAAACTTGTTGAGATTCCAATCTCTGAGACCTCGACTTTTATCTTAGAAGGGAACCGTGGGAATATTTCTTAAACTAATCTATCAAAACTAATTGAACAACCAGTACAAAAGTACCTACGTTACTAGTTCATAATAACTTTGTAATTAATTCATCAATTTCCTTCCATTGTACTAAAGAATTCCATTAATCAAAGCACAAACCACTAGACACTATGGTTCTCTGTACAATAGGTAGGTATTCTAATGGTTTTATAGTGACGTAAAATTTGTGCCCCACTTTCGACCAATCTCTATTATTTATGAATGATATGAAATTCACATTACTACGCTCAAGTCATAAGCTGTACCGATCCATAGTTTTAGAAAGTATTCTAAAAATAAAGAAATAACTTCTGAATATAGGTCACCCGTTGGGCCCTACAAACCACAAAGAACGGCCGTCGACCGTTTACGTCTTTTAATCAATGATGTTCATTTCGTAATTATTAAAGATCTGGCTTCATTTATCACTACAACACATGCTCAAGAGATTCATAGTCACATAACGAACTGCTGAAAAATAATTCCCCAGCTTTTGCTCATAACTTGGCCCACATTAAGATCGTGAATTCATTACTAAGTTGCTACCTGTCATGTTTTATTATAATCAGCGGTCCCTTTACGTCATACCAACATTAAACCACGTAATAGATGTGAACGGCACTTGGAACAACTTATGAACTGTTCTAGTCTTGAGATGATGACATAACGTAACATAATCAGCCTATAGTCTTCCCACTGTTGGGACCCAGGCCTGCTCCTCCCTGTGAGAGGGAGTGGGCCGTAATCCACCACGCGGGCCCAGTGCGGGTTGGTGGTGATGATGATAATCATAGTAAAAATTTCCGGATCATTCGTAGATATCTTCATAGTGTGGGTGCCTTATTTGACAAGTCTTTCGTGTTGTCTACCACAAAGTCTACCCATTCACAGTCCCCACAGTAGTTGGGTTAGCCCACGAATTAAAAGTCGCTTAGGTAACTATGGAGTCAATTACTCCTTTGCCCTAATAATATCTCTAAAAGATAGACTCTGAAATTGTATTACCCGAAGTTGAAGTCTCACTAACTAGCTCGCAATGTAAACTTGCTTAATGGTTATCAAAAGATTCCGATTTTCTGAACCTAAGGGCATCGCTGTCATCGATAATTTCATTAAATAAACCGCATCGCCTATAACTTGGACCCGTCCTTACTTTGAGAATCCACAACAAAGCGTTAACTCCACATTATATTATAAACAGCTCCTCACAGTTACGTAAACGTGAAAATATAATGGATGTGAGAACACGCGTGTGTTCGTAATAACAAGACATTATGTGGACGAATACATTTATGTAAAACACAAGCCGTGGTGCGCCCCATGCGATTCGAAAACAGAAATGACGAACTTCCATACAAAGTTTCCCCTATTTATCCCCTTTACGGGATGAATTTTCAAAAATCCTTCCATTTTGCTCAACTTTGTTATACAGATTCAAAAAAATCAGCTGGCAATACTTCATAGATATGATGTGCTAATTTAATTCGACCCTGTTCGATAAGGATCTCAAAATTGACAATTGAAAATTGTGTGCAAAATTTCATGCTTCTCTAGACCAAGCGGTTTAGGTGGTTGTCTGTAGTGTATTTAAGATATTTATGTGGATCCTGTTTCTTGTGATGATTGTGCTTTATTAGGGGAAAGGTAGGAGCTAGTAAGAGAAACGTCGAAACTACCATTATAAAGGAAATCTGACTCTTAGAACGCAACCCCAGTCCAAAAAGACTACCTCTGAGTTTTTTTTCTAGGTGATTCTTTACATTTAATTAATGATTAAAATCTCAATTTAAAATAATCAACTTGCCACTATATTTACTCTTACATAGTGGCTGGAATTCAGCTTTTCTCTTTTCTACAATTTCTTTACAAACTAAGCGAAACGATTAACTAATCAATTAATTCGTGTTTAGTTTTTCTCTCGCGGATTAACATAACTATGCATAAATCTACATCATGTATGTATGTAAAATGTTACATTCTCAAATTGTTATGTTAATTGTTCAGTAATTATAAACTGCGATTAGCATGGGCGCATGCTAAGGCCTGAAATACACAAGCTCCCTGTAGTTATCATTTAGTTGGTTGGTAAGCTGCTTTGCTCAAGTAACTGCCACCATGCCACTGGCTTGCCAGCAGATATCCATAAACAAATAATTTGAATATAGCGTTTTTCTTTATTACATTTATAATCCAGTCGAAAACCCATAATATTCCCTGATGACTTCCTAGAAAATTATACTTTTTAAAGAAAATGCTTACGAAAAAAGCAAGCATCAAAAAAAGCTTGTCTATTGACTTTTCTAGATTCCATAGCACGTGTATTCCCGGCCTAAACTCGCATGTACACTGCTTACAGTAAGCTAAGCACATGTAGGAATGTAAAGATGCTGAACGGACGTGATATATTAGCGGGAAGCTGTGCTCATAGCTTTTTATACAGGCAGAAAATGTAGCGTGGTGATAAGAGATAATGTTTTTGATAAGGATGTAAGTGGTGTGATAGTGATCTATGTGGTTTTACTCAGATTACGCAGACACCGCAGTGCAGCATAATATTAACACTGATTTCTTTGAGATGTGTCCTTTGAGAGCTTAGAAGTTACTCGTATTAAGTACCTATAGCATCTCAATTCTCCGGCCAGGCGTTAACTAGGCTTATTAGGCAGGTAAGTCACTAAATAGCTTCTCAGAGGTAACTCACTAAGCGCGAATTCCACCCATGAAACTGATCGGCACATCTAAACTTAATTCAAGAGCTGTCAGTGTCAATATTCCAAAGAAAATAATTACACTGACAGCTCTTAAGCGTGGTTAATGTGTTGAACACGTTCAGTGTTATTGGTGAAATTCGCCCTAAATGCTTCTGAAAGAAAAGAAAGAAAGCAAAATGTTTTATTTCGGACACGTACCTACATGAAATACAAGTTCTTATGCAAAGTCACTATTCCAGGGGCATTTACTTATTTCTAAAGTAAAATCCTCCAACTTTTACTCTAGTCCATTAACATCGCTTAACACTTTTAATGTGTAATTTTAATGCTAACTTAACGTAAGCGTGAAACGGCACTATCCGTTAAACAGAGCAGAGTTGACAGCTCGTTAGTTAACTACCGTCACTTACAGTATAAAAAATACGTTTAAAGTAAACACTTTATAATTACACTTCACATAAAGTAGACACTTGTAATCACTGAAAACAGAACTTCAACTGGTTTTTTTTAACATCACATCTATTTCGGTGTGTATAGAATCGAAAAGACTGATTTTGAGGCATTTGATGATGTACAGCTGATGTTGCAGACATCATCAAACGCCTCACGCTACTAAACTACGCTGTAAAATACTTTTAGAATTATACTTATAGGAATAGCCGCAATACATTATAAACATAACTTTATATAGTATGGTCTGTTTCCACAAACAAACAGTTACAACGGTTTTGTAGGGCATTCTTAATTTGAAGTATAAGACTGCTGTAAACAACAACAATTAATAACTTTTAACTTAGTTCGTGTTATGTCAATCAGTCAATGTAATCCGACAAGTTTTTGCAGTGAAATAGCTGTGGATTTCACGGACAATTGAATATGTCTGTTGACAATATACTTAATTAACTTGCTGCAATTAAGTTGTAATACCTACATTGTGATTTGTGATGCCACACAGAATGTAATTCGATAGAAATTCCCATACATTTGTCAAGATATATTTATTTATATTTTTTAATTTTATTCGATGTTTTTGGACGATGACGCTGTCTGACAAATCAGCGACACGATAAACAGTTTTTAGGCTTCCGTAGTAAACAAGGAACCCTTATAGTTTCGCCGTGTCTGTCCTTCTGTCTGTCCGCGGTTTAGCTCAGAGACGGTTAGTACTAGAAAGCTGTAATTTGGCATATGTATACATATTAATCATGCCGACAAAGTGGTAAAATAAAATCAAGAAAAAAAATATTTTTTAGAGTACCTCCCCTACAAGTAAAGTGGGGATGGTTTTTTTTCCTAATCTACCCCATGTTGTGGGGTATCGTTAGAAAGGTCTTTCAAAAATATTGTTTGTTACAGTCAAGTGCCCCCCCCCCCCCTTCTAGCCAAATGGTTATACTTGGACTTGTGAAAAAATTCACAGCAGTAGTATATATAACGAAATTAAAAGGAAACCTATCAGAGCTAAGTAGGCTCTTCAGGTTAACGAGTAATAATCGACCAATTTAAATTTGCGGTTTGAAAAACATGATCTCCCATACATTCCGTATGGGAGAACACGTATTTCAACTACAATGTTAAGTTTGTTCTTGTGATAAATTCATCCCAACTACAGAACCCTTCATTGTGCGTGGTCCGACACGCACTTGGCCTGTTTTTTTACTGTTTAACTTTGTGTTCGGGCTAGTGGTTTATTTCAGGAGCTGAAAAACTTTTAAAATAATTCTTCCTGCAATGGAATTAAATTAAATGAGTCTTAGGAAGCTTCCAGTTAATTGCTAAATTATGATAGGATTTCCTTACCATTTTCCCAACGATTTTCTTGAAATAAATAGACCTCAAGTTAGAAGCACAGTTCAAATCGACAATATAATATCAAAATACAAACTGGCCTAATACATTCTTATTACAGCCTATATCCGATATAATTGATAATAACCTGTCATCATAGTCCATATTTGTAAACGAATTAACTCTGTGTGTCAGCGGCAGTCCCCATTTTAGCCTAGTGTTGATATTAGAGCTGTGGCTATAATATGTTTTGAAGTGTACCGCAGATAACGTGAACAGATTATAATTAGCTACTATAAATAATAGTTTCCTACAACTGCCATTCCTTGTCGAGAATGTATGCCAAGTTTTTATTACAAATCAGCGTTTAGTACTGGAAGTTGATCTACTTGGGTTTAGCTTCTTCTTCTTTTCGAGTGGTTAGTGACTAACATGGTGTCAGAGTTTTAAAGCCGCCCATGACCCTGTTAATTGGTTTCACATGCCGATGCCGTCGAGAAATATCTCTCAGAAATATCTTTCCTCACGATGTTTTCCTTCATCGTTTTTGAAGCAAGTGATAATTATACAATACGCACATGAATCCGAAAAGTCAGAGGGCCTTGGGTTCGAAATCGAGACCTATGACTTGGCAATCCGACAGTCACACCTCTAGGCTATCATTGCTATTGCACTGGTTTAGCCCTTTTATAAAAACTAGTCTCCTAGTGTGAATGGGTAGGAATAAGTGCACAGGTGAAATTACTCCACTCCAATTTACTATGTTTTTCACTCAATTATTTTATATTTACTAAAGAATTATTTTCTTTAGTAAATAAAATAATGACAAGATATTAAGTACATTAGTTAGCATTACACAATTGCTTACGAGTTAGTCGGGCTACTGGCAATTTTGCAGATAGCAAAAAGTTGCAAATACCCAATAATTGAATGGACTGAATAGGCGTCTGTTACCTAATCGATGTTTTTGCATTGTTTTTATTCGGAGGGTCAAACTTCGAACAGTTTTTGTCGATCCCAAATTGACGCCGACAGACCGCTCACTTTTTGCGGCGTTTACCCGATTGATAGCAAAAAGAGGTTAATGTTTTTCATGCGTGCACATCTCGGATTCTCTACATTATGTATATTGTGTCCGATGGGAAAGCGGGCCACAGATTCATCTTCATTATTTGGCAAATCACGCATTTCATATATTTTGGAGATTCATCATTCGTGTTCTTCTAACGGTTAGAAAGCAAGCTATGAATTAGCATTAACTTGTGCTAAATATGTATTATGTAGAGAACAGTCAATGAAATAAAGATGGCACAAAAACTTATACCCCACTTAACTAGCTGTAGTCGTAAGCGGTAGTCTTTGCAAAATAATGACTGACTAACTGACAACACAATAGAGCAGGACATCGTCTGTCACAAAAATAAACTGAACAAGTAAACGAAAAAAACATTAACAATCTACGACAATTCTACAGCATTTCAAACTTCCACTTTTTCAAGTGCGAATTCAAATTAAATGTACGTTCCTTAAGTAAACGTGTAAAAAGTGTACACTAACGTAAACCCTGGCTCTTTCATCAAAGGCGTAAAACACAGCCGGCCTACATCCACGAATAATGGCAAAAAGCGGCAAATGAAAGTTCCTAATGAGTTTTCTTTTACGGCGGAAAATGTGAAAAACGTTGGAAGGCGTTTATTTGCATAGTACGGTTAATGTAGTGAAAGTGACGGAATGGTAACTATTCACGGTTTAGCACGAGCGGAACGAGCGGTCCTGTTCAATCGCTTACTTTATTTAATTTTTATTGAATGGCATCTCTCCGGTCAACTTAGGAGGTTGTCGGCTGCTTAACCGGGCTTTTTTGTTGATGCCTTAAAAAATTAAGGCGTCCAGCCAGGGCATACAACTTATAAACTAAGCAACTACACGCTAAGGGCACGAGCACCCTTTGTGATGTACGGACCTCGGCTTAGGGCGCCGTCGCTCGGGGATAGCAGCAAGGGAAAGGCTGGATCGGATTGTGTGACAGCATGTTATCTACATAGGTATATCCTATTACAGCATGTACTAGATACATAATTCGTGAAGGAATGAATGAAGGAAGGAAAAAATAAAATAAAAGGAATGATAAAGTCCTGATCTACAGTAGAACATGTAGAGTACATAGTTTCATCTAATCTAATCTAAAATATGCATGCGAAATACATTTATCTCACGGGGAAGCCGCCTGAGATAACGTTACCTCGGAAAGGTGAAAATGTGCCCATTTATTGCACGTCTGCAGATATATTGACTCTAACATTCATTCACTGAAACTGAATGTAGATTCCTCCACCATGGATTTGATTTGTACAGGAAAACACACTTTCCCGGCCCTTCTAGACAAGACCCTACCATACCAAAACAATCTACGAGTGGCCTACCTATTTACTTCGAACCGTACTACCTATATTGAAATCTTGCCTGTATTCCTTAGCCACAGACAGTACTCAACATCTATCCCCGTTTATCCTCAGGATGGCACGACGCCGCTCATTCTGTCAGCTGCGATGGGTCACACGGAGTGCGTACGCGAGCTACTGGCGCAGGGCGCCGACCCGGCCTGCAGCAGAACGGTAAATATGAACTAAGTTATTGATATTATTTATTGATTGCGTCTTAGATTTGTTACGACATCATCTACGTTACAGGTGTTAGGGTAGTCTTCAATCATTAAAGCCGAAAGACCATATAATTTATTTTACACAAATAATCTGAGATTTAACCACAGCCGTAGTTAATTGATTCAACTCAACTTCTCCATTAAAACAGAATCGGAGGACGAACTGTGTAATCGACGGCGAAGTGACAAGAGATTCTAACTGCCGAAGTAAAACATTTACATGGCACAAAGTGAAAAAAACTTAATTCTTTTGACAACTTAAATTGATTAATCCATCTCATCAATGGATTAATCGCAGTGCTAATAACTTCCAACTGTCGAAGTCAACACGTGTCCCGTAGAAGTTAGAGGGTAATGTCATAGGCTGTGGAGATTTAGTAAGAAGGTATTTGTACATTTTTATTTATGTTGTTGCAGTACTTGCAATTGAAAATGTAGTTATTTTACCAAAACATGCGAATTTGACCTCCAAATACGAAACCATAAAAAGTTAATTTTGCGAAAAATTACAGATTTGTTCAGTTCATCGAGTTCAGTTTCAGTTTTGTTCTTGTCACTTCATCGTCGTTACGATTCTCAGAACAATTACAAATTCCTTAATCACACTGGTCCTTGGCAGACCACATTGTTCACTAAGGTCCAGTGACAATGATCAATCATCTCCAGTTTTGAGATAACCTTCTCGTTCTACCTTCGTACAACTAAAAGAATTAGAAGTTCTGAAATCTTTAGCGATCGGTGGAGATTATACAACGACTTCTTATAACACCGTCACGTACTTCGGATCTTTCAGACAGGAACGAGCGCGCTGTTCTTCGCAGCGCAGGGCGGGTTCCTCGACATCGCGCGGCTACTGCTCGACTCGGGAGCTGCAATCGACGCGCCTAGCATGGTAGCTACGAACACTGTCTGCACATCAACCCTCCACCATGTCATGTTGCTGCCCTTGTTCCATGTTACTTGGGGTGTTGGTGCAACATGTCTTCTTCTTCGTCCATTCTGTCATCCGTCCCACTATCATTTACAACCTTCTCTTTCATATCATTCCTCACACAATCCATCTAGCTCTTCTTTGGCCTCCCACTCCTCCATCCATCAACATTTATATTAGTCACTCTTTTTGTCACATACGCTTTCCTCAGACGATTTCCTTTCAACTTTTCTGGCACCACTTTTAAATTTCCTCACATAAACTCATTTCTTACTATATCCATTCTCGACACCCCCGACCATTTATTGAACAACGCGGTCTCACAGAGAGACACGTAAAGCTATTTTATATATAGCAGCTGTATCCGGTTAGTCAGGAAGCCGACCCCAACATAGTTGGGAAAAGGCTAGGCAGCTGATGAGATATAGAAGCCTTTTTGTCCAAGCGCAAAAGCCACCCTCCTCTTTCCACTTTTCCCGGTCTACTGCGATCATGCCGTTTTGCGAAATTCTTTGCTATGAAATTTGTGTCTACATAGGTTATGTGGTTGTTTCAGGACGGTGGCACGCCATTGTTCGTGGCGTGCCAGTGCGGTCACTTGCCGGTCGTCGACGAGCTCATCCGCAGGGGAGCCGATGTCAACTCTTCTATGAAGGTAAACTGTCATATCAGTAGGTCAATTTCAGTCATTAAAAAACGTTCAAAATCTAATCGACAATCAATGTCAAAAATGTAAGTAAATGGGTATCTTTGTCAGATTGACACAGATTAGAATGCGAACGTTCTTAATGTACAGAAATTGCCCCTCAGGGCTTATATTGGCTTATTCTGCATTCCTTCGTTTAAAAAAAAAAATGAAGTGACTCTACTGTAGGTAAGAAGGTATTATAATATTTGTATCGTTGATGACAACCTTGTTTTAGTAATTTTAGGCAGAGAATATTCAAAACATTTGCAAACCAAAAAAAAAGAGTAGACTAGTTGGTTTCGGTTGTTGAAGGGACCAGGCCGAGATCTATAAACGTTGTTTATTACGAACTTTGGCTACCTTCGCGTTATTCCTGTGACTGTCGCACAACTGTCAAACTACAAGTGCAAGACACAGACACACACATGTTTAAGGCAAAGCACGCCATAAGTAACGCTCATAGATCTCGGCCTTGGAGTCTCTTAGTGGCAGGCTTGCATCATATTTGGAGAAGTCGACATAAAAAATTGTCAGTTCACCCATCAGGTAAAATAATCTCTTCATTCCAGGACAAAGCGACCCCTCTCTTCATAGCCGCACAGAACGGTCACGAAGAAGTGTGTCGCGCGCTCGTCACCGCGGGGGCCAAAGTGGACGGCGCGCGCGCCGACCGCGCCTCGCCGCTGTGGATAGCGGCGCAGTGCGGGCACGAGCACGTGGCCAGGCTCCTGCTCGCGGCCGGCGCCCGGGTCGACCATGTCAGGCAGGTATGTACACTGTACAGATAGCGGCGCAGTGCGGGCACGAGCACGTGGCCAGGCTCCTGCTCGCGGCCGGCGCCCGGGTCGACCATGTCAGGCAGGTATGTACACTGTACAGATAGCGGCGCAGTGCGGGCACGAGCACGTGGCCAGGCTCCTGCTCGCGGCCGGCGCCCGGGTCGACCATGTCAGGCAGGTATGTACACTGTACAGATAGCGGCGCAGTGCGGGCACGAGCACGTGGCCAGGCTCCTGCTCGCGGCCGGCGCCCGGGTCGACCATGTCAGGCAGGTATGTACACTGTACAGATAGCGGCGCAGTGCGGGCACGAGCACGTGGCCAGGCTCCTGCTCGCGGCCGGCGCCCGGGTCGACCATGTCAGGCAGGTATGTACACTGTACAGATAGCGGCGCAGTGCGGGCACGAGCACGTGGCCAGGCTCCTGCTCGCGGCCGGCGCCCGGGTCGACCATGTCAGGCAGGTATGTACACTGTACAGATAGCGGCGCAGTGCGGGCACGAGCACGTGGCCAGGCTCCTGCTCGCGGCCGGCGCCCGGGTCGACCATGTCAGGCAGGTATGTACACTGTACAGATAGCGGCGCAGTGCGGGCACGAGCACGTGGCCAGGCTCCTGCTCGCGGCCGGCGCCCGGGTCGACCATGTCAGGCAGGTATGTACACTGTACAGATAGCGGCGCAGTGCGGGCACGAGCACGTGGCCAGGCTCCTGCTCGCGGCCGGCGCCCGGGTCGACCATGTCAGGCAGGTATGTACACTGTACAGATAGCGGCGCAGTGCGGGCACGAGCACGTGGCCAGGCTCCTGCTCGCGGCCGGCGCCCGGGTCGACCATGTCAGGCAGGTATGTACACTGTACAGATAGCGGCGCAGTGCGGGCACGAGCACGTGGCCAGGCTCCTGCTCGCGGCCGGCGCCCGGGTCGACCATGTCAGGCAGGTATGTACACTGTACAGATAGCGGCGCAGTGCGGGCACGAGCACGTGGCCAGGCTCCTGCTCGCGGCCGGCGCCCGGGTCGACCATGTCAGGCAGGTATGTACACTGTACAGATAGCGGCGCAGTGCGGGCACGAGCACGTGGCCAGGCTCCTGCTCGCGGCCGGCGCCCGGGTCGACCATGTCAGGCAGGTATGTACACTGTACAGATAGCGGCGCAGTGCGGGCACGAGCACGTGGCCAGGCTCCTGCTCGCGGCCGGCGCCCGGGTCGACCATGTCAGGCAGGTATGTACACTGTACAGATAGCGGCGCAGTGCGGGCACGAGCACGTGGCCAGGCTCCTGCTCGCGGCCGGCGCCCGGGTCGACCATGTCAGGCAGGTATGTACACTGTACAGATAGCGGCGCAGTGCGGGCACGAGCACGTGGCCAGGCTCCTGCTCGCGGCCGGCGCCCGGGTCGACCATGTCAGGCAGGTATGTACACTGTACAGATAGCGGCGCAGTGCGGGCACGAGCACGTGGCCAGGCTCCTGCTCGCGGCCGGCGCCCGGGTCGACCATGTCAGGCAGGTATGTACACTGTACAGATAGCGGCGCAGTGCGGGCACGAGCACGTGGCCAGGCTCCTGCTCGCGGCCGGCGCCCGGGTCGACCATGTCAGGCAGGTATGTACACTGTACAGATAGCGGCGCAGTGCGGGCACGAGCACGTGGCCAGGCTCCTGCTCGCGGCCGGCGCCCGGGTCGACCATGTCAGGCAGGTATGTACACTGTACAGATAGCGGCGCAGTGCGGGCACGAGCACGTGGCCAGGCTCCTGCTCGCGGCCGGCGCCCGGGTCGACCATGTCAGGCAGGTATGTACACTGTACAGATAGCGGCGCAGTGCGGGCACGAGCACGTGGCCAGGCTCCTGCTCGCGGCCGGCGCCCGGGTCGACCATGTCAGGCAGGTATGTACACTGTACAGATAGCGGCGCAGTGCGGGCACGAGCACGTGGCCAGGCTCCTGCTCGCGGCCGGCGCCCGGGTCGACCATGTCAGGCAGGTATGTACACTGTACAGATAGCGGCGCAGTGCGGGCACGAGCACGTGGCCAGGCTCCTGCTCGCGGCCGGCGCCCGGGTCGACCATGTCAGGCAGGTATGTACACTGTACAGATAGCGGCGCAGTGCGGGCACGAGCACGTGGCCAGGCTCCTGCTCGCGGCCGGCGCCCGGGTCGACCATGTCAGGCAGGTATGTACACTGTACAGATAGCGGCGCAGTGCGGGCACGAGCACGTGGCCAGGCTCCTGCTCGCGGCCGGCGCCCGGGTCGACCATGTCAGGCAGGTATGTACACTGTACAGATAGCGGCGCAGTGCGGGCACGAGCACGTGGCCAGGCTCCTGCTCGCGGCCGGCGCCCGGGTCGACCATGTCAGGCAGGTATGTACACTGTACAGATAGCGGCGCAGTGCGGGCACGAGCACGTGGCCAGGCTCCTGCTCGCGGCCGGCGCCCGGGTCGACCATGTCAGGCAGGTATGTACACTGTACAGATAGCGGCGCAGTGCGGGCACGAGCACGTGGCCAGGCTCCTGCTCGCGGCCGGCGCCCGGGTCGACCATGTCAGGCAGGTATGTACACTGTACAGATAGCGGCGCAGTGCGGGCACGAGCACGTGGCCAGGCTCCTGCTCGCGGCCGGCGCCCGGGTCGACCATGTCAGGCAGGTATGTACACTGTACAGATAGCGGCGCAGTGCGGGCACGAGCACGTGGCCAGGCTCCTGCTCGCGGCCGGCGCCCGGGTCGACCATGTCAGGCAGGTATGTACACTGTACAGATAGCGGCGCAGTGCGGGCACGAGCACGTGGCCAGGCTCCTGCTCGCGGCCGGCGCCCGGGTCGACCATGTCAGGCAGGTATGTACACTGTACAGATAGCGGCGCAGTGCGGGCACGAGCACGTGGCCAGGCTCCTGCTCGCGGCCGGCGCCCGGGTCGACCATGTCAGGCAGGTATGTACACTGTACAGATAGCGGCGCAGTGCGGGCACGAGCACGTGGCCAGGCTCCTGCTCGCGGCCGGCGCCCGGGTCGACCATGTCAGGCAGGTATGTACACTGTACAGATAGCGGCGCAGTGCGGGCACGAGCACGTGGCCAGGCTCCTGCTCGCGGCCGGCGCCCGGGTCGACCATGTCAGGCAGGTATGTACACTGTACAGATAGCGGCGCAGTGCGGGCACGAGCACGTGGCCAGGCTCCTGCTCGCGGCCGGCGCCCGGGTCGACCATGTCAGGCAGGTATGTACACTGTACAGATAGCGGCGCAGTGCGGGCACGAGCACGTGGCCAGGCTCCTGCTCGCGGCCGGCGCCCGGGTCGACCATGTCAGGCAGGTATGTACACTGTACAGATAGCGGCGCAGTGCGGGCACGAGCACGTGGCCAGGCTCCTGCTCGCGGCCGGCGCCCGGGTCGACCATGTCAGGCAGGTATGTACACTGTACAGATAGCGGCGCAGTGCGGGCACGAGCACGTGGCCAGGCTCCTGCTCGCGGCCGGCGCCCGGGTCGACCATGTCAGGCAGGTATGTACACTGTACAGATAGCGGCGCAGTGCGGGCACGAGCACGTGGCCAGGCTCCTGCTCGCGGCCGGCGCCCGGGTCGACCATGTCAGGCAGGTATGTACACTGTACAGATAGCGGCGCAGTGCGGGCACGAGCACGTGGCCAGGCTCCTGCTCGCGGCCGGCGCCCGGGTCGACCATGTCAGGCAGGTATGTACACTGTACAGATAGCGGCGCAGTGCGGGCACGAGCACGTGGCCAGGCTCCTGCTCGCGGCCGGCGCCCGGGTCGACCATGTCAGGCAGGTATGTACACTGTACAGATAGCGGCGCAGTGCGGGCACGAGCACGTGGCCAGGCTCCTGCTCGCGGCCGGCGCCCGGGTCGACCATGTCAGGCAGGTATGTACACTGTACAGATAGCGGCGCAGTGCGGGCACGAGCACGTGGCCAGGCTCCTGCTCGCGGCCGGCGCCCGGGTCGACCATGTCAGGCAGGTATGTACACTGTACAGATAGCGGCGCAGTGCGGGCACGAGCACGTGGCCAGGCTCCTGCTCGCGGCCGGCGCCCGGGTCGACCATGTCAGGCAGGTATGTACACTGTACAGATAGCGGCGCAGTGCGGGCACGAGCACGTGGCCAGGCTCCTGCTCGCGGCCGGCGCCCGGGTCGACCATGTCAGGCAGGTATGTACACTGTACAGATAGCGGCGCAGTGCGGGCACGAGCACGTGGCCAGGCTCCTGCTCGCGGCCGGCGCCCGGGTCGACCATGTCAGGCAGGTATGTACACTGTACAGATAGCGGCGCAGTGCGGGCACGAGCACGTGGCCAGGCTCCTGCTCGCGGCCGGCGCCCGGGTCGACCATGTCAGGCAGGTATGTACACTGTACAGATAGCGGCGCAGTGCGGGCACGAGCACGTGGCCAGGCTCCTGCTCGCGGCCGGCGCCCGGGTCGACCATGTCAGGCAGGTATGTACACTGTACAGATAGCGGCGCAGTGCGGGCACGAGCACGTGGCCAGGCTCCTGCTCGCGGCCGGCGCCCGGGTCGACCATGTCAGGCAGGTATGTACACTGTACAGATAGCGGCGCAGTGCGGGCACGAGCACGTGGCCAGGCTCCTGCTCGCGGCCGGCGCCCGGGTCGACCATGTCAGGCAGGTATGTACACTGTACAGATAGCGGCGCAGTGCGGGCACGAGCACGTGGCCAGGCTCCTGCTCGCGGCCGGCGCCCGGGTCGACCATGTCAGGCAGGTATGTACACTGTACAGATAGCGGCGCAGTGCGGGCACGAGCACGTGGCCAGGCTCCTGCTCGCGGCCGGCGCCCGGGTCGACCATGTCAGGCAGGTATGTACACTGTACAGATAGCGGCGCAGTGCGGGCACGAGCACGTGGCCAGGCTCCTGCTCGCGGCCGGCGCCCGGGTCGACCATGTCAGGCAGGTATGTACACTGTACAGATAGCGGCGCAGTGCGGGCACGAGCACGTGGCCAGGCTCCTGCTCGCGGCCGGCGCCCGGGTCGACCATGTCAGGCAGGTATGTACACTGTACAGATAGCGGCGCAGTGCGGGCACGAGCACGTGGCCAGGCTCCTGCTCGCGGCCGGCGCCCGGGTCGACCATGTCAGGCAGGTATGTACACTGTACAGATAGCGGCGCAGTGCGGGCACGAGCACGTGGCCAGGCTCCTGCTCGCGGCCGGCGCCCGGGTCGACCATGTCAGGCAGGTATGTACACTGTACAGATAGCGGCGCAGTGCGGGCACGAGCACGTGGCCAGGCTCCTGCTCGCGGCCGGCGCCCGGGTCGACCATGTCAGGCAGGTATGTACACTGTACAGATAGCGGCGCAGTGCGGGCACGAGCACGTGGCCAGGCTCCTGCTCGCGGCCGGCGCCCGGGTCGACCATGTCAGGCAGGTATGTACACTGTACAGATAGCGGCGCAGTGCGGGCACGAGCACGTGGCCAGGCTCCTGCTCGCGGCCGGCGCCCGGGTCGACCATGTCAGGCAGGTATGTACACTGTACAGATAGCGGCGCAGTGCGGGCACGAGCACGTGGCCAGGCTCCTGCTCGCGGCCGGCGCCCGGGTCGACCATGTCAGGCAGGTATGTACACTGTACAGATAGCGGCGCAGTGCGGGCACGAGCACGTGGCCAGGCTCCTGCTCGCGGCCGGCGCCCGGGTCGACCATGTCAGGCAGGTATGTACACTGTACAGATAGCGGCGCAGTGCGGGCACGAGCACGTGGCCAGGCTCCTGCTCGCGGCCGGCGCCCGGGTCGACCATGTCAGGCAGGTATGTACACTGTACAGATAGCGGCGCAGTGCGGGCACGAGCACGTGGCCAGGCTCCTGCTCGCGGCCGGCGCCCGGGTCGACCATGTCAGGCAGGTATGTACACTGTACAGATAGCGGCGCAGTGCGGGCACGAGCACGTGGCCAGGCTCCTGCTCGCGGCCGGCGCCCGGGTCGACCATGTCAGGCAGGTATGTACACTGTACAGATAGCGGCGCAGTGCGGGCACGAGCACGTGGCCAGGCTCCTGCTCGCGGCCGGCGCCCGGGTCGACCATGTCAGGCAGGTATGTACACTGTACAGATAGCGGCGCAGTGCGGGCACGAGCACGTGGCCAGGCTCCTGCTCGCGGCCGGCGCCCGGGTCGACCATGTCAGGCAGGTATGTACACTGTACAGATAGCGGCGCAGTGCGGGCACGAGCACGTGGCCAGGCTCCTGCTCGCGGCCGGCGCCCGGGTCGACCATGTCAGGCAGGTATGTACACTGTACAGATAGCGGCGCAGTGCGGGCACGAGCACGTGGCCAGGCTCCTGCTCGCGGCCGGCGCCCGGGTCGACCATGTCAGGCAGGTATGTACACTGTACAGATAGCGGCGCAGTGCGGGCACGAGCACGTGGCCAGGCTCCTGCTCGCGGCCGGCGCCCGGGTCGACCATGTCAGGCAGGTATGTACACTGTACAGATAGCGGCGCAGTGCGGGCACGAGCACGTGGCCAGGCTCCTGCTCGCGGCCGGCGCCCGGGTCGACCATGTCAGGCAGGTATGTACACTGTACAGATAGCGGCGCAGTGCGGGCACGAGCACGTGGCCAGGCTCCTGCTCGCGGCCGGCGCCCGGGTCGACCATGTCAGGCAGGTATGTACACTGTACAGATAGCGGCGCAGTGCGGGCACGAGCACGTGGCCAGGCTCCTGCTCGCGGCCGGCGCCCGGGTCGACCATGTCAGGCAGGTATGTACACTGTACAGATAGCGGCGCAGTGCGGGCACGAGCACGTGGCCAGGCTCCTGCTCGCGGCCGGCGCCCGGGTCGACCATGTCAGGCAGGTATGTACACTGTACAGATAGCGGCGCAGTGCGGGCACGAGCACGTGGCCAGGCTCCTGCTCGCGGCCGGCGCCCGGGTCGACCATGTCAGGCAGGTATGTACACTGTACAGATAGCGGCGCAGTGCGGGCACGAGCACGTGGCCAGGCTCCTGCTCGCGGCCGGCGCCCGGGTCGACCATGTCAGGCAGGTATGTACACTGTACAGATAGCGGCGCAGTGCGGGCACGAGCACGTGGCCAGGCTCCTGCTCGCGGCCGGCGCCCGGGTCGACCATGTCAGGCAGGTATGTACACTGTACAGATAGCGGCGCAGTGCGGGCACGAGCACGTGGCCAGGCTCCTGCTCGCGGCCGGCGCCCGGGTCGACCATGTCAGGCAGGTATGTACACTGTACAGATAGCGGCGCAGTGCGGGCACGAGCACGTGGCCAGGCTCCTGCTCGCGGCCGGCGCCCGGGTCGACCATGTCAGGCAGGTATGTACACTGTACAGATAGCGGCGCAGTGCGGGCACGAGCACGTGGCCAGGCTCCTGCTCGCGGCCGGCGCCCGGGTCGACCATGTCAGGCAGGTATGTACACTGTACAGATAGCGGCGCAGTGCGGGCACGAGCACGTGGCCAGGCTCCTGCTCGCGGCCGGCGCCCGGGTCGACCATGTCAGGCAGGTATGTACACTGTACAGACATTAACTCTTCCCATTGAACTCATTGGAGTCGGCTGAAATTATAGTGCAAACGCCACCTGCTACGTGTGACAGAGAGAAGAAAAGAAATAAAATGAAACAAAAAAATAAAAATAACAAAAGTTGAAATGCCTCAAATCCGCGTACAACAGCCGGCGCCTATAGAAATAGATAGAAGATTAACATTCTTTATTATGTACACCATAAAAATTACAGATATAAATGTAGACAACTGAAATTGTTGTCATGATTGAATGCACGATGAATAGTCCTATACACTCAGAATGTCATCCCAAGTTGTTTTTAAATAAGAAAAGCTAAAAAAAAAAAACGTGAGTCTGACAATTACCTAGTAGAACGTAGTGGAGCGTATTGTTATAGCACAAACGCATTATTCTAACTGGGTCCACTCCAGAGCAAAAACTTATATGACTCTATTATTTTTCAGGATGGCGCTACACCGTTGTTCAAAGCTGCACACAAAGGCCACGCTGCTGTGGTGGTAGAATTGCTCAAATTTAAACCAAACCTGGGTTTGCTTCCCGTAAGGACGTTATTTTATTAATTTAATGTATCAGTAGCGACATCTAGTTTGTAATTTGATGAAACTGTTGACATTTCCAACGTCATTCTATTCACCGCTGGATGGCATTGTAACAAGCTCGATCGAACTACTCCTTACTAGATGGCGTTATTTCATATTTTAAATCTAACTTATTGCTCCTGTTATATTACTCTGTTAGAGCTTCCGCAAACATACAATTTTAAGTTGGCCAACTATAGTGACTTACTAAGATACTGATACAGATATAGTTGGACAAGATGAGCAGGCTAGCATATGTCATTAAACCTATTGGTATACTCTGCGAGTCCGCCAACTTATAACTGTAAATCCCTTATTCAACAGACATTTATGTGTCACCAAAAAGGTATCCTATTTCTGTGGATCACTACCTAGATAAAAGTTGTATTTCTCCCCTACAGAACGGGCAGTCGGCCCTGCACGGCGCGGCCATGTTCGGCCAGCTGGCGTGCGTGCGTCTGCTCGCGCGACGCTCGCAGCTCGCGCTGCGCAACTCGGCCGGCCTGTCGGCCCTGCAGGCGGCCGCAGCGGGCCGCAAGCTGGACGTGGTCGCGTACCTGAGGAGGCTGGAGCAGGAGCTGCATACTTGATAGTGTGACTGTGTTCTTGTATGTAGGAGTCTGTTGTTAGTTGGGTGGTGTCTGTATGAATGATGGTCAGAAAATATTTGTAACTAAAGCCCAATCTTCACGATGCAAGATTCTTGTCTGCGACATACAATAACATTGAAGCAAAAATTTAATTTATTTGTCATTTATTATAAAAGTTCTATACTTGCATTCATTTCATATTATTTATAATTAAATTATATTTTATGAATGAATAACTAAGTTTTAAATGGCGGCACCCAACTAACAGAGACGATGCATTTGTTATAAATCTCACGTGGTAATCGATCTGCATACAATCTCGTATTCCTAACTATGGTTACTAACCGACTATTTTGTATGATGTACTCGCAGCCATACTTGTATAGCTTTACCCACTCGCCTTACGCAATACCTCACTCAATACTGAATATATATTGACGCTATGTAAGCGGTAGCAATAGTATATCAAATCAACAATCGATTATTTATGTAAATAAAATTAATTACAAGTATGGGGCAGTCCAATTCTCGTATTTGTTTGAGTAAGTTTTATTACCACATTGTATGTGTCATAGAGTCGTAAGTACATTACATGACATTTTATTCGTCTAATCGTGAGACATCAGACGAGATTATCTATTGCTACCATTTACAATAAAATGATGAAGTTTTAATAAAAAAATGGGTTTATCGTTGGTGCTGATTTAGTCAATAAGCGATATGTAAACATGTTTTAATTTTACACTAGTCAACTTTGTCGCGGTCATGTCGGTGTGAATCGAAATACTTATTTTAGATAACTCCATGAGGATTTTAAATAAATTTTCAAGTTCTAGAATTATAAATGAATCTAAAGCCAAACTGTTAATGACCGCGATTCATCTTAATCACTAGCTTAGAGTCGAAAACAAAATATTTTTCATACAATCACATACACAACTAGTTGATAGCATAACTGTTGTATTGTTGTAGCGTAGGTTAAGCGAAGTATTTATTTAATTATTTGTATCATACGACACGACTTGTATTGTAGTCATCGCTCAATTTGTATTATAAATTGTATCAAAATATTGGGCGATATCTCCGTATGGAATCTCATAAAGTGTTTTGGTTTTTAATTGCACAGAGCAATTCAATTGCTTGTAAATGCAATAAATAGAAACAATAAATGTCAGTGTCCAAACATGTAAGATATTGCTTCCAGTTGTTGCATTCACAGGAAATGTAATAGCTCTGTTATTGAGCCTCATACGTATTTCATTACGAATTGAGATTAATTTAACCTTGGTATAAGGACAGAAATAATATTTAACAGCGCAAAATCGCTGCAATTTTATGGAGGTGAAATCTGTCTAAAATTGGATATTATTCCCGATTTTTCCTTACAATCTTATTTTTGCCAATAATGTGAGTTCCTGTAGCAACACAACATAATTCCATATAATGGTCAATTATTTAAATTAAAAGGTTTTAGGGTTACTCCACCAAATAAACAATTATTTAACTTAGTTAATAAACATTGTATTAATACATAGCATAATGTGTCGGTTTAGATATAAGTTTCAACATTGTTGTTATGTTACATGAACAGTACAGTTGTTTTTTTTTTTAATATAACGTTTTACTTACAAAATGGTGTTTAATTTTTTGTAAACAGAAAAAAAAATTCATAGATATATTACTAAAATAACTATGGAATGGTCAGTTTTATTAGTTTGTAAAAATAATTACATTATTAATTAATACCGCTACCTGCAGCAGGATGGTCAAACACTATTTAATTTAAGTGTTCATGTCATAGAACTGAATTTCCCTTTCTATATTCAATTCGAAACAACCGCTCTCTCTAATTTATCACAGAAAGGGAAATAAATACAGGTCATAGCAATCATTATTATTCAGTCCATAAATTCTACACATAACAATAAACCCTTAGTAGCAAGTCACCAGATTCGCGACTCATCAGATAATGTACTATCGAACAAAGAAATTATATAACTTTCAAATTAATATACTAGCCCGGGAAAGTTACGCCGAATTTTAGGCTAACTTTGCATTAATTTAAAACACCGATTTTTTTTTTATTTAACGTGTAGGGTGTGGGAAGGAAGGAGGAGTCAAGGGAGTATGTTAAACTGTATACCGCGAAAAGTTCACACCCGCGTGTGCGTTTTTTTTTTAAGAAAACAACTAACTTCAATATTAATAAATAATAATAATACCAGCCTGTTACTGTCCCACTGCAGGGCAAAGGCCTCTTCTCATACAGAGAAGGCACGAGCATTAAACACCACGCTTGCTCAAGACGGGTTGGCGTTTTCAGACGTATATAAACTATAGTCCAGGTTTCCTCACGATGTTTTCCTTCACCAATGTCAGTAATGTCCAAGATAAACTCAGAAAGTACATATGAATTGAAAAAGTCACATTGGTACTTGCCCGGATTTGAACCCACAACCTCGTGCATGAGAGGCGAGGCCTTACCCACTGGACCATCACGACATTCGTCCACGGAAATTTCCATAAAAATAAAGTTACGATTTTTTTTTTATTGTACTTCAAGCAAAAACATTAACAGCAGTTTTTTTGCATTAAATTACTTAATTAAATATTTTTATACGCTATTTAACAAAAATTAAACATATTGTACTAGCGTAAGATATTAATAAAAGCTTTTTTGCAACGGTTCAGGCAAAAATGTAACAGAGTTTTTAGTCTAACTTTTATTTATAGGTTCTATCTGCTGTTAATATTTTTGCTTGAAGTACATTTTAAAAAAATCGTAATTTTATTTTTATTTAAATTTCCTTGGAGGTAAATGTTTAATTCTGAAATAATCTATTAATTTTTACGAATTGTTTACATAATATATCCAAAATTTTCCTGTTAATTATTTTGCCTCAATTTTCATTCACAAAAATGCTTTTTTGTTTTTTTTACCTTGATGCGATCCTGGAAAATGTTTATTTTTTTTATATTGTGTGAAGAGCTAAGTTCAAAAACACGATTCAGGAAAAAAATCGCTGTTAGGATTTAGTGCAGGGTTCAAACCTAATTTCCCCGGCCTATAAGACTATTTTACTGATAGACAACCTCATTACATAAAGTAAAATCCATTCAAATGCATAACAGGTCGGATTAAATTGCTGATAGACAACCTCATTTCATTAACATGTTTATTTTCTTCCTTTAGATTTATTATGAAGTATTGTGACACTGACGTATTATATTTTCTAAAAGTTTAGTTTGCGATCTTTGCAAGAGGGTTGATCCCTGTTGATCCATTGATGTAAATCATCGATGATATAAATAAGAAATGTGGCTAACTACATTGATGTAAATCATGGATACGCCCTCACCATACTTACGTCGCGCGAAAAGTGTCACTTCTGAAATGAGCGAATTCGCTCATTTCAACATCATTTCCTCATTCGTCATAGTTCGTGACACATCGGAGTAACTTTCTCGTTTTTAATACACACAGCTGTACAAAGATGCCTTGTTGTGCCTTCAGGAAATGTACCAACAACTCCAAAAATACAAACAAAGCTAAAGGTATTACTTTTCATGCGTAAGTAATTTTTTTTCAAATTTATTTCGTGTTCAAAAATAAATATTATGACGGATGATGACATATAACAAAAATTTCGTTCCCATGACAACGAACGATAGGGTAGTGTAGCGTTGACAAAAAAAGTTTAAAAGAATTTAGGAAGTATGGAGGTTACATTATAATTTTAAAATATTTTAAAAGCCGGATTTTTTTAATGTATTTGTTTTTTAGATTATCTTTTCTTTGCAACTATGTTTTCGAATACAAAATTATAGGTAAGTACATAAACAATTTAATAAAACGCGATGTGCTTCGAAAGCACATATAGCGTGGGGTCTTTTGCCTGATCTCTCTCCACTCTTGGTTGGTTGCCATCCCGCCAGACTATGAGAGTGAGGATATGGAGATTCCTCACCTGCTCAAGCATGTCGAGGGAATCCAGGGGAAGAAGCGCGAATAAAGGCGCAGTGCAAAATTTCATCGTTCAGCCTTAACGCGTGAAAAGGTAAAAGACAGACAGATTTAAAATATTAAATAAATGTACTTTAATCACTATTTGTATTTAACTGTTAGGTTCCCACAAGAACCGGGTGTTAAAGAAAAATGGATTAAAATAATCCAAGAAGAACAAAGAGACGATGAATGGTTGCCAACCAAATACAGTCGCATTTGTTCAGCACATTTTAATGATGATATGTTCTACTTGACACAAGCTGGTCGGAGAAAATTAAAAAAAAATGTTGTACCATCTTTTAAGGTATGAATGTATGATTTAGCTAATTGCCAACATCTGTCCGTGTAGTAAGATCAATCTAGATCGATCTTTAACTTTTTAAATCTGACTGCCTCAGAAACTTCCCTACATACTATTTTATTAATTACAGATATCATTTGTAGAACCCACATATGAAATGATGGGTTCACCACTTGAGAATGTTTATATTTCTGATAATGACTCTATATTTGATTCGCCAAGAAAAATCCACTTAAAACAACAATTAAAAAAAGAGGTTTTAAAGAAAATAAGATATAGATCTGAACTTCAAAACGAGAAGCGTAAAACGAAAATATTAAAATTAACCAATTTAAGATTAAAAGACACTTTGAAAAAGTTTACCGGGAAGAAAATAATAGCAAAAGAACATTCAGAAGAAGTGGAAAGACGAGCGGAAGAAGCACAAAAAGACTTAATTGCTCTTTTGTCCAAGAAAACTCCACGTGGCAAGATTTCACCAGCGATTAGGAAATTCTCTTTAACTTTAAATTACTATTCTCCAGCTGCATACAAGTTTGTTAGAGGAAAATTTAATAATGTTTTGCCACATCCAAGAACATTATATAAGTGGTACGGTAATAGTGAATGTCAACCAGGTTTTACCAATCAGGTATTTTCACTATTAGAAAAAAAAACTAAAGACAGACGAATTATCGCCACTCTGATAGTTGACGAGATGGCCATCAGGCAACAGACTATTTGGGCTGGCCATAAAACTGTAGGTCTTGTAGATGAAGGCTTAGGAAAAAGAAATGATATTGCCACACAAGCCTATGTTTTTATGCTAGTATCCAATACAGAAAATTGGAAAGTACCCTTAGGTTTCTTTTTTATTAATGGACTAAAAGCTGACCACAGAGCTAATTTAATAAAAATTTGTATCCAGAAATGTTATGATGCCAGAGTTGACATTATAGCCTTAACATTTGATGGGTGTGCGTCAAATATTGCTGCTGCTGAAACATTAGGATGCCAGTTGCACGATCCAGACAACTTAACAACAACTTTTTCGCATCCCTGTTGTGATAGAAAAGTTGCTGTCATATTAGATGCTAGCCATATGCTAAAACTCGTTAGAAACAGTTTTGAAAATAAAAAAATTATATTCGACTTACATAATAATAAAATTTCATGGCAATTTCTAATAAAACTTCAAAAATTACAGGAATCCGAAGGTTTTAAGTTTGCTACAAAAATTTCGAAACGGCATATTAACTTTCGAAACCAAATCATGAAAGTAAATTTGGCGGCGCAGCTTTTAAGTAGGAGTACAGCAAAAGCATTGGAACTATGTTCTCAAATGTTGACTGGGTGGAATCAGCTAGATACTAAAGCTACTATACAATTTGTAACAATTTTTGATCAATTATTCGATGTATTTAATTCAAGAACATATCAAAGTGGTTTTAAAAAACCAATATCAAGTGATAACTCACAGCAAATATTTGATTTTTTGGATGACGCTGAAAATTATATAAAAACATTAAAAATTTATGACAAAAGCAGATGTACAACAAGGAAGAGAAATATGATAAGAATTTATAAAAAAAACATCACCTCTGCAAAATGTAAAACGGGATTCATTGGTTTTCTCATTAATATCAAGAGCTTAAAACTTTTATACAGGGACTTAATCGAAGATAAAAAATGCATAAAATATATATCTACATATAGATTAAGTCAGGACCATCTGGAATTATTTTTTGCTAAAATTAGACAACATGGTGGACACAACAACAATCCAAATACACAGCAGTTTGTTGGAATATATAAAAAAATATTAAACCATCTCGAACTTAGTAGTAATTTTAGGGGTAACTGTCTTCCACTTGATAATTTTTTGATTTTGAATTGCACCTCAGCAACACCCATACACAATATCAACAGGACTTGCGTGAGTATCAGAGACGAGGAAGGTGATACGCGTACTGAAGTTATAAGTGAATACGACATAAATTGCGACATTTTGGCTGAGTCTTTAGATTCAAACTCTGGATTGACTAATATTTCGAAGCAGGTAGTTGGATACATTGCGGGTTGGGTAGCGAGAAAAATTATAAATAAAATCAAGTGTGAAAATTGCTCCGACAGTTTGATGGCTAATTCTGTTTTACACTTTCATAAATTAATTTCAATAAAAAACATGTGCGGGTTAATATTTCCGTCACAAGATTTATTCGACGTATGCCTAAAATCCGAATATGGTATCAAAGATCACTTAAAACTTAAGGGATGTCAGTATTTTACAAAGAATGAGTGGCAAAGAGTTACTAATAGTGTATTAAAGTCACTTCTTCATTCGAATATTTTTAAGAGCATAGATGAACACTCTCGTGACCAGCCAATAACCTTAAATCACAAAATTATGTTACTGAAAGCAATTATTAACTGTTACATGACTGTTCGTTTGCATTATTTGCATAAAAATACAAAAAACTTAACCAAAAGACAACAATTCAATAAACTTGTACTGTTCGATGGCCATTAAATATGTTAAGGGGTTACTATGAGGGCGACACTGAAAGTTTTTAGAACTGGCCACTTGTACACGATATAATAAAAAAATAAGTTCAAATTTTGAAAATGGAACTGTTTGCCAATATTATTGTGTATGTATTTTATTCATTTGTCATTTGTTTACGATTTGGCGGCAAATTGAAAATTGTCTGTGTCAAGTCAGCATGAATTTAACGCGAGAAAATTTTCATACCTTTTTTATGACTTTCGATGTCATTTAAGTCAACAAGAAAGTTATAATAGACTTCGATTGGCCTTTCACGATGAAGCCCCATCTCGTGCCACTGTTTACAACTGGTTTAATGAATTTAAACGTGGTCGCACTAATCTCACCGATGATCTGCGTGAGGGACGTGCTTAGTATATATGTTTTTGGCTTGGCTGGAGTCCTTATTATAGTGGATACCCGTTTTTTTGTAGTTTCACTAAATTTTTCAACAACTGCCAACGAATCTCCCTTCTTAACCCATCATAAATAAGCCTTTTGGATTCGAAGGAATTCTGAACCAGGTTAATCATGGTCACATGGTAGCATTCACTTAAACATGTTTTCAATAAATTTGCCCGAGTTTCAGCTGATAGTCCGTTACCTAAAAATATGCCACTGGGATTTTCCAGCTTTCGTTCATGCATACTAATATTAATACATACGCCTGAGTCGCTATTTCGCACGATTTTGCCGAGCCAGCACCGAAATTTACGACGCCTGCAGTCTTATTTCCAGTCCACGTAGTTTGGTGGCGAAGAGTCATCTCGTCAGCAATTAACGTGCAGAATATTCGCGGATAACATTTTTTTTTTTTTTTTTCTAAAACCTCTATCGCTTCCTTATTAAAGCCAAGACGACCCGAACTGTTATCGTACCATTTTCCTATGTCGCGAGGGTGTGGCAAAGATCCATTAAATATTTTTATTGTTTTTTTTTATCAGCCTGTTAATAAACTCTACCGCTTCTGCTTTCAAATTCAATTCAATTATAATATCATTGATAAAGACTAACATTTTATTATTTCAAAACAACCTTGTTTTAAAATTAAGTACCCTTTTTAAAACTAGTATGCTGACGGTACAGCGACAATTCTCTACGTCATTGTGTGACAGATGACAACTTAAGCACAAATGCGGTCATTTTTTGATGCTGAAGGCGTATCTTTGATTTACATCAATGGCTAACTAGCGAACTAGAATATTAATAATGAATTGCAATTATGACATTGAATTTGATGTTGTACCCATTTTAGGTGTAAAAAACGCATTTGGAAAGTTTCCAAATATTTTTTTTTACATCTAAAACTAAATATTCGGTGTTACGATATTAATTATTGCATTTCATAATCAATATTTTAGTTCGCTAGTTATCCACATTTTTTATTTCGATTATGAAATAAAAAATATTGCCAAATTTTACAAAAAGATGAAAGAATTAAGAACATTATTTCGGATTGCTTAAATAGTAAATTAGTGTAAGTAATTGTATGACGCATCTAGCTACTTTGAGCTACCATTCCTTCTGAATCATTATTATTATAGTTATAAAATCCTAGACCCATCATGTTGGTGGTCGAACTAAAGGTATCCAATTGACGAATATAATAGAATGTCCGTATTATTTTGATTTTGTTTCGTTTTTTTTTTTTTTGTGAATTATGTATTCTTTTATTTCTGGCAGCTCTGCTTCTGGCATTTTGTGGCAGAAGAATTCAGTGTAGTTAACTTAATTCATCTGGGTTAAAAATAACTTAGTGCATTAATCCAGGTTTACTTTTAGTATACTTAATGCACCCAGGTGAATAATATTTACGAAAAGTATTGTTAATGCACCTAGGTGAATTAAGTAAACTACATATATCAAGAATTCCGTATTATTTCGGTTTTGTTTCGGTTTACTTTAGTTTTTTTTTGTCAATAAAGTACTATTCTGTTATTTTATGTGATTTTGTGTTTCATTGTACATTTGGTGAGTTGCGAATCTGGTCAGTTGAGAATCTGGTGAGTTGAGAATCTGGTGACTTGCTAATAAGCGATAATAAATTCATCATAATCATAATAACTACAAAAATAAACAGTAAAATACACATTAGTAATTTTACTTTCTGAATGGTGGTATTCCAGCCACCCCTACATTATCAACCAAGCCTCTCACGCACAGCTTCTCCGACGCTGTCCTCGCCCGGCTGCAACATGTGTTGCGCGGCGACGCAGAGATGCCGCGCGGTCGGTCGCATGGCCGGCATGCTCTCCGTGCAGCAGTAGAACAGGGCCAGCGGGTGACAGTACTGCTTCTCTGAGATGTTCACCGGTAGTGAGGGTCTGGTGCCTACGAAAAAGTTTAATAAATTAAAATTCATTTATTTTGTGAGCATAGGTTGCATACTGGCTTTTGTTATACAGGAACTCCTAGTACAAGAGCCAGGGCCACACAGATGTTTGTGTCTCTGAAGTGAAAATTAATAAATTACATACAGTTCGCGACAAATAACTGCCGCTCTAAAGTAGGCTGTCTGATGACTGTGCAGTAGTAAATTCTAGTTATAAAACAGAGGCGCGCCAGCGCGCATGCGCAACCTAACTTCAGACCAGCAAAGTTATTTGAAATTTGAAATGTACAAGATGTTAAATTACAGAAGTAAGTTACCACATGCTATTCTTAAATGAAGAATTAAAGTATTTATATTTAGAGTTGATGGCCAAACAATAATTGTAGAGGCACCAAAAGAAGAGACTGGTTACTTAGCAGGCTGAGTGGTACACTGGTAAATGCAGCTTAACTATTTAGTTCAAACAGAAAATCTTAAAAGAACAGGAATACATAAAAATGTTGATGATCAATGCAAATTCCTAATTTTCATTTTACACCCAGAGCATTTTGCTTTTGGGTGTACTATTAGCTACACCTCTGCCCTTTCGGGGAAATAGTCGTGATGTTATGGTACCCTGATCTTCTAAAAGTTTGATCAAATTATCTGTTTTTGTTAAAAGATTGCTAAAAATAACCACAGAATCAACTAGACTGGAAGCTACTGTTTTTAAACTCACCATATCTATCATTGAAGTAATCCCCAATACTGTCCACACTATCATCAAGACACTGCACACTGTCTTGCATGGAGTCATCATCAGTCTTTATATGTGGAGGCATGAGGGCCATCATCTCCCACAGTGTGAGGCCCAGTGGCCATATGTCTGTCTTGCAGGATATCTCTCCACCGTGGATCACTTCTGGGGCACTCCATGCTTCTGTGCCTGGAATTTGACATAGTAATTTGAAGAGAAATGAGGTGATGCAAATGATGATGCTGCAGGTGCAAAAGATATACAATTTTCAAGTTTCAAGGTAAAAACATTTTTTTGCTTCGACAATAGCTTCCAATAGGACTGAAGTCTCTCCCAAAGTATTTTTAGAGATTTTTTTTCTATGTGGTTTAGATTTCCAATAATTGTTTACTTTTAAAACCCAAACTCAAAGCATTTATTTTATTTTATTCAATTAAAACAAATACAGGCAATTTTGAATAGGGATGATGACTAAAAATTTTCTTTTAGTCCGTCTTTGAGATTATAAAAAAATATTGGACACGTATTTTTTCTTTTTTTACGTAATCTAAAGATTACGGCGATACATTGAGGTAAAATGTGCCATGACGTCACGAGTATGTAGATTTTATACTAGTGACGTAGCGACCCCCACTCCCCAACTTAAAATGCCTTTTATCTAAGTAATTTTTTATTAATATGATAAAGCACTAACGTTGACATAACAATTTTGCATGCTTCATTTATAAGCAAAACATGTATGAGCTCATTTTGTATTGTAACAACTTTTTATACCGTGTTTTAAGCAAATAAATATTATTATTATTATTCCTTTATTTCATTTATATACATATAATTTACATTTTTAAATATTTTTATAAAAACCATACAAAATCATTTAAAAATATAAAAAATAGTGGCCCATCGGCATCAGGAACAGGGTCCAAGCTGCCGGTGGTCAGGGCTCTAGAGAGAGGAACCTCCTCACTATGCGTGCCGTGTCTAGGAGAACTGCTTTCTGGATCAAGCCCTTGACCCAGCCGCGCAATGAGAGCCTCCTGAGGTGTTGGTCGAGGTTCTCCGCTATTAGGCCATTAACCGTTACGATTATCGGTACAATGATTGCGGAGTCTACATCCCACATGTCGACAACCTCGTGTGCTAAGTCAAGATACTTGATTTTTTTATCTTTCTCAGCTTTAACGAGATTCTCGTCATGAGGGACAGCGATATCAACAATCATTGCACGGCGCTCTCGTCGATCTATCACCACAATATCAGGCTTATTGGCTACAATAGTCCTGTCAGTGATGATAGATCGATCCCAATACAGTGTGGCGTGACCATTCTCGAGAACCGGGTCGGGCACATACCTGTAGTATGGTACTTCTGATTCCACAAGGTTGTATTGCAAGGCAAGTTGCTGGTGGATAATCCTAGCCACTAGATTATGTCTATGCAAGTACTCGCCGTTAGCAAGACGAGAACAACCGGAAACAATATGTCTGATTGATTCACCGGGACGGTGGCATGCCCGACAGATGTCAACCGTACCATCCTTGACAATGTATTTCCGATAATTATTCGTCATGATAACTTCATCCATAATCGCACAGACAAAACCTTCGGTTTCCCCGAAGAGGTCGCCGAAGCGCAGCCAGGATATAGATGCCAAAAAGTCTACATCAGGCCCATGGAGGGCCCGGAAAAAGCGTCCGTGAAGCTCTTTGCCTTGCCATATTTCCTTACGATCGTTAGTATCAAGTACTGCAGGCTTGCGCCAGTTCTCTTTCGCCAAGGAGAGCGGGGTGAGGCCCTTGTCCACTGCGACCACATCTCGGTGCATCACCACGTCAGTTTGAAGGAAATATTCTCTGAGACTGTAAATCTCGCGGTTGTGGAGGGTTTTAGCATTTAAGAAACCTCGGCCCCCACACTTCCGCGGGATGTACAGTCTCATCACTGATGATCGTGGGTGATGCATCCGATTTGCTGTCAACAATGTACGGACCTTCCTATCCAGAGCATCAAGTTCCGTCTGAGTCCATTTGAGTATGCCGAAAGAATACATCAAAACCGGCATGACCCAACCGTTGAAGGCACGCACCTTGTTTCCGCCTGATAAAAGACTATTTAGCACTTTATTCAGGCGGCCAAAAAAGCGTTCCCTCAACGTTTGTTTCATGTCGGTAACATTGATGCCTAATGCTTCCGACATACCCAAATACTTGTAGGTTTCGGTTGAGGAGAGGGATCTAAGGTGTATGGAATCCGAAAGTTGGGTTCCCACGGATTCCATAATCTTCCCTCGCTTTACATGCATGACTGCACATTTGTCCATACCAAATTCCATCCTGATGGCCCTACTGAACGTTTCTGTTACCTTCAGTAGCTCCATCAGTCGGAAATTGTTGGGGGCAAAGAGTTTCAAGTCATCCATGTAAAGGAGGTGAGATATAACCTGACCACCTCTTCTCAATCGATAGCCTAGACCTGAATCCTCCAGCAGTGTGCTTAGAGGATTCAAGGCTAAGCAGAACCAAAGCGGACTTAGACTATCGCCCTGGAATATTCCCCGTTCAATCCTGATTGGTTCATCGATCCCCCAGATCTGTCGACATCCTGGATAGAGCAGGACCGTCCTCCATTGCCCCATACATGACATCAGGAAGGCGCGCAGAGTTGCATCTATCTTGTACAACTCCAGCACCCTCATGAGCCATGTATGTGGCACCGAGTCATAGGCCTTCTTATAATCTATCCAACATGTCGACAGATCCTTCCGGGATCTACGAACCTGTTGGCTTATGGTCATGTCTATAAGGAGCAGCTCCTTAGTACCGCGGGACCCATTCCTACATCCATTCTGAGACACAGACATAATTGAGTTATTGTTAACATGGTTTACGATTTTTGCTCTAAGAATGGATGTAAGAACTTTATAGACCGTCGGTAAACACGTAATTGGTCTATAGTTTTTAGGTTCCGCAGTACTACCCGATTTATGGAGCAGGTGGGTAATTCCTGTCGTAAAGAACAGTGGTAGCGATCCAGTCTCTAAAGATGACTGGAATTGCGAGGCTAAGCAGACATGTGACTTTTGTAGCCATTTAAGCCAGAAATTGTGCAGTCCGTCCGGTCCTGGGGATTTCCAGTTAGGCAGCGGACGGACTGCACGGGCCACATCCAGAGGACTAATGATGATAGCGTCCATTTCTGGTATTGAATCACACGCCTGCTCAACAACACGCATCCAATCACCTTCAGTGTGACTGACGGGCACCGACCAAATGCTTCGCCAAAAAGCACTCATCGCGTCATTATTCGGTGGGCGCTCGTCAGTCACACCCTGAGTGGGAATGGGTCGCTCCCATGCTCTGTATACCCACCTTTCATCCCTCTGGAATATGCGGTTCTGAGTGTACCGATCCACTCTTCGCCTATACCGACGGATACGGTTTGCCCATGCATAAACTTTCTGCTTCAGGAAGTCGATGCGCTCTGTGACACAGGGTATATATTCTTGAGGGGTAATATTAGTTCCTGAGAATGCCCGTCTCACAAAGCGCATCACCCTTGGGCGTGTATTGCCCTCTCTGAAGCAGATGAGCTTCCCGATGAGTACCCTGGCCTCATTAATACGACGCTCAATCCTGCACTGCCAGGCTGGTACGGCAGGTTTCGGTCGTACAGCTAGGTCAGAGTTTGGGAATTTGACACGAGCTATACGACATGCCGCAACAGCCGTGCAAAACAAGATTGAGTGTGTATCGCAAAGGTCAGCGCTGCTTTCAATAAAATTTGGTAACAGCGCATCCAGGGCACACACCAGTGCTCTGTTTCTTTTATTCATGGGCAAACGTGGTAGCCGTGGTCTAAGGTCAGGTGATGTGAACCGGTACTCACGGATCGCATCCTCCAGTACGCTCCTTAATTCCACATTGCATAGGTTATCTGCAGATATAGCTCTGGCGTCCTCCTCCTCATCATTTTGGTTTACTTGTAGTGAAATCTCGGAAGGCGTATGCATGACAATCTGCGATGGGGGAGGGTTACTAGCAGAGCTACTCTGCATTTCCGAGCGCAGCCGATCAAGTGTAGCGTTATCCAATCTATGGTTGTGTTGAATGACGCGCACCTGATCCGACAATCGTTGGGCCGAGACGTTGACGGCAGGTTCAAGCACCTGAAACAGAGAGAGCATCCGACTTCGGTACGCTGTAAGGTTAATTCCTCCCTCGGTAGCCCCATAATATGCGCGCATGACATTTTCATTCATGGACTGGGTCCATCGCATGCGCGACACATTTCCACCGGCAGCGGGGACCCTGTTCGGGGCCTGTTGGCCTCGAGGTCCCAAGCCCGCTGGTGGCCGGCCTCTCCCCTGCCGACGTACAGGTGTTGGCGACGTCGGCGGGGAGAAATACTCGTCGCTCGAGCTCGACGCAACTGCCGCGGTCGGTGTCATCACAGCGCTCACGGTGGGGCTGGATACCGGCGGCGGTGGGGCGGAGCTGAGCGACGAGTCCGGAGGTGGTAGGTGTGCTCGTCTCTTAGCTGATCTTGTCAACATTCCGTTTTACTTTGGTTTCATAATTATTTTCGTTATTATTGTTTTATTGTAGGCCGAATTTGACAGCCGTCATTCATGATGTTTCGATTATTCTTTGGTTTTTTCATTTTGATGTTGTTTATTGTCTTTTTATTATTGTGCTGTTATTCCTAAAGGTTTTATTATAATTTTTCGTACTTCTGAGACTAAATGCGGCTGTAGGAATACTTAAATATGAAAAATATATGATATGAAAATTCTGACGTTTGTTGACATGCCAGTGTTGCCAGCTATATTTTTATTATTATTATTATTATTATTAAAGCAAAAAATACGTGTCTAATATTTTTTTATTATCTGACTGATGGACTAATTAGAATTTCATTTTTTTACCCAGGCATCATCCCTATTGCCAATGAATCAGAAAGATGACTAGTTGCCCATTCCAAAGTGTAGTAGGTTCCTATAGAGAAAACCAGGCAAAAAACTCTACGGACACTCTTATCAAAATATTGACTCATTTTAAGACATGAATAATTCAAAACATTCAATTGATTATGAATATTTTAAATTATGATTACAGAAATTAAAACAGTTCTAGTTTGACTGCATAATTACATAAAAGCAGATAGTTATACAAAACAGCTAAAGTATGTTGACAGATGAAAGTGAAGTTATTTCTAATTGAACAATGAGAATCATTTGAAAAATAATGATTATTGACTGAATATCAGGTGCAGGTGTTGTTATCACTACCTACTCTAATATTATCCTTAAAAAATAACTAAGCACTTATAAAATAGCTATGAGAATAAAGTAATGAAAACTGAAACATCCATATACAGCACATACATACCCAACACAGCTCTTCTACTGACCCTAGCAATTCAATTAATTTTATTTCAGAACTAGTCCATATGCATACATGAGAAATAAAAATTAAAGATACATTATGAATTAATCAAAAGATTACAATAAGATAAATATAA